>SSNS01000001.1:1675170-2139046 GCA_006937985.1 Aphyosemion australe
ATGGGTGGATGGCTGGATGATAATGGATGGATGGATGGATGGATGATAATAAATGGATGGATGGATGGATGGATGGGTGGGTGGGTGGGTGGGTGGGTGGATGGATGGATGGATGGATGGATGGACGGACGGATGATGGATGGATGGATGGACGGACGGACGGACGGATGGATGGATGGATGGATGGATGGATGGTATTTTCTCAGCAAACTCTATCCAGGTTTAAAGTAATACTACCTTACATTGACCTTTAGAGTTTATTCTAAGTCCCATCTGTACTTTTATGTCATTATTCGTTTTTGTAATCTTTGTTGCTCTTCACATTAGATGTTATCATATTTGACTGAGTACTGTTCTGGAGGAGAGTGAATCTCTGCTCAGGAGGGGAATAGAGCGAAGGATCGGACGACAGATCGGGGCTTCGACTGCGTTAACTGGAGCACTGATTTGATCTGGCGTTGTAAAGAAGGAGCTGAAAGGCAAAACTCAGGATTTACTGGTCTGTCTATTTTCATGAGACTTGTACTGTGACCAATAGAACGTTAGCCCAGATATCTGCACTCAACTTTAGAGAAAGTGAGGAGTTCAAGCAAGATCCAAAGGAAATCCGTTGAGGTGTTTGGGCAAGTCCCACTAGTGGAAAACCTCTGGAAAGACACAGACCTTACCTATCCTGGTCTGGAAACACCTGCACCTCCAGGAAGTGCTGCTGAGTGACGTTCTGAAGAGGAATCTGTTACTCCTTTAACCAAATCCTGGATAAGTGGAAGAAACTGGACAGATGATGTTATTTTTTCTTGTTTGTTTTTAATCCCACTTTGGTGTCTTCAAATGTTCTATAGAAAAAATTCCACTGACAAGAAATGTAATAATTATTGCTCAGAGAACTTAGTCATCAACAGTTTTATATTCCAGGCAGAACGTCCCATTAGTTCATCGTTTAGAAATTAGGCTCAAATCTTCCAGTCAATTAAACCTCTGCTCATAATACAGTTATGATATTTAGCCACCCTGAAACTTTAGTGACACTGCAGCTCTTTTTCCCCAACAAATGGGCACTCTTTCTCTCATTACCAGTAATTATTGTACCTCTGTGTGTGTGCATAGCTCACTGCCTCATTAGTGGATACCCCAAACCTTTAACAGCCTGTGTCCGCGCTGCAGCACCGACAGAGATGCAGGCCTGCAATTAGCAGCAGAGGCTGCGGTCCTCGCTCGTGCACGCTCAGTCATTTAGCTTCTGCTTCGTCCACGCTGCTGCACATCCACTCAAAATCTGAGCCACGCGGTTTGATTCACACACCTACACCTTCCAAACCAGCACTAGCATGTAGCCTCCTTCCTCACTCTGCCGCGAGCAAACCGTTCGCCGTGAATCAGCTGTCTGCTTTGACCTTTCACCTGATTTGTCTCGAGGCTTCTGAAAAACCCAGCAGGCTCCTTGACATGGTTGCGTCCTATAACAAGAAGGACTTCTTGATTCACTGAGCCTCCCCCGGCCCTTCAGGGAATCGGGGTGTAACTAGACAGTGATTCATCTGCTGTGTGCAAGATGGTTGGAAACAAAAGAGGAAAACAGAAGGAAGGGGAGGATGGAGCGAGTGAGTGATGAGTTGGGCATGTTGCCAGCAGATCAGAGTTGTCAGCTTTGTTCACACTTGCAGATCGCTCCACACAAGTTCTAAAAGGAAGGAGGGGCTCGCCAGGGATCGATACCTGGTCTTTAGCTGCCCAGGATGGACGTGCAGAGGTTCTGTGCATGGAGGGCATGATGGAGCTGCTTGTGTGTAGCTTTATTTATCAGAATTAGATCACAGAGCTAAAAGTTGTGCTGAACATCTCTTCTTTTTGAAAAGTTACAAACCGGTCTCCTCTCAGATAAATCCAGCGCTCCTGTTTGGTTTTTATTAGGATGAAGTGATGACTCAGCGGTTAAATAAATGATGCTGTTGGGAACTTTCATCTCATGCATATTCAGTTGAACTTATGAACGATTTGTTTTTGTTCAAAGACACAAAAGCACTGATTATTTTAACAGGAATAATTCGTTTTCTGCCCAGATGTGAAGAAAAATGACAAAAATACAAGCATGCAAGTTTTATTTCCTTATTTCCACAATCAGGAGGCTTTAGTGTGAAAGTGAAGAAACCTTTGATTGATCTTTCCTTTAGTTGCCTCTGTTGCTTCTGTCTGCGGGTTCATAAATCACACAGATTCTGATCTGTTGTTCTGCGTTTCCTTTGTGCTGCGGTGAGATTCTTTTTTAACCCTGTTAGGATGAATTCTGCTTTTATTCATGTGAATCCTTAAAAAAACCTTCAGCAACAATCAGTTTCTTGATTATGAAAGTTTTTTACATTATAATTATTATGATTGATGGATGGATTATTATTGTTACATTTCTATTATTATTATTATTAGTAGTAGTAGTAGTAGTAGTAGCAGTAGTAGTAGTAGTAGTAGTAGCAGTAGTAGTAGTAGTAATAGTGGTAGTAGTAGTAGTAGTAGTAGTAACCATTAATCAGATAAGTTTAGAACACTGTCTAACTGATTCAGGAACAGTAGTGTCTGCATGGTGATCCAGTAGTAGTAGTAGTAGTAGTAGTAGTAGCAGTACTAGTAGTAGTAGTAGTAGTAGTAGTAGTAGTAACCATTAATCAGATAAGTTTAGAACACTGTCTAACTGATTCAGGAACAGCGGCGTCTGCATGGTGATCCAGTAGTAGTAGTAGTAGTAGTAGTAGTAGTAGTAGTAGTAGTAGTAGTAGTAGTAGTAACCATTAATCAGATAAGTTTAGAACACTGTCTAACTGATTCAGGAACAGCGGCGTCTGCATGGTGATCCAGTAGTAGTAGTAGTAGTAGTAGTAGTAGTAGTAGTAGTAGCAGTAGTAGTAGTAGTAGTAGTAGTAGCAGTACTAGTAGTAGTAGTAGTAGTAGTAGTAGTAGTAGTAGTAGTAACCATTAATCAGATAAGTTTAGAACACTGTAACTGATTCAGGAACAGCGGCGTCTGCATGGTGATCCAGTAGTAGTAGTAGTAGTAGTAGTAACCATTAATCAGATAAGTTTAGAACACTGTCTAACTGATTCAGGAACAGTAGTGTCTGCATGGTGATCCAGTAGTAGTAGTAGTAGTAGTAGTAGTAGTAGTAGTAGTAGTAGTAGTAGTAGTAGCAGTACTAGTAGTAGTAGTAGTAGTAGTAGTAGTAGTAGTAACCATTAATCAGACAAGTTTAGAACACTGTCTAACTGATTCAGGAACAGCGGCGTCTGCATGGTGATCCAGTAGTAGTAGTAGTAGTAGTAGTAATAGCAGTACTAGTAGTAGTAGTAGTAGTAGTAGTAGTAGTAGTAACCATTAATCAGACAAGTTTAGAACACTGTCTAACTGATTCAGGAACAGCGGCGTCTGCATGGTGATCCAGTAGTAGTAGTAGTAGTAGTAGTAACCATTAATCAGATAAGTTTAGAACACTGTCTAACTGATTCAGGAACAGTAGTGTCTGCATGGTGATCCAGTAGTAGTAGTAGTAGTAGTAGTAGTAGTAGTAGTAGTAGTAGTAGTAGTAGCAGTACTAGTAGTAGTAGTAGTAGTAGTAGTAGTAGTAGTAACCATTAATCAGACAAGTTTAGAACACTGTCTAACTGATTCAGGAACAGCGGCGTCTGCATGGTGATCCAGAGCTTTTCTAAAACTAAGTTAGGCTCAAATGGAGCTGAGCTGACAGATCTGATAAGCATCCAGGAGCATTCAGCACCATGGACAGCTCACCCATCCCTCTCTCTCTCTCTCTCTCTCTGCCTGCCTCCTGGCTGCTGTGGGGCCGTTCCCACACACACACACACACACACACACACACATCCTACTAACTGTCTGGTATGCCTGAGTTAACCGTGACTTTACCCTGTGGATCACCCCGGTCAGTGGTGCCTGCTAGTTCTGCCCTCTTCTGCCTCTCTGTTCTCTAACACCGACCGTTTCACCGCCGCCGTTCACTCCGTCCTTCACACCGACTCCGATGTCCGGAAAATCTTTGTATTGATTGACCTTCTCATGGAGGAGAAGCAGAAATACACACCTTCTCAGTCATTCTTTGTTGTTCTGCGCTGATAAAGTACCCCCGTCACATTAAGAGAAAAATTGAAATTGAGTTTTTAATATGCTGCTGTAACTCTTTCAGGTCTGTAAATCTTTCTTGGCCCGTGTTTACTGAGAGATTGTAGAAAACGTTTTAGCTTTTGTTCGCTGCTGTCACCGTTCCAGTTGCGTTTCAGCGGGATGAATCTTTTCACAGCGTTGTTGGAGTCTGGCCAGGATGGGACTGGGAAGGCTGGAGCATAATTCCAACAGTCATCCCCATAATTTGATTCTTTTATTTGCATATGTTTGTTGCTTCTTGAGGGGGAGATGGTGGCAGCACTTTAAAGACAAAACAAAAACTAGAGAAAAAGTGCTGCTAAAGATTTTTCTCCTCCATCAGATAGGTTTGTTTGTTGTGCTGTAAACAGGAGAGATGTGTGGAATGCCTTTGGAAAGGTCATCCCAAGATGGATGGGAAAGCAAAGGGAGAAGGTGTAACCTTTACCTGTATTACAAAGTGAACCCACTTACGTGAAAGCCGCAGCGTTTACCTACAGGCTTCTTATTTCTAGAGGTCCTGACAGATCAGTGATTGATTCACGACGAATGTTCTTTTGGTGACGCGACTGCAGAAAAGCGGTTTTACAGGACGCTGATGTCTGAGCTAGAGGGTGGATGAATGGAACGCGCGTGTGCCGCCGGCCCTCGGTCACTTCGTCCTGTGACCCTGAGGTACAAGACAACATGATAAAAGATGGAATAATTCTAGAAAACAAAATAAAAGTCAATTACAAACTCAATTTGGGGAGTTGTTTATTGTTTTTTTATTTTCTATATTATTTCTTTAGTGTTTATTAGTTTTCTGTTTTTTTGTAAATATTTTGTTGAATTTTGTATTTTCCAGTAGTTTTTGCTTCTTCTTTTTCCTTTTTAATGTAGCTGTTTTTCATTATGTTTCCTGTTGTTTTGGCAGCTTCTAACAAACATTTTCACTCAACTTTTGAGTCTGTTTTAGTGGCTTTTTATTCATGTTTTCAATAAGCTGCTCAAAAATATGAAAACGGCTATATTTATAGCACTAAATAGTTTTAAACAACAGAAACAAAACATTTTAATCACAGCATGTTTCTTATTCTGTATGACTGGTTGTTTCTTTAGGCTATGTGTGTGTTTGTATAAAAGATGGCAACAGGTGACCCATCACTTACATGTTTCTAACAGAAATACCAGAGAATGAAACCATGATTGATTGCTAATCTATTTTATTTTAATATTAAAACACAAGAGTCTGATGCCGTGAAATAAACCAATATTAAATGCATGATGTAAACGTGAAAAAATGTATTAAATTTAACAATATCGTTGATACAAGAGTCCAAAAAATGTTTTTATTTTAAATCATTTTGTCTCTAAATCAGGGGTAGGGAACGCTGTTCCTGGAGAGCCGCTGTCCAGCATGTTTTAGAGGTTTCCCTGCTTCAACACAGTGAACACAGCTGCTAATTAAAACCAGGTGTGTTGAAGCAGGGAAACATCTAAAATGTGCTGAATAGAGGCTCCCCAGGACCAGGGTTCCCCGCTTAAATGCTGTAAAACATTAAACAGCCAAAGATATTTGTTTTAAAACTGGCTAAATGAAAATATATTGCATTTTTTGATAAATACTGAAAATGTACAATATATAGTACAATATATAATATAGAGGTGGGAATTTAACGTATTAATTGCAATTAATTCATTAGAAAAAAAATTATGTATAAACATTTTATCCCTTGAGCCCGAGCTCCTTCTAATTGGGGGGCAGAAAAGTTTAGCATCAAAATTTATGCCCAATATATCAATAAATATCATCAAGCTGCACATCTAACAAAACGGCAGAGTCTAGGCAACAAGACCATATAAACATCTTTTTACGTGCTCCAAGCATAACTAAAACTACAATTAAATGAATCATCGCTCTTCACGAAGACAAGAAGGAAAGAAATAATCATGTTTTTACTGTTATGTTTTCTAGTTGGTAGAAAACAGGCAGGCAGTAACTTTCTCCATATGAACTTTATTACAGCAGGAGGGACGAGCATACATGCAGCATTCACTTCCCCTGAACTCTACACTACACCTCTATATATATTAGCAGTGCTCTGCTGCCACCTAGTGTTCAGTTCACTACATATTTACAATGTTCCATGTCTATTTACACTTCATCAATAACACATTTACTAATATTTACACATCCTAACAAATCCCACCATGGTTCCCTTTATAATGAGACTAAAGTAATCAAATAAACCTTGTGGTAACAGAAATATACTCATTAAAGTGTGGGTGAGTCATCTTTACCTCACTAACATTATTTAAAAAAAATGAATTGCTTTGGGACAAATTGTCTTGAACGATTAAAATGTGATTAATCAAGATTAATTCATTACAAAGCCTCTAATTAATTAGATTATTTTTTTAATTGAGTCCCACCACTAATATAAAAATGCTATAAGTTTCATTATGAAAACACTGCTGCTGAGTCAAACAAAGAGAGAAGATTAACGTGTCATTTAACTTTTTTTTTTTTTTTTGGTCTCAGCAGATTTTTATTTTCCAGTTTGTTGAACTTTTATCAGAAACTGAATTTTGATCTGAAGGATGTTGAAGCCTTACGGTGGCTTACAGTAATGAACAGGATTTTAGTTTAACCTGAAATTATGTAGTCCATCAGATCTAGGATTAAAGGCACATTTAGCTTTGATTTTAATTCTCTTTTTCTACGTCATCCTTTCCTTTCATTCCTGACCATCCACATTTAGAATTACCATCTTTATTTTGTTTTCTGTGTGATTCTGATGTTTTCATCCATCTTTTTCTTTTAGCCTAAGCATGTTTTGTTCTCAACATTACAGGTCACCATTCACCCTGGAAGACTCCAAAGCAGGTAACATAAATCATCCATAAAATAACTGGATTATCTGGATTTCTCTGATTTTACTCATCACCCTGTCCTGTGGCTGCTGTCAAGTCCTTTTCTGACTCACCTTTTGATGCTCAAACCTTCTTTATTGTTACAAAAGAGTTTTAATAATAAATTAAAAAAATAAAAATAAAAAGCTTCACACAGTATTCTGTATTCCCCAAAATGACTCCATCCTCCAAAAGCTCTCCTGAATCCAACACACTTTTGCCCTTCTGTGTGTGTGCTTGCATGTGTGTGTGTGTGTGAGAGAGAGAGAGAGAGAGAGAGAGAGAGAGAGAGAGAGAGAGAGAGAGAGAGAGAGAGAGAGAGAGAGAGAGAGAGTGTGAGTGAGTGAGTGAGTGAGTGAGTGAGTGAGTGAGTGAGTGAGTGAGTGAGTGAGTGAGTGAGTGAGTGAGTGAGTGTGAGAGAGAGAGAGCGAGCCAGCGCAAGCCAGCGCCACTCTGACCAGTCCCTGAACCTGGATCCCAGTTCATCTCAGTTTCCAAACAACAGAACGTCAACAGGAAGCTTAAACTTAAATAATCTCCAACATCAACACAGCTTTTCGTCTCTGAACCAGAGGAGAGAAAACTGACCACCCATCAACCTTTTGTCTGTAACTCTAAATGAGACTTCTGCACCTGTCCTCAGGTACTCTAGAAGCTCTGTGGCTCGTCATCATGCATTATGTTCAACTTCAGTCTCACAGTCACAGTGATGTCTTCTAGCCTTCAGATGCTGGGAGATGGTCTTCTAGCCTTCAGCTGCCTATAGATGGTCTTCTAGCCTTCAGATGCTGGGAGATGGTCTTCTAGCCTTCAGCTGCCTATAGATGGTCTTCTAGCCTTCAGCTGCCTATAGATGGTCTTCTAGCCTTCAGCTGCCTATAGATGGTCTTCTAGCCTTCAGCTGCCTATAGATGGTCTTCTAGCCTTCAGCTGCCTATAGATGGTCTTCTAGCCTTCAGATGCTTATAGATGGTCTTCTAGCCTTCAGCTGCCTATAGATGGTCTTCTAGCCCTCAGCTGCCTATAGATGGTCTTCTAGCCTTCAGATGCCTATAGATGGTCTTCTAGCCTTCAGCTGCCTATAGATGGTCTTCTAGCCTTCAGCTGCCTATAGATGGTCTTCTAGCCTTCAGCTGCTTATAGATGGTCTTCTAGCCTTCAGCTGCCTATAGATGATCTTCTAGCCTTCAGCTGCCTATAGATGGTCTTCTAGCCTTCAGCTGCCTATAGATGGTCTTCTAGCCTTCAGCTGCCTATAGATGGTCTTCTAGCCTTCAGCTGCCTATAGATGGTCTTCTATTTTAGTTATTTTTGTGATTGTTATATTTCCTAAATGCAAGGGAACAACACTTCATTCACATTAGTAGCAGCTGCTCAACGCTGCATAAATAGTGTTTTTATTGATTTTAACACCATCTCCAAAAACACCAATAACATCCTGACCAACGGATCCTCTGCTCTGCTGTCATTTAACCATGAAGCATCTGAGCTTTTATGAGTCGTATTGTTTTTATTCTCAGACCGTCCGGCACCAGACGCCCAGTTTTCTCTGTGTGACGTTTTCAGCCAAACTCACCATCTCAGTTTCAGAGAGCTTGTTGCTCCCACCGAGTCGCTCTCTGTCACTTTCTGACATGTCAGAATGTCGCCTCCACTTTGTGTTCGGTGTCGTGACGTGACTCATGCGGCCGGGCTTATCGAGGCCCGACACGCTGACTGGCTGGTGTCAAAACTGTCGCTGTAAACACTTCATCACCTTTAAAATATGTTTTTAAATCATTCAAATTAACATACTGACTGGTTATTTTAGTATGGTTTATATTTTTATTGCAAGGTTTCTGCAGAATCTGACATTTCAAAATTAAAGCATCGTACTAATCTGTAATAAATGTAAACTATTTATGTCTTTATTAAAACAAAATTTTGACGTTCTCAGGACTAATTTCATTTCATGCTAAACGCAAACTGCCCCTACTTAATACAAAGTTTCAGTCTAATGTTGGATTTCAAAATAAAAACCTCCAAAAAATGTCCAAAATAGACTAAATTTCTTAACAATTATAACAAACTTTATTATTTATTTTATTTAAAAGAATCTTAAATTGAAGGAGACAAATTCTGAATCATAGAAATGTTATTCAAGTTTCATCTGCAGATATGATGAATTTCAAAATTAAAGCACCTTTAATATGTTTAATATTGACTATATGAAACCTATATGTATCCCTTTTATTAAAATCAAAATTCTTCCTTGCAATAGACCAATTAGACAAAGAATAAATGTCATGCATTTCAAAATAAAAGCTCCTCATGTCTTATATAGACTAATTTAATCTAAACTTATTAAATTATTAAAACTAAATCTTTAGTTACAGCTGACTAATTTCACTATGTTTGCATGCATTTCTCAAAGTTGGATCTGATTTATATTTCTGAGATTTTTTGAGTTTTTATTGTCAAATGAAATCTAAAGAAACAAACAATACACACGCTGTTTTTTCAGTTAGATACACTGAAGCTCTCCATCAGATCAAAACATCTATATAACACCTCAGCTTCTAATTTCTCTCACTTCTCACTTGAACTAAAACTCCTCTAAGCTTTTCCTTCAGCCGGTCATTCAGGGAGCAGAATCAGACCCAGTCAAGTTCTGGATTTCTTCAACCTGATCTAACTTAAGTTGAGCTCGAGTTATCATGAGCTGCAGATTTAGACACGACTGGTCCTAAGGGAATGTTTCTGGACTTGTCTACTTTCAGGCTTGACTGACTCACCTTGTAAACTTTAATCTGGTTTATTTTATTGGATTTATTTGTAGGAATAGTTAAATTTAACCTCTGACCAAAATTATGAACCAAACCAACCAAAATTCACAAAATTTGTTTTCTTTTTTTTTTCACTTAATATTTTTAAAGATGATAAACATTGACCCAAATTTTTGAATTCGGCAGATCTGAGCTTCACAAAAACAAGTCCACACATTTTCCAGACTCGTAATCCTTTGTCCCTTCACACCAGTTAGCCAAAACATTAAAACCACCTGCTGTAGGTCTCCCTGATCAGAGGGCAATGGCATTCGCTGCTGAAAGGTTTTTGCAGGATCTGGATTGTTTTTATTTGAATTAACAAGCTTGTAAACTACCTGGAAACAGTTTTTGTCATGAAAATTTAAAACTACTGTTTTATGTGTAATAACCATACTATAAAGCTGTTAAATGGACCTTCAGCTTGTGGTGACACACAGATGACAAACCCAAATGATAAATGTGATGCTTTTATGCATCGTGTGTGAGTCTAAAGCTTTGACAGGTCTGGTGTGTTTGAGGGGTTAGTGAGCGGTCAGATCTCTCTGTACTTCATGTTTCTCTGTGGTTTTTTTTCTTGGAAGCTGAGCTAGAATCGAGCATCAAATGTGTGGAAACGCAGAAAGAGAAGTACTGACCCCTCCTGCCACTGTGCTTTACAGGTTTTGGAGCAGTGGGAGTCCCAGCTGGGCCGGAGCGGCGCCGCTCAGACCAGCATGTCCGCTCCCGTTCTCCCCCAGCTCGCCCCTTTCCCACCACACCATCTTCTCAGGGCCTCAGTCCCAGACTCCGAGGCCTTGGCTAAACCAGACCCATATGACCTTTTTGAGAAGTCCATGGCTCTCTATGAGAGTAGGCGTAAGTACCAGAGCTGCTGTGCAGGTGAAGATTCACACCGACCCACGGGGACAGGAGGATCTGTGCTTGTGTTTACGAGACGCCTCGGGCTTTTCAGTCACAGGAAAACCTCAAATCACCTGACATCATTTTTACTGACTCAAATACGCCTTTACATCCAGATGCCATCTCCTTTCATACGCTGAAACGTGTCCACGAGTAAACACTCTATTCATCTGATGTTTTTACCGCTCAGACTTATAATAGTGTGACAATATTCACATTTTATGTTATAAAAATACAGAAAAATCTTTTCTTTTTTTTATGATATCAACAGAAAATGTCAAAAATTAATCCTTGGGTCATTTTAAATCTTTGGAAAAAGATTTTTTTCCTTCTCTGTTCAAATAGTTACAGAAATATAAACCGTGCATCTTCAAATAAATAACACAACAATCAAATCTTTACATTTAAAAGTACAGAAAGACAGGTACAACATCCTGTTGGAGACGCTTCAGGATCAGCTGATTAGGATCTCTCTGGAGAGTTGCATGCTGTGTTCACACATGGTGTCATTTTGGGAATTTTCAGACTTCCTCCGACCAGGTAGCTGGAACAATCTAGTGATATTAGCTTCCTCTCCTGCAGCCCCGCGGGAAATTTCAGGGCTGCAGGGGTGTTAGCAAGGCGTGAACTTAGGTGTTAAAGCTTGGAAATTGGACGTGCAACAATCCTGCAGTCGTCTTTCGTCTTGCTTCTCTGTTTTTCTCTGCTAATGTGGAAATTTTAATCATTACTATTGTTTTATTTCATGACATTAACTCTTCTGTTGCCGACTTCCAGGTTTTTGTTGTGCACGATGAGACTTGCAGGAGAAAAGGCTCCGGACAGATTTGTTAGGAACGCTCCAGTTGTTGTTCTCACCGGTTAGGGTGAAGCAGGTTGTGACCTTTAATAGATCACCACAACTCTCAAGGTGTGTTAGTGTGGATGTTGCTGCGAGCAAACGACGTCAACGTTGGATAAGTCCAGATTTATGGAGCAGATTTAAGTCGACAATTAGCGAAACTGCATTTGTGTTTGTGTAAATATCTCATAAAAGACTGAATGGGTTTTAATGAAACTCTCAAAAGTTCATAATTTTTCCGCTCAGTTCAAGATGGCCGCCACAGCTAATTTACATTTCACACACAAAGATGGCCATAAATCAGTTAAAAGTGGAATATGGAACATTTTAATAAAAAGCTATATTTTTTAAAAATAAAACCTCCACTGGGCGTTTAGAGGTGTGCAGGATGAACGTACAGTTTTTCCTTTAAAAGCTATATTTTAAAAAAATTATCAAACTTTTATTTTGACGGGCACGACACTGGGTTTATGTTTACATCCACCAGCCACTAGAGGGCACCATTGCGGTAAACAGTCCGCTTGACAAGGCGAGACTGGGACTGTGTAAAATGGCGGACTCGACAAGTCAAGCAGCTGATTCTGAGCCCAGAAGACGTTCTAACGGTAAATACTGTTGTAAAATAAACCTATTAGTAGAAATTAGTCCTTACTCAGTTTTATTCAGTGTGAGCCAGGGTTCGCTAGCAAGGTTGCAACTGGTACAGAACGCTGCGGCCAGATTTTTGGAAAGCAAGCGTAAATACGACCATATTACTCCCATCCTGGCAGCCCTGCGCTGGTTGCCCATTGACGCAAGGATTCGTTTTAAGATCCTTTTATTGGTTTTTAAAACGTCGAATGGTTTGACGCCACCTTACCTGGCATCATTGCTTCAGCCGTACGCCCCAGCTCGGACGCTATGTTCGGAAAACCTCTTGCTACTCTCGGTCCCAAGGTCACGCCTGAAGAGGCGGGGAAATAGGGCTTTCGCCGTAGCAGGCCCAAAGCTCTGGAACGAGCTTCCACTCAGCATAAGGGCTTCTACCTCTGTGGAGGTTTTTAAGGCAAGGCTGAAAACCCACTTTTATGACCTGGCTTTTAACTTTCCTAGCTAGTTTTATTGTTATGTAACTGGTTTCTCTGTATTTTTGTGTTTTTATTCGTGTTTTATTGATTTCTATGTTTTTATTGTGTCTGTAAATCGCTGTACAAATAAAAGTGAGTTGAGTTACCCTACAACTCATCACTGGACATGGTGCTGGCTGGTCACGTCACGTATCAGCAGTCAACCAACACCCCGACGGCTGGAAAATTTGTTCTGTTGCAGTACAACCTCTAAACACTAGATGTCGCCATAGTGTCCGTGTTCCATATTCAACCTTTAACTTCACAGATATTGAGCCTCAGTTTTTTGTGTCAGTTGCTGAGAGTCATGCGCTAACATATCCTGTAAGAGTTTGCATTAATTGCTTTCAAAGTTTGATCAAAACTATAATTGCATCATTCGTCTGTTTACAACAGCAGGACAGGAGAAAATGATCGCTGGGTCTTTAAGTTGTGAGGGATTTATTTTGTCTTGATCTGAAATCAGTTTAAACCTCTGCATGGTTGATGTCCTTTTACATGCCAGGAGTACGAGCCACGCCATCCGGCCGGTCATGATTTTCCCTCCTCATCATTCCCGCTGAGCGCTCGCTGTGATTAAAACAGACACAATTGGAATCAATTTTTCATTCGCAGCCACTTGTCTGTGGTTGAGTTCATCTCTCTGCTTTGCAGATCGCGGCGTAGTGCGAAGCCCCTGATTGCAGATCAGTGCTTATATCTCACCTCGCACCGTAAATAATGAACGGGTGGATTACACGCTGTAAGCACTTCCTGACTTTATGGATGGTGCTGAAATTCTGCGATGACATTAATGCTGAGGCAGGGTCTTTCTGCCTCGTTCTGGCGTATATGGGAGCATCTGTTTTTGCTGCTGTGCCGTCCACTTATGTGAGCATTTTCTGGGATATGTCTGTATAAGTATATCTGTGGATCTCTCATTGTCTGCGTGGGTTTCCTGTCTTGTTTTTTTATCCAGAACCCAGCCAGCCGAGGACTGTATTTTCTGTGGACTCGTCGGGTAAATACACGTCTTTGTGAGTAATGTTCCTAACCTTTAGATGAGAGGGTTTCACAGTCCTGCTGTGTTTTGTGTTAGGGGTGGAGTTCCAGGACATCGACGTCCACCTGCGGAGGCAGAAGTCCGGGTTTGGGTTCCGGGTGCTAGGCGGTGACGAGGCGGGGCAGCCTGTGAGTTTGGAGACACGTGAGAAGGCTCGTATGGCGATGGGCGTGGAACCCTGTCATTTTCTACTCTCTAACCCACTGTGACCTTTGACCCTTAACCCTGGGAGAGTGCTGGCTCTGCTGCTTGTTTGTTTACTACCATAAATGTTCTCGACTCTAACACCCAGTGAGTTTATTTATGCAGAAATCTGAAAGCTTTCCGAGTCTAATGGTTTTGTGGGTTGAAACAGATCCTAATCGGAGCGATCATAGAGAAGAGCCCGGCGGACGTGGACGGGCGTCTGCGGCCCGGCGATGAGCTGCTGTTTGTGGACGGGATCCCCGTGGTGGGGAAGCCGCACCGGTACGTCATCGACTTGATGCACGCCGCGGCGCGGAACGGGCAGGTCAACCTGGTCATCAGGAGGAGGACTCAGGCTGGAGGTGAGAAAACAGAAACCATTTTTAAACAAATTTAACTCTAAAACACATTTTCTCTCCGATTCCTTGAGCTTCTTTAGTCTGGAAAAGCACGTTCTCATTCTCACCGTCTTCACGTGCAAACGAGTCCGACTCCTCAGACTCCAGCCGTCAGTTCCTCCCTCCCAAACGGCTGCGGTCTGACTCATTCCCGGCCTCTTCTGCAGCCTTTACTTCCATCCTAATTGCCTGACTCCCACCAGCACTTTACAAAGTGTCTGACTCTGCTCCCTGCTCTCCGCTCACACTCCTGCCTGCTCCCGCTGCCCCAGATTTTACACGTTTTTGACTTATTCTGATTAGAATAAGTTGCACACTTGTTGGCGTGAGGAAATTTAACATGTGGGTGTGGATTTTAGCAACAAATCTCTCTGTAGCTTCAGATTATTAAATCAGAGTTGCAAGTAAATTACAGAAGAGGAGCAAAAAGATCCATCAGGACAGGAAAGAGTTGGATGCAGGAATGCTTCGCTCAGGATCACATGAAGTGCAGCCTAAAGCGGCTGGAAGGAGGTGGTTTTATTATTTTTATATGTTTTGTGCTTTGAAATGTTGTCGGTTTGTATTTTGATTCTGCTCAAAAATAAGTTTGACCTTCAAAGCGTTTTACCAGAAAATAATCAAAATGCACTTTTCCTCTGAGGAGTTTTTGAGCATCATCTGTCAGAAGTAGCTGTTTTCACCAAAATATTTTGTGTTAATGTCATACTTTTACAACTTTTATGCTTTTCTTTTAGCCTGTATTTATTCCAGCAGAAGAGAATGGTTGTCTTCTCCTTATTTCAGTGTATAAGAAGTCTCTTTAGTCTTCACAGATGCAACACTTAGATCATTGGTCCTGGACCTGAAGGACCACTATCCTGCATGTTTTAGACGCTTCCCTGCCCAATCACACCTCAGTGTTTCATTCATCTAATCAGGAGTGTTGGTGCAGAATAACATCTAAAAGCTATAGGATGGAGACCCTCAGAGACTGGATTTAGTGGCCAATAATTTACAAAGCTTATAGATTTATTTTGTTTTTGCTTTTTTGTATCATACTATAAACAAACAAATTTTCGTGTCAGACAACGATGACCTAACATGAAGTTGATAAAAGATCTCAAAAAGCAGCACATCCGTCCCGTTCTACAGGAGTTTAAGAACCAGAGCTCTCTATCTCCCCCTACAGGTGAGTCCTGCCCAGAGAACAGCCGAAGCCCGGGTTCGGTCTCCACGCAGCACAGCTCGCCACGCAGTGACTTCACCTATGGAAACAGCACCAGCACAACCCAGGCTCCCGGCACTAACATGGCCAACAGCACCGCTGCTCCGGACGGGACCGCCAACCAGCAACCGAGCGATGTCACCATCAGCCGAAAGGAGAGCGAGGGCTTCGGCTTCGTCATCATCAGCTCGCTCAACCGGCCGGAAACGACCGCAACAAACAGTGAGTCAAACGCACTCATGTCCTCTGCCTAACAGCTGCTCCGAGTGCTGAATCATGTTTAGGAGCTCCTAAAAACATGTAAACCAGCAGGCGGTCACTAAAACAAGAGCCAAACTTTAGGAGACAAGCTAGTTAAAGTCACGGCTGAATGAAAAAGTGAAGCAGCTCTCAGTCTAGCTCGTCAATTATACATATCCTCCCACAGCACGTCAGTCACACACATCCCTACTATGCTGCTGTGAGCATCCGCGCTTCGCCCACACACAAAAAATATTCTGGATATCTTACGTAAGCCTGGGGTGAAATGCAAAAAGAGAGAGAGGCGGAGAGCGACTCAGTCAGTCTGTGAGTGAGTTTGGTGTGAGAAAGGACGATAGAAACCCTGAATCCTCCCCAACAGCTGTGCCCCACAAAATCGGCCGGATCATCGAGGGCAGCCCGGCCGACCGCTGCGGGAAGCTGAAGGTGGGAGACCGGATCCTGGCTGTGAACGGCCAGTCCATCGTCAACATGCCGCACGCGGACATCGTCAAGCTGATCAAAGACGCGGGCCTGAGCGTCACCCTGAGGATCATCGCCCAGGAAGGTGAGCAACCACTCAGGTTAAACTTACTGTTTCAGGGTTGGGGGATCAGAATAAGATTTTAATCCCAGAATAACATCGACCTGAGCATAAACTCCTAACGGGCTTAAAAGTGCTGCATTAAACCGGGCTGACCTACATGAAACACGAACAGATGGACAAACTGCCTCTGCTCGCTTTGTTCCCTCACATGTAACTAAAGATGTGTGGAGAGAGTTTCTGCTGCTCCCTCCTAACTTAGCCCTCGTTTCACTCATCTGCAGATTTGATCCTGCTTCCATTTCCACCGTTTCTCTGAGAATAATCAGTGCTCTCCTTCTTGACTCCATCACTTCTGCTTGAAATTAATTTCGTTTCTGACACGAGGAGACGTGAGGATAGAAAAGCTGCGGAGGAGAAGAGGAGGATTAACGATGTCCGTGATGATAATGGAAATATATACATGAAATCCTATTTCCAACAATAGAAACAAACGTAGAACTCCTTCAGCCAGCCTCCTCTCTTCTCCAGGGTTACTACAGGTCATGAATGTGATTGAATTTTAAATAAATTCCACAAAACTTCAGCTTAAATTAGTTATAAGCACAATAAAAAGGAAGAAATAATCGTTTTGAGTGAATAAGCAATAAACATCTTGATCTAATTCAGAATCAGTCAATATTCAGTCTTTATCGGTTTTTTCTGACCTGAAACTCAAAAATCAGATTTATTATTTGGTCCATGAACACACCATCACCAATCAGCATTTAAAACAAAAATATGTCTTTTTTCTCTGGAACGAGAAATCAGAACTTAAATCCTGAACGGGTTCAGATCTGTTTGTGCTCAGACCGACTAGCTGTGGCAGCCATGTTGGATTGGGTCGACACCAAAAGCTAATCAGTCGTAGGTGCAGATAAAGCCAGAGAGGCAAAAATATCACCTGCCTTCTCACCCTCTGGCCACAGACGATGGTCACCTCAGTGATGTTTAAATCTGAAAATGATCATCCATCCGTCCATCCATTCTCTTCCACTTATAGGGGGTGGGGTCATGGGGGCAGCAGCCTAAGCAGAGAGGCCTGAACTTCCCTCTCCCCAGCCACTTGGGCCAGCTCCTCCGGGGGAATCCCAAGGCGTTCCCTGGCCAACCGAGTGTGTCCTGGGTCTTCCTTTGAGTCTCCTCCCAGTTGGACGTGCCCGGAAAACCTCACCAGGGAGGCATCCAGGAGGCATCCTAACCAGATGCCTGAGCCACCTCAACTGGCTCCTCTTGATGTGGAGGAGCAGCAGATCTACTCCGAGCCCCTCCCGGATGACTGAGCTTCTCACCCTATCTCTAAGGGAGAGCCCAGACACCCTGTGACGGAAACTCATTTCAGCCACTTGTATCCATGATCTCGTTCTTTTGGTCACTGCCCAAGGCTCGTGACCATAGGTGAGGGTAGGAACGTAGATCGACCGGTACAACGCCCGCATCACTGCAGACGCAGCACCAATCCACCTATCGATCTCCTGCTCCATCTTTCCCTCACTTATGAACAAGACCCCGAGATACTTAAACTCCTCCACTTGGGGCAGGACCTTGTCCCTGACCTGGAGAAGGCATTCTACCCTTTTCCGACTCAAGACCATGGTCTTGGATTTAGAGGAGCTGATTCTCATCCCAGCTGCTTCACACTCGGCTGTGAACTGCTCCAGCAAAAGCTGGACATCACGTTCTGATGAAGCCAACAGGACCACATCATCTGCAAAAAGCAGAGACCTGATCCTTAGGCCACCAAAACAGATCAGATGAGTTTTATTAAATCAGTATTGATTAAACTTTTAGTTTTATTTAAACTGGTTAGAAGTTCTTCTTTCATTTTTTTAAACGTATTAATTTACAAGTTTCTACATTTTTATTAAATTTTTAGTCAAATTCCTCAGAAATGACCTTTTTGTGTGACTTTAGCGTGACATAATGGTTTAAAGGGGGGGACGTGTTTCCTACGCTGCCCCCAAGTGGTTAAAAAACAGATTTATTGTAAAGAAACGTTATAATAATATTGTTTTATTTTGTATCACAGAGATTAGCAACCCTCCGTCAGCCCCCACCTCAGAGAAGCAGAGCCCCATGGCTCAGCAGCACAGCCCCAAGGCCCATTCCAACCCCGCAGCCCCCCAGCCCAGCCAAGCCCCAGCGGATCCAACCCTCTCAGTCGGCCAGCCCAACTCGGTGCCCCATCAGAGCCCGGTGACCCAGCTTCCTGCCCCTCCACCTCAGACCTACGCTCACGACGGCAGGTAAGACACAAACACGGCCCGACTCATCCCGGTGCCGCTCGCTCGCTGCACAGCGATGTGCAGCAGATTTTCTGATGCAATGAAGCGTTTTTATAGACTAACCTCCGTCTGCTTCTGGGGTGAAACTCTTCCTGTGGGAGAACAAGCACCACAGAGGTTTTACTTTGGTTTTTCTCTCCCGTCTCTGTTCATCCGTCCCCCTCTCCTCTCTATAACGTTGTGTAACGTATCTCCTATAGACTCTTGAATAATTGACTCCACACATATGGCTTCTTTACAGAAATCAGATGAATCTTTTACCAGCAGTCCAGAATCATCAGTGTCTTAAACACTTTCCATGTCTTTTGTTCTCTGACACAACCTTGTTTTTTTGCAGCATTTTAAAGGATTTCTCTCTAAAATCAATCCTGATTTATTCCTGTCATCAAAACACGAGTGTCTGAGTCGTGTTTCAGTCGAGTGTGTCTGTTAGTTACAGGTCTGAGGTGAAGGCCAGGCAGGACGTGAAGCCAGACATCCGGCAGCCATCTTTCACAGATTACAGGCAGCCTCCCGTGGATTACCGGCACCCCCCTGTGGCGGATTACAGGCAGCCGCCCACGCTGGACTACAGACACCCGCCGCTGCTGGACTACAGACAGCTAGCCACAGACGCGCGGCAGTTCACCATCCCAGACTACAGGATGCCTCCAGTCCAAGTGAGAATGTGCAAAAACAAGCTTCCTGCTTTCAGAAACGGGACGTTGGAAGTCACTCGTGTTGTTTTAAAATGTAAACAAGGATGTAATTGTTGGTGTTTTTTAATTAAATGACCATAAAGAAGGTTGAGAAGAAATCAGCTGATGGTGTTTGGTTTGATGTTGTTTTTTTGTTCCTCCAGCTTCAGGCAGTAAGTTTGATTCTGTCAGGCAGAACAAAACAAAAGCTGCAGGACGCTAGGCGTTATCGAGTGTTTAACGGATTCCCCAGGTTTCACTTTTAGACCTTGTTTTAATTTGAATATTTTTTACACCAAATCAGACTCTGAAGATGCTGATTTTCTATTTTAAATAATCACTTTCATGCTTTCTGCGGATTAATTTATCTAATAGGGATCTTAATAATAAATTCCCTCATTAAATCTGTTATTTAAAATGCATGCACGACGAGCTGATTTGGTTTAATTCTGTTCATCAGCTGATTCATTCTTTAATGTCTTCACCAGACAGACTGAGATTTGGACCAAAAACCAAACATTTTCCATATAAATTGCATTTATTCTCTATAAGCTGCTGTTTGTTCCACTGATTCCCACCTTTATAGTCTCCTCTATAAACGTTTGTGTTTGCTCCAGCTTGCCCAGGACTTTGACTACTTCACCGTGGAGCTGGAGAAGAGCGTAAAAGGCTTCGGCTTCAGCATCCGCGGAGGCCGGGAGTACAAAATGGACCTGTTTGTCCTACGGCTGGCGGAGGACGGGCCGGCCATCCGCAACGGGAGGATGAGGGTGAGTTCCACGGCGTCTTTAAGAGTTAAGCTGCTGGCTATCACCCTGGATTACATGGCAGTCGCTCGCTGTAATTGTGTGATTTTATCAAAGCTGCAACTTTCCTCCTCTCAGAGATCTCCTCCCACATGTCCACCCCCCTCTCCTGCTTTCAGCGTGGATCACATTTAGTTAAAACCTTAAATTGTGCTTAAGTGTTTGCACAGCTGCACCTCCCTCTAGTTTTAGTGGCTCAAACATCAAAGCAGAACACATATTTTGTGAATTCCTAATGATGTAACAACAAACACTGTGGAACTTGTAATAAAATCCCTCAGCTCCTCTTGTCGAGCTCCATCACTGCTCAAAATAAATTACAGCTTTTTCCGTTCTTTATTTTCTGTTTTTGTCAATCCCCTCTGCTTTCTTCTTCCCTCTTCTTGCATCTTTAACGACCTTTGTGTTTGGGGCTGATAGCCCGAGTATGCTCTACATTTCTTATCTGTAATGAACCTGTCAAAGATAATGTGTGTAAAAAGCCCCTGAGGGAGGGATTACTCTCCCTGGATGGTGGAGCCGGTAGAGTCCAGTGAGCCCAGACACTCGTAGAAGAGGAGGAGGAGGAATCCCTTCTGGGTGGAAATGTAAATAACGTTAAAATAAAATAATGTGGATCTGCACATTCACAAATGCAAAGAAAAAAACCTGTGAATCTGCTGATGCCTCTAGTTAACATGATAACTTGCACATCCATAAAGCAACATTAATGTTAAACATATTTGCAGCATGGTGCAGCAGAGTCTATTGTAACCATTTAAAGTGGTTTTAATCAACAAATCCAAGTTTTTCTTTGGACTTTGTCTGTTTGCCTGACAGTTTTGAAGGGTGTCAGGATCTGGCTGGGACTGGACTGAACAGACACAAGCGTGAGTTTGAATGTGGTGTGTTGTATGACCCAAGCGCAGAGTGGACTGACACTGGGTTTGAACAGACACACAGTTAATATAGGAAGCCGCAACGTGCAGCTCGAAGGGAAACAAGAGCGCATGCGGTCCCAAAATAAAGGAAACGACATACTGGTAGTCGACAGGACTGGTACAGGCAGACTGGACAGGTTGGACTGGAAGAACTCTGGAAACGACTCATTCATTGCTTCGGCATTCCGGCTCAATTAGCGTTCCGATCGCTTGCTGAGTCGTTTCCAGAGCTCTTCCAGGTCCAGTCCAATCAGACTTTTTAGGCTTTTCAAGTGTCTTCTGTAACAAAGTAGGAGTTTTAACTCGTTTATTTCAGGTGTTCTGTACACTTTATCCTGTCTGTGCCTTTACTGGAAACAGGAAAAACTAAAGCAAATGTTTGGTTTTTTCCTCCTTGAGTCTAATTTGTTGCAGATGAATGACCGGAGTAACTCTTTCTAGACGTGTGGAGATAAACTCCTCTGTGATCGCCATAGATTTCTTAGAAGGGACGCTTTGATCCCAGCTCCAGCTGTCCTCCGTCCGTCCCGCTGCGTTCAAAGGGAAATCAGTCTGTATTTAACTTTACTAAATGTTCCTCACATGGCTGTCACTTTAGGTTAGAGTGCTGCTTCCAGACTAAATCAACTGAAGGCCTTTTAACACTTCTCCCACATGCATTTTCTAATAACCTTAAAAATCTGTTTTTATTTCAAAGCTCCAAACTAATCAGCCACTAAGTGTTTCCAACGTCTGACGGGTGTTTTTAGGGCTGAGAGGCCTTTAGAAAATTGCGTGGGTGATTTATGATCACACAACATTCCAGCAGATTTTTATCACCACTTCCAGCTTTAAGTCGTCGTAGTTCGTCAGCAGAGAGGCTAATAGAGACGACTCCCTCCTCGTCTCCGCGTCATGCTCTCTGATCTCAGCATCCACACGCTGTCCATTCAGCTTTATTCCCCGTTTTATTGAAGATGAAAATGGAGATTGCTCTGCTGTTTGGAGGTCAGCGTTAATGAGCAAATCGTCTTGAACTCCACCTCCTCTGCTTCTCTCCAGACCACTGTAATAACACCTAATGACACACACACACACACACACACACACACACACACGCTCGACTTGAGTCCTCCTGACTTTCATTTTCCCCCGACCATTACCGGAGGACTTCTCCATTTGTTAGCGTAATTGTTCTGCTCGTTTCGTCCTGTTCCTCGTGATTCCTCCCCATTAGTCAAGCTCGGAGCTCGTGGCCGACGGGCCGACTGTCCGTTATTTAACTCACGCTTGTGTGCGTTACAGAGCGGTTCTGAAAAGGAAAAATAGTCCAGTTAGTTTTGATGTTGGCTGCTAAATGAACTGCTGTCTCAAATTGGCGAGATGTTGGAATTCATCAGAATGATGTAAAATAGAAAAACACATATAAATACGGTATTTATACTGTTTTATCTGATAGAGGAGATGTTCACTAGAATAAAGGGAAAGTTTGTCCTTTTTAAAGTTTTTTTCTTCACAGCTTCTGGTTAAAAAGTTTCTGATTGATGCTCTAAAACCTAAACACGCTTCAGCGCTGAACAGTTTACCCCCACAGGCTCACGGTCTGTGAGTCTTGTACTTAAAGTTACTCTGATCCCAGAATAAAGGAGTTCTTTTACTCTGACAATGTCAAAAAATTCAGCCATGTTAGTAATAATAACTTTATTTAAAATCAATCAAAGTTAAAACAAAACTAAATTAAACTGTAAGTTTAAACACTAGTCAAGTCAGTAGTGAGATAAAACAGCAATAAAAACAAACTATATATTACTAAACAGTCTAACGTGCTGCATGAATGTGTACTCAATGAGACCAATAAGTGAAAGTTCTTTATACAAGTAGAGCCCTATTCTGGTCCCTGAGGGCCCATATCTTGTACATTTTAGGCCCAATCCCAATACTCGCACTGGGCCCTACACCCTTCTGTGGAGTGCACTTAGAGGAGGTGTGTAGTAAGGCTTCGAGTGCGTAGTACACAAGTGTGCAGAATTGGGACAGGGAGCATTGCATCATCAACCGCGATGCTTGCCGGTCGCTGTTTGTGCAACTTTTTAAAAAATCTTTATTAACAACTTTTAAACAATTATTTGACTAAATATAAATTCATTACTGTCCACATTTATATCTTAGTCTAAAACATTCAGAGCATGAATAAATATCATTAATCGTCTTTAAATGAACTTCTTTCATTTGAAAATACATATTTTCAGAAAAGGCACTTGAGCCATTGCTCCGCCTTTTTTTCAAAATTCCCACGCAGCAATGGATTGTGGGTAATATACTTGCCCGAAGTCTGCATTGATGCAGACCTGGTTACCTTCCGTACTTGAGACTCGGGACACCCTACGCACTCGCACCCCTGGCCAGGAATGTGCAATTGAAGGGTGGAAGTGCGAGTACTGGGATTGGGCCTATGATGTTTCCAGCTCCAACACACCTGTTTTTAATTAATGGATGGTTAACAACAGACTCCTGCAGCACTCAAGGACACACCGAAAAAGACCAAAGAGCAGGAAAACATCTAAAACAAACAGAATAGAGGCCAGGGCTGGACAATGGTGATTTAAAAGATAATAATAATAATAATAATAATAATAATAATAATAATAATAATGATGTTTTTGAGAAGGTGGTTCCTAACTCTAAACCCCGAGAGCCTCTGTCCTGCAGGTTTTAGATGCTTTGCCGCTCTAACACACTGCAGACCTTGAGCAGTTGAATTAGGAGCAGGGAAACATCTACTCTAGCATATGCAGAATAGTTGGTTGGAAAACAGTAATTTAAAACTATTGTTTGTTTTTTTAAGTGGTTTTTATCGTTCATATCTAGTCCTCAACGGCCATGGCCTTTCCTGTTTTAAACGTTTATCTCCAACAAACACCTGATTCAAAGTTTTAAATGACCTTCTCAGCAGAAGCTTTTTAATCACCCGTTCATTTGAATCAGGCGTTCATGGAGGGAAACTTCTAAAGCTACAGGATACTGGCCTCAAGTACCTGGATTGAATACAGCTGTCTTAACCCTGGGAGGTCCCTTTAAAAAAAGTAACATTGGGTACCTTTAACACAAAAGAATGTCCTTGATCACAAGGTGTAATGAACATGATATAATATTTCATAAGTCTGATTTTTTTACACAGATCCCATCCTTGGCTTCAGCACTCACTAAACATAATAAAATGTGTGGTTTTTTTAGATTTAACCCCTTTAATGCCAGGTGTTATTTAAAAAATCTGCATTGTATAAAAACAAAAAAAACACTACTGCCTGCACATGCTGCAAAATTTAAAATAAAGGAAATGTTTCTATTTTCAGACCAAAATACACCTAAAGCCTTTGTTTGTGGAGTGAAAATCTCCCCCTGGCAGAGGAACCAGTCTTGGACGTGTTCATGATGTTCTTGTTGGGAAAAAGTAAAAGCGCCTCCTTGATCTTGTTGCCAAACGAAGCTCTGGCGCTCCGTATAGATCCCAAATTAGGATATTTCTGGGGGTGAAATATTTCTCTCATTCTTTCAGTCCCTGTTCTCTGCAGTTGTTTCCTCCCAGGAATCAAAATATGTTTTTGTCCCACAACAACCAATTATTCTACATTTTAATAAAGCCGCATTGTTCCTGGTTGCTGAATGTTAGTTTGAACTTCCTGAAATGCTGAACCTTTTTCTTGTCCATCACCGACTGTGACATCCAGGTCGGGGACCAAATCATTGAGATCAATGGCGAGAGCACCCGGGACATGACCCACGCCAGGGCCATCGAGCTCATCAAGGCTGGAGGCAGACGGGTCCGTCTCCTCCTGAAGAGGGGGACGGGGCAGGTCCCGGAGTACGGTGAGCATCTAAAATTCATGTCCAGCATCAGGGCTCCTGCTCAGAATCACTTCTTTCTTAACATTTGGACTGTAAACTTTAACCTGCTGTAATAAAATAATCTGGCATGCATTTATATCCATAATATAGCGTCTGTCTTTATGCTCTTTATATCTGTATTTTACTAAACTGTGATTTAAAACCAAAGCTGCCTGTTTGTCTCTCTTCTCTTGACTAACACTAGTTTATCTTCTGTCCATTTCAGTGATCTATCACTAATTGATTGGTCTAGGTTGTTACTTCCCCTTCTATAGGAATGGTATCTTCCAGTCTCTCCATGTGCATGAAAAGTGACAAGCATGGCTCCCCCTATTTCCTCCTAATGGGCCAGTCTAAAGACACGGTTTGTTTTTCTCATCCTTTACCCCTGGCTTTTCTGTGCTGTGCTGTTTTCTGTCGTTTTCTCTTTTTTTCCACTGGATTATATTTTAACGTCCTATTTTGCTGCAAATAAGCAAAGATTTTTCCCTTGTGGGATAATCAGCAAAGCTGCAGGAGTTTTGCAGAATTAGTGAACATAGCTCACTTCCTCGCTGAACCATAAATCAACCTCCAGCAGCTACCTGCACGCCTAAAAATATATGCAGCATTCAGCCCGAGCTGGCTGGAGAGGAACGTTAAATATCGGATTATTTACCTGGTAAAAAATAAATCACGGCGCAGCACGAATGGAGCCTGTAAGGGGACTTTTATTTGTGTGACACCGCTGGAAATAAACGCTCGCTCCCGGGGCGTCTTCATCAGCGCGAGGCTCACTTTAACTCCAACCTCAAATGTCAATTTTACACAAAAAAAATAATGATTTCTAATAAAGCCAAAAGGTGCTTGGCTAGAAATCCTAAAACTAGCAAAATAATCAAATTTTATGTTTATTAGCTAGTTTTAATTCAATTCAATTCAGTTTATTTCTATAGCGCCAAATCACGACAAGAGTCGTCTCAAGGCTCTTCACAAAGTAAACATTCCAATACAGTTCAGTTCATTAAGCCAATCAGTAAAAAAGTTTCCTATATAAGGAACCCAGCAGATTGCATCAAGACACTGACTGTGTGTTGATACAATCCTCATACTAAGCAAGCACTTTAAGAGTTCCAACTTTTGCTTACCCCATTGGCAGAATTTTTTTTTACTTAAAACAAGAAAATTTGAATCATATTTAAGAATATTTACCTTATTTTAAAGCAGCATTCCGCAAGATTGCAGTTATATGGTCTCTGTCGCCCTCTAGAGGCTTGCTGCGTAACGTCACTGTCGTAACATTAAATCTCTCTCTCGGGCATAAGAGGCATGTTTACATTCCTAATGTCAGGCAAAACAACAAAAACAAACTTTTCCACCTCCACACATTGAATAAATAGTTTTATCAGGACTGTATAACAACTTTATGCCCGACCAAACACAATAACCCTGGTGAAATCATTTATTACTTACCTAGCCATTAGCAGCACGGCTAGGTCAGAGTCCGTAGTTCATGCTGTTCTTTCTAAAAGAGCTCTCCAGCGAGGAAAAGACGGCCCAATAATAACTCTGGTCTTTGCTCTTGCTCTATCTCGTTCTTCTTTTCTTTTCCTAGATTCCTCTGATAAGGGATTTCTAGCTTTCTTTGGTGAATCTGCCGCTGCTACAGCGAGTCTACGTTATACAATTATGGCAAGCCAAAGAGATTTTAAAAAATGCGCGTTCTAAACTCGCATTATGTCCTCCAAAACGCTCGTTCAAGACGCGCATTTTGGCGGACATAATGCTCGCTTTTAGAACCCGCGAGTTTTTGCCCCCTTTGGCGTCAAAACTAGCATTCTTCAAGACGCGCATTTTGGCGGACATAATGCGCGTTAAGAACGCGCACTTTTTTTTATCCCTTTGGCTTGCCATATAGTGCCGTAAAGCAACACCCAGTCAGTACTTCCGGTAGCGACCCGAGCTCAAAAACTTGTGTACTGCGGTAAACAGACGTGGGACCCCCCAACACTAACACGGATACGAAAATAAACATAATAGATGATAGTATGACGCAAAAACTTTACAAAAAAGCGTAATTTTAAGGTGTAAAATTTGCGGAATGTTGCTTAAAGTAATGCTATTTTTCTAGAAAAGAATTATTATTTTTAGACTAAAAATAAGATAAAATGTCTAAAAATTAGGCTTTTTTACTTCCTTAGTAATCAGATTTTGCAGTGTAGCGTCAAACTCTAAAGTGACTCTTATTTATCAACATTTGAGTTTATTTGATCCCCTCAAACACAGGAAAAGATGTGTCCATCCAGGGGTTTCATCACCGTTTGGAAATTCTTTGTACTAATGGCTTTGACGCTCGTCCTGCTGCTCAAGGATTTTTTTAACGTTGTGGTCAGCCAGATTACAATATGTAGCTTTGATTCAGCGTTTTGTCACTCAGACTTTGATTTGCAGACTGGAGGCTTTGAATCAAGCGATTAGAATTGTAAATATTTGAACGACAGGAGGAGGAAGTCAGTTTTATGTTGAGTCGTGACTTTTTGAGAAAATGCAAAAATGAATCACGGAAAGCCAGGAGGCACCGCTGAGAGACGTTCATTTAAAACTTTCTATTTGTAAATGGAAGTTATTCACTAATCTATGCGTTTAAATCACTAAACACATCTATTTGACATTTTGCTGAACTTCTTGTAGACTCGTGCATCTAATCAATGAATAATGCAATCGATAAAAACTGATTATTTTTTAATTATTTAGTCGAATCACCACAATGAGATGTGGTGGTATTTTCCCAAATACACTGTAAGGAATAAAATGTTGGATTTTCTTAACCAAGTTATTTAACTGGTTCCACTTCTGCTTAAAGCCCCAGTGTGTAATATTTTTACCTGTTTACCAAATCCAGTGCACAAACTTGTCCTTTTTCATTAATATTTCTCACCAACATCAATTCTAAATATTCCTCTCAGCTTGAAATTTTACATTTTTAATACATAAACTGTGGTCGATGCTCCATGGTCATCCTCCATCTTGAAATACGGTAGCTATTTAGGGACATACGAGCTCTGAGTTACGCGTTTGCACTATGACTGTAACCTGAAACAAACAGCAGAGGGCAGCAGTGCGCCGTGGAAGCATGGCGTCTGACAATGCAACTAAAAAGATGAGACTAGCTGCTACACGTTGCTATACTTTGTTAGTTTGAATAACAAACAATGAATTCAAAAGACACATCAAATATGTCAGGTCTTATTGATTTCCAACACTCAGCAGCTGCATATGATGAGAACCCCGCCCGCAACAGCTAGACACCAGCATCCAAGTGTTGTTCCTGACTCACCTCAAGCTGATCATTTCTTTTCTTCATAATGAAGCTCCCAATCCGGTCCCAACGCATCAGTTCCAAAGTCCTTCTTCTATTAAAGTCTCCTCTCTTACCGCAGCCTACCGTGTCTCTCGGTTGGGGGTGGGGGGCATTTTGTAGGCACTAACACTGAACAGTCATAATTAAAAATGCTTTTTTTACCTGGTCAAGTAGTTAGATGCTTTGTGTGGGTTAGGCTAGAGAGATTGGAAATAGATCAATTGAGCAGCTCTAACCTCCAGGAGACGTATTTATCTGCTTCAAAAAGTTAGAAATAAACAACTTTACATTTCATTGTTGCATTCTTTTTTTACTAAATCCCTGTGTTTCACAACTGAGCTCTGTTATGATGCATAAATCCCTGCTAAATCAGATTATGCTCATTTTATTTTAATCTTAGACAGAATTAGGATAATATCCTGCATTTTCTTGTGGTTTTGCACAATTTCATCATTAGTAAAAGATGCTTAAACTGCACGAGCCTTGATACGAGCAGTGTGTGGGCATTAGTCACATTCATAAAGCAGAGATTGGATCTGCAGAGACAACGTACCTGCAGGTGGATAAATGCAAAAGGGAGGATTTAGAAGAGGGTGTGTTTTTTTATTGCATCCACCTGCAGCCGTTTAGTCCCTACAGGTTTCTGCTGCACCTGTTTGGAGTCGAGTCCACAAGTCGTTTACTTTACAAAAAGCCTAAAAGTTCAAAGACCTAATGAGCAATGATTCAAGTTCTTTCTAGTATTTGTTTCTTAATCACACACCTTATTAGGTTTTTCCCATGTTGTGATCCAGACTAACAACGTAAATCTTTAATATCTGTGTTTGAATGTAAAATGTTTACTTAGTTTGGCTTTCATGAGAAATGAAACACAAAATGCTCAAAAATGTTCAGCAGAAACTAAAATATCTCGTCTTCGCTGTTTTAGTCGCTCTTAAAAACAGAAATACCAGGAACCCTTCCAGTAACCGTCTTCCTGTCTTCACGGTTAAAGTTAAACCCTGCCTGTAAAACGTCCCTCAGCTCTGACTCTGTAAATGATCACCCTGCTGCCGAGCATCCGCGGTGTGTATTTAGCTCCTTAAGAGGCGAGTAAACAAAGCTGAAGCAGTTTAATGTTAAAGTGATGATTCACTACCGGTGCTGCAATTTCTGCAGGAGCAACTTTTTCTTCTTTTGTGTCGTCTAATGAGTGTTTATGCTCCTTTTATATAAAAAAATGTGTTTTTCGTGCAGGTTTGTGTGTGATATTAAACTGAGCCAACGGTGAAATTCTAGCTTTCAGAAATCCTGCATGACTTCACCGTTCTACCACGGATTCTGGAGCCGTCTCCTCCATTAGTCTCTGATCTAATCTGCTCCTCCTGCTGAGTGAAAGTCCTCCTCTAATTGGGCCTCGTGGTGGTGCTGTAGCCAGCCCAGCCTCCGCGCTCCTGCCCGGACCTCCGGACATGACGGATGGCCGGGAGAGCGAGGCTCGGCGGTGCAGAAACGAGAGCTAACGGTCCATGAGAGCAGCGAGTTTCAGAGGAAGGCGTCGTGGATTTGGTTCTGTTTCAGGCTCCTCGTGCTAAACCGGAAATTAACCACAGAGCTTCCTGATTGGCTGAGGCTCCAAGCAGAGCTGCTGGAGGCAGATTGGTGTTCCCTAACAGTGGAGCTGCTGTGTGTGTGTGTGTGTGTGTGTGTGTGTGTGTGTGTGTGTGTGTGTGTGTGTGTGTGTGTGTGTGTGTGTGTGTGTGTGTGTGTGTGTGTGTGTGTGTGTGTTCTTACTGACTGTGTGTGTATTCCAGACAATGCTGCCCCATGGGATGGTCGCCCTTCAGCCTCCCCAGGCCTGTCGGAAGTAGCTCCTCTCATCAACAGCTTCTCCACACCATCACCTTCATCTCATTTGGCCTCGGCCCCCGACCTTCCTCATCTGCCTCCTCAGGATGTCACACGAGACGGTCGGAGTTCCCATAAAGCCGAGCTGATAAACAGAGATCCCATCGGCCAGGGGAGGAGGGTGGCTGCCGGCGGCGGGAGCAGCAGAGCCAAGAAGGAGGGTGGCAGGTCCACCCACACGGGGCACCGGGAGCAGCAGCCCGCGTCCGACGGAGAAGGGGGCAAAGAGGGGCAGAGCGGAGAGCCCAAAGCTTCCAGGAGCAGCAGAGGAAGGTCCAAGGAGAGGAACTCTGGGGACAGCAGGGATTGCACGCACTCTCCCAAACTCCCAAACTCTAACGGGAACAGCAGGGAAAACGTGGAGCGTTGGAGCGATGGGAAGCAAAGCAAACCCAGACTCAGAGAGCTGGACGTGGGCCTGGGAGAGAGCCGGCCCAGCCTGCCCAGCAAGAGCGGAGGAGGAGGAGGCGGCGGCACCGTGATAGGGAGGAAGACCACGGTCTCTCCTGGGCCTTGGAAGATCCCGGGATCGGACAAGCTGCCGAGCTCGCTGCGAACCGGCGCATCCCCGCTCAGCAGATAACACCACGGCTCCGAGAGGAAACAGTGGCCGCACTCGTCTGGACTGAACCATCTTCCTGTGCTCCTAACCCCCCCACACACACACATACTCCCTCACCCCCTCCCCCACAGACAGCAGAGGTGATCTGGACCACATGTTTATAGAGTTTTATTTATAAAACTGTATTTTAAATTATTCTAAGAGACATATTTTACACCCACCACCTTAAAGACTGGAAAACCATCCACTTTAGGAAGGAGACGGGAACTTTTTGTAGCAGAAGGAATTTTGGAAATGTCTTTTTTTGAGTTGAGCTGAGCTGGACAGAAAACTTTCATTGTTTTTTAATTATATATATAAATATATACATGTACTGTGCACAGTGGAGTCTATTTTATGAAGTGGAATGTTTTAAAAGATGGTTCGCCTGTTTTTGATGAGTGAATGAATCACAAAGGAGATGACCCCCCCCCCCATCAGCAGCTTTGCCTTAAGACTGTGTGGGCTTCAGTCCATCCTAAAAAATCAGAGATGATCCTAGATATATTATCATAAATAGAAATATATGAGAATGGTTTGTAAATGAGCTCATCTTCATGGTGAGGGACCTGATGGAGGTTCTAGTCCATGACCACCTGCTGTCATCCTCCAGCCCTGTGACTGCACCGTCCCTTTGGAGTCCTTTTTTCATCCATTCTTCTCATTTTTGTGCTAAAAACAGAAGCGATCAGCGACGACGGCGGCGTCCAGCGGGACGGCGAGAGAAGAAACGTTCATGACGGCGACAGGAAGGAAGCGTGCCTTAGACTGAGTCTGGATTTTATGTCAAAGGTTTGATACAGGCTGCTAAACAACACCGACTCTAATAATAAACTGTATTTTAATTGTAATATAGTCAAATACATCATTTATTTCATACATGTACGTGTCAAATGCTCCGTTAGCAGGGGTGTTGAACCAGAGTAAAGGTCGACTTGGGGTCATGAGCGTCTGACTCTAAATCGTTTCTGTGAAGAGTCACCTGGAGGTTTTCTCAGATGTCAGCACAAAGCAGAGCTTTGCACCAAAAACCTGACACGGTCGTATTTTTGCCGTCGCTCCCACGTTTGTGTCGTTAAAAAAAGGTGTCCAAACGACTGAATCTGACCTGTCGTGGTTCTGTCTGCATATTCGTGCCAAAGCTCAACGGAGGTTTTACGTTTTTATATGTGATTAGCTAATGAATGAAGCGATGTGACACAGAGGGACGTGATCTGAGCCAGAATCAAAACCACCTGCTGGGTTTTCTGGATCATTCCTGCTCCAATTGTTAGCAAACTGCAGCAGCATTACAAAAAGTTGGTCATTTTCTGTTGCATGTAGTTTTTTTTATGTGACATGAGAATTTTGTTTCTAAATCTGCTGTGACTCCAAGGATAAAAGCAAAAGCAAAACACAATCAAATATTCTAAAAGTGTCAGATTTTTACAAATCTTTAGGAACAAAAACATGCTCAAACGTCTGAAAACGCACCTAAACAAACCACAGGAAGTCACAAACGTATTTTTAATGCTTCAGGAAAAAAACTTTCTATAATTCATCAAAATCCCAGAAAAGGAGTTCCCTTTAAAAAATAACATCAATATTCATAAAACACAATTATACAATAAATCACCATAACCAAAAACCTCGTCATCGTTTCAGATGTTTTCGGATGTTTTCCCTAATTTTATTTTATTATAATTTATTTTTTAAAGTTCTGATTTGTTGCAGTTTTTCCCCAAAATGTTTTTTTAGAATTTTGGTCTTGAGAATGAAGCTCAGTAACACTTTACAATAAGGGTCAATTTATTAATGTTACTTAGTGCATTATTAAGCATTAATGAAGCTATTAAATAAAGTATTAACAACTACTTAACCGTATTATGTAATGCATTACTAAGCAGACACCCCTCCTTTTGTCCTAACCTTAAAGGAGTCATCACCTGAAATCTTCACTTTTCCACTTGAAAAAATGTCTATAATGGCTTCCTAATGATTTTTCACTGGCTGAGAAGCCGATATTTAACATTGACGCGTTTGTTTAATCTTGCCTTCTTCAACCAGCTCACATGCACCCCACGAGCACGCGCACTCCAACACGAGAACTTGAGTTCTGGCCGTGTATGCCGGCACAAACAAATATGAAGCAGCAGCGAACAAACCAGCACAACAAAGCTCATTTCATAACGTGAAACGCATAAATTATGTCTTACTGTTGACGACTCATGTTATAATCCGTGTTATGGGAAACAAAACTCCGATCGGTTTGTGTATTCCATCTTCACAACAGCATAAGAGCCGATGCCTGGCTGTTAGCTTGCTTTGTCCCAACCCAACAACATGCGAGGGCGCCGTTACGCACGAGGCGAGGCTCGGGCTCGTACGTACACAGTTAGATCCCATAGGTCACTGCCAGGTCGGGTTCAGTTATAACTTTTGTTGTTTTGGAGCAAGACGCTGAAGCTACTTCCTGCTTCCTTCCACCAATCAACTCGCTCCTCAGTCCCGCGCGCGTCCGAGACAGCCGAAATATCGCGTGTGATCTCGTGAGAAAATATGCCCTTTACAAAAAAGGATCAGAAAAGTACATTTTTAATTTATTTTTTCAATACAATTTATTTTAATGGTCTAAAATACTATAATAGGATGTTGATATCCACGGTATTATAGGTGATGACTCCTTTAAGGACACTTAAAGGTTGAATATGGAACACGGAAACTCTGACGACTCCTCGTGTTTACAGGTGGTATCGCAACAACAGAACAAATTTTCCAGCAGGCGGGGTGTTGTGACGTGACCAGCCAGCACCATGTCCAGTGATGAATCATACAGGGTAAGGACTAATTTCCACTATTAAGTTTATTTTACAACAGTATTTACCGTTAGAACATCTTCTGGGCTCAGAATCAGCTGCTTGTCTTGTCGAGTCCACCATTTTACACAGTCCCAGCCTCTGCTTGCTGAGCGGACTTTTTACCACAATGGTGCCCTCTAGTGGCTGGTAGATGTAAACATACCCAGCCTGTCAAAAAAAAAAAAAAATATATATATATATATAATTTTTTATTTTTTATTTTTTTTTAAATGAAAAACTATACATTCATTATGCACACCTCTAAACGCCCCGTGGAGATATTATTTTTTTTAAATATAGCTTTTTATTAAAATGTTCCATATTCCACCTTTAATAGTTAATAACAGTAACATTAATAAATGAACCCTTTGTTTATTAATGCTTAATAATGCATTAAGTAACGTTAATAAAGGGACCCTTATTCTAAAGTGTTACCTGAATCTCTACTGTGTTTGTAAATTAGCATGTAAACTATTCCAGCAGATAAACCCAAATGCATTCTTAGCTCCATTTTTATATTTGAACAGAAACTGGCAGCACATTTCCACCTGTCAACAAACATTAATCCAAAGTTATGATATTCATGGTTATTAAAATGTTATGTAACAGATGCTCTTGGGAAGATATCAGCAAAGTTTCACTTTGGGGGTTTAAAATTTCATCAGATCATCTTTATTTTCTTTGCAGATGTTAAAACTGAAAAGCCAACATTAACACTAATTCTCCTATTACAGAAGTGCTTAAAGCCTTGGAGTCATTACGTTTGATTACACAAGACTTAATCTTGGGTTTGGGATATAGAATAATGTCGAGGAACAAAGAAAATCAACTCTTCGTCATGTAGATCATTAAAAAGGCCACAAACATGAATATTATGCAGTTTGTGTGGAATGCTTCTTTATTATGCGACTTCTGTTTAATGCTAAAACATTTTTGCACAAACTCACTGCTTTTCACGTCCGAGCTGCCTCCATCGAGCCGAACTGTGAGCAGATTTCTGAGGAGATGAAACCGCAGCAGCTCTGCATCACTGTGTAGTGTCATAGCAGTGTGTCACCCCCAACAGATATCTATGTAGAAGTGTGCGTTTGATCGATGGTCACAAAGACTGTAACTGAGCAACTATTTTTATGAAATGCAACACTATGGAAATATTAACTTTTGCAAAAAAAAAAGAAAAACATAAAAACAACTTGTTTACTTGTATTATATCTAAACGCTGTCAAAATAAAAGCCTTGACACAACTTGAAAGAATCATCCAGGACGTTTTGCTGCGTGATTTCTTATTGTGTCTTTTAACTCACAGAAGAGCAGATTGGATGATGAAAGATTTATTGGGAAATAAGAAAAACATAGAGAGGTGTTGAGGCTCATTTTGCTAGTTGCATCTTTTGTTTAACCCTAATTATTAAAAAGCATCAGGAAGGTGAACAAACAAAAAGATACTGGTGTAATAATGATGGTTATTGTTGCAGACTGCATAGTTTCCTCCTGAATGTCTAACCATGTTTTTAGGAAAGTCAGAACATGACCTTGACTCTTTTTAGACTTTAAAGACTCTTTTAGAGCTTAAAATAAAACAGAAGGCTGAATTGTTTTCTCTAACGAAATTACAAATATTAAACTGGCTTTAAATTATCTATTTAGTCAGCAGTTTCATATCAAAGTGTCAGACTTCAGAATCTGGCTTTTTTGGTTCATGCTGTGCATCCTGTTGGCCACTTGAGGGCGCCAGATACACTTTACCTTGCAGATAGTTATTCCTATACATTGTATGATCAAATTTGTTCTTATTTGGGTAATTTTTAAATAAACAATAAAAATCTAATATTCCCTCTTATTTTTAAGCAAAGTGAACCAGAAATTCAATCCTTTCCCCTCGTGTGCACTCCTCTCATCTGGCCACTAGAGGTCAGTGTAGACTAGGCCTCAATTTCAATTCTATCTGGTTTCATAATTTTTCAACTTACATAAAGTTATTAGTCAGACACTTCCTCTTATCATGTTTGGATTTTTTTTATCTGATTTTATCTTTATAAACTGTCAGATATCACATCAGTCATCAGTCATGCATTACCCAAATGTTGCTTTAAAAATGCACGCATAAACATGGGAGAGTCAAAATTTATAATGACCCTCGTGATGATTTTGTTGGATTTAATGTTAAAAGTTTTATTTCACATATGAAACAATCAAATATTTAATTGCAAATCACAAAGAAAATATCTGAGTATAATTCAGACATTAAAAACAACAAAAACCTGAAGAAACAGTGGGTGACAGATTCATCTGATAAGTTTACTTTTAAAATAAAAGCATAACCTGCTGTGAATTTTTTATTTAATTGTATTTAAATTAAAACCTTCCCTGCTGCTGCAGCCCCGAGCAGCAGCGAATCCTGACAGAATTTCGGAGCCATGTTGAGGTTTTTGGGTCAGATCCCAGATTTCAGTCTCATCTTCCTGCATCCCTCGCTCCACATTCTGATGGAGCCTCAAACATCTAATGCAGGGAATCCCGTGTAATTCTCCACAACTGTCAGCTGGGTGAAACCAGATCGATTCACCCTAATTGATTAATTGAGTTTTTAGCAGGTGGTCGTTACGCATCAATAGAAAAGGGGTTTGTCTTTTCAGAGAGAGGCTCCCGAAATTTCTGAATGACATCCAGCTCGGTCTGGATGAGGCAGGACGACATGTACCGTCGGGTGAGGGGAGGGCCCACGGACCAGATGACACGCCCTGCCCACTTACAGGCTCATATTTGCGGAGCTGCCTGTCTGCTCCGCCGCTGTTGCCTGCAGACAGACAACCGGAGCTCTTGACACTGAAGGTATCCGAGCAGCAGCGAGTCAGAGAGGCGCCCGGTGGGTGGAGGCAGAGAGACCGCAGCTGCTGCCCCGCGCGGAGGAAGAAGGAGCCGCCAGCACTAATTCATGCCTACGGTAAGAGAGGCTTCAGCGGACACGGTTTCTGTCTCCGGTTGGATTTAAAACGGGTTTGTTAAAGCAGCGGTGTGTCGCGGCATGCCGCTGCCGGAGCATCATTCATCGGTTCGGCTGTCTGTGTGGAGGCAGCCGCTGTAGCATCATCATAGCCGGGCTGGAAGCGTTGAGAACGTCCTCACGCGCTTCCCTCCGGTAATTGTACCGGTGCTACCGGCTTATTGTTTGAGTTGAAATGTGGTACTGGACTGGTGTTGTGAAACTGATACGAAGCTGTAGCCGCCTCTGGCAGCAGGGCGGCGAACAGCGGGACAGCTGAACCCGCAGTCAGCGTGGAGCATCACCGGCAAGTTAGCATGCGTTAATGCTAAAAATACCGGAAGATGTAGCGGTACCTTTCAAAATACACGCCACTCCGTCTGTTTATTAAAACATGTTTGTGTAAATAAGGTCTCAGCAAAGCGGTCAGTTCTTAAAAACCAAATGTACAAACGTGAGCCGTTCTTTGACTACAAAAAGCGAGTTTGCACCAACTTTGTGGAAATCCATCCCGACCCCCATGTTTCCTCATCATGCTTATAAGCACGTTAGAAACTTATCTCGGGTATTAAGTTATTTTATACATTTAATATATTCCTGGTTGGGTATCATAAAACTGTGTCAGTGAAAGTATTGAATCTAGTTTACCGTTTCTGTAGTTTTATTTTGAAAATATGTACCGGATGTGAGATGCTAACATCTGTTTTTTTATGATGAATGATGGTGGTCGGCACGGATTTGTAAAAATCGAAATGTCGTTAAAATGTGTTCGATTTGTCAAAGAGATAAAAGCTTATTTGGAAACGGGAACCTTTGACACCCAGAGGACACATTAGTGACCACAGATTTGTTTTTCATCTTTATATTTTCCGTTTGAATCACCGCCGAGCTGCTCGGGGGTCCGACGTGGATGATGGGAAACCCAGATGACCCGCTCATAACTCGGCCTCAAAGCGCCGACAGCCGCTAATGTTGTTATGTTGTGACATAGACGCATCAATGCACGTAAAAACCTCAAAGAAATAAAATATAATATGGATTTGTCTACAAAGGCAACACATGGTGTTTTTTATATACACTTAGATATTTGTGATGGTTCTTTTCAGATCGTGCAGTAAGACATGCCTCCATGTGCGTTTATTGTATTTTAATTTCCTTGTTTTAAATGATTCATAACTTGTATTGAATATTTTATAAGTTGGAGCTTAAATCTAACCTTTCACATATATGTGTGTGTTTGAAATGTTTTTTCATAAGTGCCACTTGTGTCTAAGAAAAGGGACAAAAGGAAGCATCTGGCACTGATTTCTAAATTATGATCATTGGCCTATGGCTTATATTGCATTTTCATATATAGGCATTTGCTACCTTAAGTGATGCCGTCTCATATTAATGTTTGTTTTCATATAACTTCTGTACTTTATGTAGATTTTATGATTTGTCGTTTGAAAACATGATTTATTTTATTGTGTTTTTGTTATTTTGCTACAAATCCTGCAGAAAGGACTGAGAAAGTCCCTGCTTTTAGTTCTGGATTCATTGTTTACATGCTTTCCCTGCAAGTCTCTGTCTGTGCCTCTCACATAATTCTACATTTAAAGTTCAGGAAGCTGGCCAACATGACCCTCAACAACAACAAGTTACTTATAAAACTGCAATAAAGCTGGAACTCCTTATGCATGTTCCTGATCAATTTAATGGTAATATTACAATTACCTAGACTTTAGGATGATGGCTTGTTAAAGCAGCGCTTTAATTTACCATGCATCTGTTGAAAACGTTAGGAAAGTGTCACCAGAAAATAAAAGGTCAGCTAATCCCCAAAGTACCCCACCATCTGCAAACAGAACTCTGCAGCTATTAACCTGTTAGTTTAAGAGATTGTTCAGGATAAATGAGGCTTTTGGTGTCAGAAGTTCTTCTTTTTATGCAGACATCACTTGTATGTCCAAAGCCTGGACACGTGACCACATGGAAGGACATGGTGTTGTTATGCTGTCTGTGGCTCGTCTGTTTCCAGAATAAAAGCAGTCTGCATTTATCCATTCATTTGTGGACTCTACTCATACCAACATAATCGGTTCATGCCAACAACAACACTGAAGGAGGAAAGAAAAAGCCACAAGGCTTCATTTTTGCTGCTAATTGAAACTGGGAAAACTACAGCTTGTGCTTTCACGGCCACTTGCCACAACAGCTCTGCATTTCCAGTCCAACCAGCATGATGCTGACCTCCAGCTAAAGGACCATGTAACAAAAAAAAAAAAACCACACAAAGGAAAATCCTTGTGAAATAAACAGAAAGTGTAGGTGTTTCATGTAAAACAGCCGAGCTACAAACACTGAAGTTGCTGTAAAAAACGCGTCTGTTCGTTCCCAGATGGCCCTAATGAAGTGTTGGGTTGTTTTTGCACCTTTGGTTGTTTTTTTCTCGTGGGAGACCCCAGATCAGTTTGAATCAGCATTTGGTGCAAAAGCTGTAGCTGGTGAGGAGAAATGAGCAGGAGAAATGGGCCAGGGCCACGAGCGGGAGGGAGGTAGTGGAAGACCTTAAGGGCGGCCATTTTTTTTAAGTAAGATGTTGTTTACTTATTGATTTTGAGACTTTGTTGAGTTCTGTTTGGGTTTTAAATTTAATTATTTCAATTTTTGTTCCTAATTTTTTATTCTGCCAGCTGTCTAAATCAACAAGACCACTGATATTCTTCTTTTATTCTATATGGGACGTAAATCGGTCCCCTACTCCCTCTCTCCATCTGTGGTTTCTGTTGGCTTGTAGTCCGATCATTTCCAGAGGGGGAATTTTGTGGTGGAAACTACATCGAACACACGAGCACTCCTCGGTAAAGCGAATGTCACTAGAGGGTGATCTGGAGGATTCAGTGGCTTTTTGCATCATGGAAGTATTGATTGGCCAGAAGCCACAACACACTCAAGAAAAGACCTCAGAGTTATAAGATGCCTGCTGAAGGGTCTTCAGATGACTCGGTCAGCCGGGTCATGTGCAGAAAACCTGAGCTTCCTCATAACTGCTGAAGTCTTTTATTTATTACAAATCTGCAAAGCGATTCCAGAATCTGTTATTCAGGTTTTTTGTTTCACTGTTTACAGCAAAGTTTAGTTTTGTGTTGCAGCGGTGCAGGTGGACCAAAGAGCCTCGTGCTACCAGATATGACGCGTCTTTTACCATGCCATACCATTTTATTTATGTAGCACGTTTAAGCACAGCATGGGAGCTGACCAAAGCACTATACCGCACAAACATACAGACAACAAATCAGATCACAACAGCAGATAAGAACAGCTGAGCAATAAAACCACTGTACACAACATAAAATTCACCGACCCAAGGCCAAGGCATGAAAGTGGGTTTTTAGACAGGCTTTAAAACTGGGGAGGGGTGGTCTGTCTGACCAAAGCAGAAGATCAGCAGACTGCAGCATACGCATGTGGACTTAAGGGGCAAGCAACTCAGACAAGTAGGGAGGTGCCAGACCATTGAGTGGCTTGAACGTGAAGATCAGGACCTTGAACCGCACCCTAAAGGTGACCAGAAGCCAGTGAAGCTGCGCCAGCACCGGAGCAATGTGGTTACGATGGTTAGTGCTGGTCAGGAACCTGGCAGCAGCGTTCTGAACAACCTGTAGCCTATTTAAGGCCGAGACGGGTTAAAAGTGCATTAGCATAGATGTTATGAACGCATGAATAACAGATTCCAGGTTATATATAATCTAGGATTTTTTTGTAGTTGGATTAGGACTGGGCAATAAGTCAAAAATGTATCGTTATTGAAATCTCTGACTCTTATCGATTATAATTTTTCCCATGTCAATAAATTTGGTAAAAATGAAAAGATGTGTGTAGGTTGGTGACGTTCATGTCCCTTTAAGAATCTGTACCACCTCGAGTCACATGACAACGTGACTCAACGTAATACACGTGACAGCCCCATCTAGTGGACAACTTTTGTTTTTGCGCATACATGTAGTTATCGTCCGTTTATCGTTATCGAGGTGAACTCTTCAATATACCGTGATATTGATTTTTAGGCCATATCGCCCAGCCCTAAGTTAGGTTGACATCTCTTGTTTTTTCAATTTGATAAATGTTAAATTACTGTTTCTAAAAGAGAAAAGTAGAAGAATTAATTTCATAAGGCTGATGGATAATCTGACTAAAATGTTTTTTATCTGAAGTTCATCTTTTTCTCTGCTCAAAGGTCATTTATTTTGGTCGGGTTGGCCTGAGGGTCCAATGTTGTGTCCCGACCAAATAAGTTGGCCATTTAAGCACCTCATATTTCTTTTTTTTTTTTTTTTTTTAAGTTCTCTCAAAATTTAAAAAATAAATAAATTCCTCTTATTTGCCTTTTTTTATATAAAAAATTTGTTAAACTGAAGTTAAAGACACAAAAAGCTGAAGCAACTAAAGGATTTAAATTAGTCACGTGTCCATAAAAGTCCGACTCGAACCTCTATTCCTTGCAAAGTGTCTCAACCAGAACAGCTAATATTTGTTCACCTATTTAAACAGGAGTCGTGGTAAGCCTTCATCTTATTCACCAGCTTGACCAGGTGCTCGTTATGACTCAGAGGAAATGGAAACATCTGGTCGCCGGCAGCTGTAAGTTTTGTTTTTCTTATTCTTGGGTTGCATTAACCCTTTGTTCTGTGTGTTTACCCACAAACACGATACTCTGGGTGGAGACGTCTCCATTACATATTACCAAGAATGAACTTTGAGAAACCTGCCGACACGTTCTTAGTAAGGGCCAGGAGGTGTGGTCGGCTATCCAAACCCACCCTCCTGCAGGCTACTTAAAAAGTTTCTAGAAGGAATGCTACTCGACACACGCGTGGATCCACCTGGGGCTGTAATTTATGCCCACACCTTTCCAGAAGCATGAGCAGAGACTGTTCCTGACGCAAATTACCTGTTGAGTTCCTGAGTAAGTGTAGAACACATGCGACCAGGTGATTAGAAGGAAAAGCTTTTAGTGTGTTGACGTAGGTACGTCTTGCTCAATAACACATACCTGTTGACTTTCTTTGGACAAAAGAACATTGACAGATTTTCAGCTACATGTTTGTTCAGACATTTTTCATCAGTGGAGACGAACATTCTTAATCATTTAAAACAGTCACAGTGAGATTCAGCCTTAGGTAACATTTGACTTCTTTTAAACCAACACTCAAAAGGTTTTCCTGTATCTTGATGAAATGTCATAGTTTCACGGTCTTGATCTTCATTTTTACTGCAGATGCATGAGTCGGGCGTGCAGTAGGGTCCTCTGGCATTTATCTTCTTTGAGGATGTTTGGTAATACTAACCACATATTTACCTAAGCATCAGCTTCTTCATTTTCATAAAGCTTATCAAACAAGCGTCGTCTTTCTCCTTACCAGAAGAGCAAGACTTTCCGTCAGGGTTACCCACCTTTTGATTGACTGACGACTCGTCTATCTGGCTGCTTGTGGCTGTTGCGTCACACGTCTCTCAAACAGTTGAACCCTGGTATGTTTTCCTCCTTGGTGTGGTCCATCAGGACAGATGTGAACTGTAATCTCATGGGGGACAGTGGTCTCTGTTCCAAACCAACTCCAGAACCCTTACCCTGGATCTGACACGACCAGGTGTCTGTTGTAAGTTTGAGCCAAGCGCCCTCATGTAGCCATGTTTTTGTTCTCTTCTGGGATGGAGGAGAGCACATAGGCATCAGTAGATGCTGAGTATCTCCTAGCTAGCTGAAAATGAAAAAGCTCACATGTAGGATCAGCATGAAACAGGTTAGGGTTGGGGGTTAGGGTTAGGCAGATGACTAGATTTATGACCTCTGACTCATAAAAACATTGAAGACCTCAAACGTTTAATAAACAGGAGTTAGATCAGCATCACAACTCAAAACGTCCTGCTTGTAGACTATTTGAACATGCACACCTGGTTTTTCCTGCGTGGCGGAAAGAAAACAAACCACAGAAAGCAAAAACACTACAAATAACCTGAATTATAAACTACAGGTGTTGACATGCCCTACATCTGACCTGGGTTGTTGTGCACAAGATCACCAACCATAGACGACCCCTAGAGACCACATCCTATCTGCAATCCTTTTAATTTCTCCACCTCCACCCTCCAGTCACACACACACACACACACACACACAGTGTGCAACAACATCCTTTTGCCTTTGTTAGAGAGACCTGTCATACCCTTATTATCACAGCTGATGGGAACGAGCCTTGTGAGTGGTTTCAAGTGTTCATGTCTCGCATGAAAAGATGAGAATCTGTCCAATCGGAGTTGATCTGCGTATATTTCTGACTTTTTTAAAATTTGTTAGTGATGTTTTTTGACTCCAGCTCAGGGTGGATGGATGAGTGGGCGGTTTGGACATTTGAAAAGCTCATCAACACACCCGAGCTTTGTCATTAATTAGAAACCTGGCTGGCATCAGCAGAAGGTGAAGCTATGGAGCGCGTGCAAAGTAGCACATTAATTAGTGTTGTGTGTCCGCTGTAATCTATCTTTGGGCCGGATACCTGATTAAATCACTTGGTCACGGGTTTCGGTTTTCATGCAGGCAAGCCGTGCGTTGTTCAAAAACAAGTCGGCGAGAATTAGATGGTATCACGCTCGATCACGTCCCTGAAGCTATCAGAAACGTTCATAACTGGGTTTTGAACGTGGAAGCAGCTTCAAACGGACACTGAAGCCATAATTAACTGGACTTTCAACATTTGGGCTGAGCCCCTGGAAGTTGCATCCTGTCACTGAATCTTCCCTCAGCGCTATCCCGAGTGTTACATGAGGAAGTCCAGGCAGCCTCGTTGAATGGTGATATCCTGATCCATGCTGCTTTCCACATTAGGAAAATGAGTCCACGGGAGAAGTGACAGGGCAGCTGCTGCCACCGCCTCCGCTCTGCGATCAGCTTGTTGAAACAACCCCACCATTTAAGCGCCCCCCCCCCCCATTGTCTCTGCATATCTACACACCGGTATGTGAGCTTGACTGGCTGCTGAAGGCGAGGGCCTTTTGTCGGCCATTAATCTCTGCCTTTAATGGTTCATAAACGCCTCTTGGCTCTCTGCAGCCAAGGCAGTGTGCAACGATTTCATCTTGGTTAAATAAATTTGATGATCACATTTCTAAGTGTAAGCTGTTTTATAAATGGAAGGAATCCAAACCTGTCTGAGATGATCAATCACTTCCTACTTGTGTAGTAACATCTGTAGTGGGTAGATTTAAGATATTTAAAGGGTCAGTTTTCAATTATGTTGTAGGCAAACTCACATTTTATGGTTGCAGAATTAAGTTCATGTTGCGTGCAGACTAATGGCACAAAAATTAAATGTCAAACAAATACTAGTTGCATCAAATCTAACCATAAGGGTTTTTTCCATTATTGTCACATAAATGTAAGACGTATTTTTGCAGAATTTTGTTTGCAATAGATCCAGACTTGCATGTTTAATGATTTTGTTGGCTTTGTTAGTATACTTGTGTGAAGTGTTTTTAGCATGAAAGTTATAAATACTTTTTAGTCCTCTTTTGGGGGAGTAGTGCTAATAAACAAAGGAAAATTGCCAACAGGCTGCAAAACGTCAGGGTTTCTAAGTCCCGAGCTGTTTGGTAGCTACAGGTGTTATGCAGGGAAACGTTAGCCTGCTTGCCGAGGCGGCGCGTGCCTGCCCCGTCACGGGAACGCATATCGCCCAACACAGCTGCATACTGAGGGAGTAAAGACCTTGAAATATGAGCAACACTGCTACTTTAAAATATGTCTGTAATATTAACACGTTTTTTAATCAATGTACTTCCTAAACAAGTGAAACTTAAAGAACAACTTGGATGTGTTTTCTTATTTTAATGCTTTCCTGAAACGTATCAAATCGGGACTCAGTACTGGCAGATACTCAAAATCAAATGATTGGAATCGGATCGAGAGCAAAAAATGTGATCAGAACATCCCTAATGCATACTCATGTGTACTTGTTGTTTGAATGTTTTTTTTCCCCTAGTAAGAGTAACTAATCATATTTTACAGTGTAGGACACAAATGCTAACAGCTAGTCCGAGCTAGCATATTGGTGCAGTCGGAGGGCAGCTGTTTCATTCTGTTATTTTACAAACCTTACGCCATCTACAGTGGTATGTTGTATTTGTTATTTTTGTATAGAAACACTTTAGTGAGGAGTGGGTTTGAAATGCAGCTTCCTTGGATCTCATCCTAAAACCCCAGAGAGATCTGACCAGAGCCGATGGTGTTTTGAACTATTGATGGGTCATTTCTGTTCCTTCTGTCCACGAGCTGCTTCATTTTCAACTTTCATTCAGCTGTGAGGTGAAAAAATGGGAAATTTAGATTTAAACTCCAACTCTTAACCTTCTCTGGGGCAAGTTCTGTGCTGAGCGCAAGGAGGAGTGTTAAGAAAATCACCATTAAGGTATTGAAGACTTCTCCTTCAGGCACACATACCTGAAGAGGTCACTTATTTCCTGTAATGAGACACTCTCCGTTTTCTCCATGGCCTCTCAGTGTTCAGTTTACGTTTCTAAAAACAGCTCCCTTCTAATGACGGAGGTTGCCTCCCCTTTTGGCTGAACGTCTCCAATTAAAATGTTTCTGTCAAACTGACTTGCTAATATACCTGCTATAAATAAACCTGCAGGGTGATCCGGGATTCAGATCAACTCTTTACCTTAATTATAACCAACACGGTTTGTTTACTGATGCTTAGAATTACATTTCAGGTCAAATCATTCATTTGATGCAGAAACTTACAAGCTGCTCCTGTTTGATCATCGGCAGAAGAAAAATCTAGTTTGTTACTTGAAAGCGTCGCAGCAGCTTCCTTCCTTCCATGATGGCCGTTCTGCGTGGGTTCGTGACCTCTTGTCCCCACAGCGCGATTGCCAGTCTGGGTTTGAGCCAAGCGTAAACAAACACCAGAGCACAGAGATGCACTGTTACTCAGAGACGGCTGGTGTAATTACAGAGTCCCTCTGTCGCCAGACGTGTGTGTGTGCGTGCGTGTGTGTGTGTGTGTGTGAACACAGAAACACAAGCTCACACACCACTTCTCCCATGGCCCGATACCTGACTGGGAAGGAATTTGTGGGGATTTAAAACTGGTTTAAAACCAAGCTTAAATTAAAGAGATGAAGCCTGAATCCCTGAAGCCTGCGGCGAAGCTAATCATCGCTAATTAGATTAGCTACCTCATACATTTAGCTACCTCATCGATTTAGCTACCTCAGGAAAAGAAGCTGCTGTTTTCGTGTGCTGCATTGAATGAGAAGTTTTAGAAAGTGGTGTTTTGTTTGGTCTGGGTGTAAAGGACTCCTAGCCTAGTGAACTAGACCAAATTCTTGCTTTGCAGATATATGGTTGCTACATATATAGGATGGCTTGCCAGGCTAAATGACTCCTGTAAAACTCTAAATTTCACCTCTAAAATTCTGATTGTGGAAGTAAAAACTTCTACCTGGAAGAGCTGGTATTGCTGGCATGAATTAGCACTTGGAGATGGTGAGTTCAGGGACCATGATTTTTTGTTATTGCCACCTGACAGTGGTTTATCGTGATTTAAAGAAGCAAAAATCAGATATTTGAGTTTGGGATGAAGCCGATACTTGTGTAACTTCTTTATGGTTTGTGAAGATGGTTGAGCTGCAACATTAAGAGCTCATTTTAGTCACCTAAGCATATCTAATTGGATCTGATCCTTTGTTTGGGTCTTTCCCTCTAAAGTCGTTAATTCACTTCCTGTTTTGAGATGGTCTCGCAGAGATAAAGGAAACATTTCTAACTGGTGTAGGCGTGGCACAGATGAAAACAAAAGCAGAATTATTTAGAGATATCATTTTAAGAGCTGATCATCTCTTCAGAGGTTTAAGGTGGAACTCCGTTGAGAAAATGACTATTTTCCATTGTTCTGTATTAACAAAGAACATTTTCAGTGATATTTGGTAAGAATGATGACTTTTTATTGCTCGACACCGACATTGAAGTTGACTAATGCCCGCTTCATTATTGGATGCATTTATTTTTTTGCTTGTCTCACATCCTCTTCCCTCCTCTGTCTTTAGCTTTATTTCTAATTGCCTTAGCCAGTGTGCAGCTGTAGACCTCATTTCTCCTCTTTTTTTATCCTGTATCTTCAGCAGCTTTTTGCTGACCCACTAATGGAGAGGATGTGTGTGAGGAAAAGGCCGGAGGCTGGACTGCAGAGCTCCGGCTAAAACATCCTGCAAACAAAAGAAAAAGCTCTAAGGATGAAGATATGAAGCTCCAGCTTAGAGGAAACATGAAATAAAACCAGGATGAGCTGCAGACATCCAGCCTCAGCGTCTGAGCTGCTCTCTTAGCCCATGAGCATCTTCTAACTTCATTTTTAAAGCGACTCCCTGACTTTGACGTGACGCAGTACTTAGTCAAGATGGCATCACAACCTGAGAAGTGGTCCCTGAAGCTCCGGCTGCTCGTCCTTGCTCTGCTTTGACTTTCCCTTTCAAGTCATTGTCTGAACTCTTCAAAAGGATTCATTCAGCCGTGACAAAACAAGGCTGACGAACATCATCCTAGCCAGCCTCATTGTGCTTGGCCTCAATAGTCCAAACGCGGTGGGTTTGTGACATGATGAGTAAACATTGACGGATGCCGTGAGTGCATTAAAGCACAACCATCAAAACGTAAATCTGTTTTGGCCGAACTCAGAACCAATGCAGCTCCCGTTTTAGACTTCGATCCTCCAGAAGCATCATCGGCTGTTGGGAGTAGGAGGTGGAGCTGCTTAAGGTTTAAATGAACACTGAATCTCAGACATTCACGTCCTTGTCATCACAGTTGCAGCAAGTTCTCTATTGTCGGGCGATAATCCATAGTGACTTTGAGTCTCTCTGCTCTTGTCCTCGTGTCCACAGGGAATCTGCATGCAGCACAAGGCTGGAATGTCAGGGGCCTCAGTGGAGGACCTCAGCTTTGACCCTTTTTATGTACTTTGTGCATACGGATTATTAGATTAGATAAACTGTTGATTTTGGAAAAGAAGATTCAAAACTCAGTTTAGATGTAAAAGTCAGCCAAATTCCTGTCAGTCTGTCTAAATCTCAGGCTTTAGTTAGTGTGAGGGTGATTTTCCATAAGAGAATAAACCAGGAGTTGAGTCAAGCACCAGAATGACAGAGTTCTTTTTCTGTTTTTTAGGGGCAGCAAGTGACTCCTCTTCCTCCAGAAGCACTGCATCATTGTAAAACTAATCATTGCTCCAAAGAAAAACTTTGGCCAGCTTTGCTTCTTTGAGATAAAGCTAAGCAAACGTCTCCCCTCCCTCTTGGGACTGGTAGGCTTGTTGCTTGCTTAGTTGGCTGGTTGCTGGCTTGCTTGGTTAGTTGGTAGGTAGGCTGGTTGCTTGGTGGGCTGGTTGCTTGGTAGATTGGTTGCTTGCTTGGTTGGTTGGTAGGTAGGTGGGTTGGTTGGTTGCTTGGTGGGCTGGTTGGTTGCTTGGTAGGCTGGTTGCTTGCTTGGTAGGCTGGTTGCATGCTTGGTAGGCTGGTTGCATGCTTGGTTGCTTGCTTGGTAGGCTGGTTGCATGCTTGGTTGCTTGGTAGGCTGGTTGCTTGCTTGGTAGGCTGGTTGCTTGCTTAGTAGGCTGGTTGCTTGCTTGCTTGCTTGGTAGGCTGGTTGCTTGCTTGGTTGCTTGCTTGGCTGGTTGCTTGCTTGCTTGGTAGGCCGGTTGCTTGCATGATTGCTTGCTTGCTTGGTAGGCTGGTTGGTTGTTTGCTTGCTTGCTTGGTAGGCTGGTTGCTTGTTTGCTTTGTAGGCTGGTTGCTTGGTAGGGTGGTTGGTTGTTTGCTTGCTTACTTGCTTGTTTGGGTTGTTGGTTGCTTGCTTGGTAGGCTGGTTGCTTGCTTGCTTGGTAGGCTGGTTGCTTGTTTGCTTTGTAGGCTGGTTGCTTGGTAGGGTGGTTGGTTGTTTGCTTGCTTGCTTGCTTGCTTGCTTGCTTGCTTACTTGCGTGGTTGGTTGGCTGGTTGCTTGCCTGGTTGGTTGGTTGGAATGACACAAAGCAGAAGCAGGAAACCTGCCATCTCATCTCGAGGGGACTTGTAATGCGTCGGTGCATTGACGTCGTCATGGTTACACACAAATAAGCAGCAACACCGGCTGTGCGGTTGAGCCCACGTGTTGACACACAGCTTTACTCAGAGAGATTCCTGTCAGGCTCACTGCTGAAGCCGTGTGACGTCTCAGGTTGCTGCCTAGAGGAAGTGAGGACAAAGTCGAACACTCTGCTGGTGATAAAATACAACTAAACTACAATAAAAGCAACAATAACAAATTACATTTTAAACTGGGACTACAATAAACCCAGCTGTTCTCGGTATTTATGTGAAAAAACATTCACACAAAGCTTTTCTACCTCCAAAGTCCAGTGGTGATGAACTCTTCACTCCCCTAAAACTACTTTAAAACATCTAATAGAACATGGATGTGTCGATGGTGAAGGAAACATCTGCAGTTATTTCAACACAGCTGTGTTTTATTCAGGATTAAAACCAGAGGAGGTTTTAAAACACTTGCTGTAAATAAAGACTGCTGCTGTTTACCTTTAGACAGAACACGGATGTTTTTTTACTGATGTCCTGGCCCTTTTATGAACACGCTAAAGTGATCAGGCTCAGACTGGGTCCCACCTAAAACGGTCCAGACCTTTAGGAGGAACGTGACTCGGATCTCTCAGCTTTGGCAGATTGTTGATGCAAATCTTTACACCCACCTCAGAGTTCAACATTTTATGACTTCTGTGTGATTTTTATGTTTTGTGAGGCTGAACTTGGATTTGAGTCGATCACGAGGACTTGTCTCTGCTCTTTGGTGTTTCTCAGCAGCCTGCTAGTTTAACCAACTCTTTATTTATGCTAAAACCCTTCAGACACAGTCCAGTTTATCTGATACAACAGTTTCCTTAGAAGTGTGTGTGTCTCTTCCACTTAAGAGATCTTCATTGAAGTGAATCGTGTGTTGTATCAATAACATTGTTTCAACACTCCTAACAGTTAAGAGCTCACGAGTCAGTGTTTACACAAATAAATCCGCTGTGTTGCTGGTTTTAAAGGTCCGAGTTTAAATTCAGGATTTAGTCACAGTTTTCTTCTGTGGAGCCTGAATAACGGCTCTGGAGGGCAACAAGGGCGAGGTGGCAAACCGCTCCTTCTTCCTGTGTGTATTAGAAAACATCAGCAGGAAGTGAGTGCATTTGGTAACCTCCGTTTGCTTCTTGTGAAATTATAAATAAAGCAGAAACGTTATGATGCATGGCAGCTCATCGCTCGTTTCCTCTTAAGTTTTCCGTCTCTTTTAAGCTCCAAATTAATCCTAATTTTACAATTTTAATCTGTCAATCAAAACTAAAAAAAGTCACATATTAAATTTGTTAAAATAGGATTTCCTGTAGAGCTCCTCTAAATGAAGCATTTAGAAGCTGTGTGCCTTCATGCAGCGCTGCTCTAATGTGTGTTTATGATTCAAACAGCCTGATAAAGCTTTAAAGCTCTCCGTCCTCACGTCTCTGTTGTCCTCGTCCCTCTGCAGGAGCTGTCTGAAAGCCAGGACCTCGACAGGTTGGGAGAGCAGGCAGCAGACCCGCAGACACGACCGGACATCTGCGACGGCACAGCGGGCAGCGGGATGGCGTCCATACCCGAGTACTACGCCGGCAAGAGCGTGCTGATCACCGGAGCCACGGGCTTCATGGGGAAGGTTCTGGTGGAGAAGCTACTGAGGTCCTGCCCTGAAGTTAAAGCCCTCTACATCCTGGTCAGACCCAAAGCTGGGCAGTCCATGAAGCAGAGGGTCAGCGACATGATGAAATGCAAGGTGAAATTTTTTATTTTTTTTAGTTTAAGGTCAAACTCTCCTTCCTGCCCCACTTTTGTTCACTGCAGCAGCTGCTGAGATGCATCTTTGGCTTTTGTGGTCCGTGAGCTAATATCTGCTGCCAGGTTTCAGTCTTTCATTCCTCTAATAGTTCTGTCTTTAATGGTTTAACGTTTTTACCAACCAGCAACGTCCTACCTTTATTATTTAAATGTTGCACGAACTCACTGATCCATTTAGGAGGCAAGGAGCCCCTAAACATCAGGGTTTTGTTTATTCTTCTCATCTCAGCTGTGAGGCTCTTTCTCATGCAAAAATAGATATAAAAAATTCTTCTCTGTGTTTTATGCACCCTGTCAACATTATGGTGTTGAAACTGATAATTTACCACAAAATGCAGAACTTTGGATGATTCTTAAAAATGTCCATAAAAACTCGTCATTGCCCTTTAAAGCTGATCCCATCAGCACATTTGGATATCATTCATTCAAATCACTATTCAAAACGATCAAAGATGATGCAGTTTTCATGTTTGCATAGCAATATAAATTTGCCTGTGTATCACTGCGGCAGCTTCCGTTGCCATGGCGAAACGAGCTTAATGACCCCAGAGGAGTCCCAACAGATCATGTCTGAGCTTCGTCGGAGACGGGAGTGGAATCCTGAACCTGGAAACCATGAAGTTTATTTTTTTCTGAGCAGGAGAGGAGGATGAGATCAGAGAGGAGGATGAAGGGTGGGAGGAAGCAGGATGAGGAGATGAAAGGAGGAGCTATCAGCTGTTTGAGACCGTCGGCAAAGCATGACTCAACAAAAAGCCGCAAAGAATGCTAGACTTAATGAGAAGTGTGTGTGTGTGTGTGTGTGTGTGTGTGTGTGTGTGTGTGTGTGTGTGTGTGTGTGTGTGTGTGTGTGTGTGTGTGTGTGTGCCACAAACAGCTGCTGCATGCTCACGTTTGGGCTCTGAGTGCTTTTGGCCTCAAACTGTCAGCACACCTAAGAAAATGACACGTCCTCTTTAATCCTCTTTGTCTCCCTCTGATAGCATCTGTTTTTACTGCTCTCGTTGGAATGGGACCTCGCTGCTGCTGCTGCATTCATTATTCCCTCTCGCTGCTGTGGGAGCAGCAGTTTCAGATTTTGCACCTAATTTATCTCATCGACCTCCCTTTTTTATTATTAATTTTCGGGATCTTTTCCCCTCCGTTTGTCACGTGAGCGAGGCGCCTCGGCCTCCCCCGTGTCGACTGTTTCGCTTTGACGCGACAGAACGGTAAACACCCTGTAATTTACTCAAAGCAAAACATTTTTCCCTCAAGCCCTGAGCAGGTTTTAAGGCTGGGTTCCTTCAACACCTCCTTGATTGGTTGCTTTTCATTTTTAAACCACTCCAATTTTGCTGAATCTTACTTTCGTTTCACATTCAAATGATAAATTAGCTTTACAGCGTATTTTTGTCTGCATCTTAGTTTTTTTTATATATTAACATGGATTCTAACACCTAATTATAGTTAAATATAGCTCATGTTTTCCCTCCCAATGTCCTTTTTGCTGTTTCTAATTTTAGTTCAGGTATAGAAAAGCAAAACCCTAACATGTTTTTGTTGCATAACCCATCCTCTTCCTTGCAGGCAGTGTTAATATCTCATTTTTTATCCCCGTTGTTTGCGGTGTTTCTCTTTTCCACCAGGTTTGGCGTTCCTCTATCAGGTCGTCGTGCGCCGCTTTGCCAAACACAAACCCGCTGGTTCTCGGTGCACATCCAGGAGAGATGTCATTAAATTTCCATGACCGAGCCTCAAGTACTAATTGGTATTCATGCAAGTCTTTGGGTCGGCATTATTCTTTTCAGAATCGGGGATAATTCATGAAGGAGAACTGTGGTGTTGTCTCTCAAGTGGCCTCTCATCCTTCTAGCCGGGCCAGTGTCTGTCTTACAACCTGTTGCTAGGTAACAACCAAGAGATCTGTCCTGCGGTGGGTTTTTCAAAGGATGCAGTCAAGGGTAGATGCCCCGAGCAGGAAAAGAACAAACCGATACGAATCTCATTGTCTCAGTGCATCTCTGCTGCCTGCTTTGACATTTAAGCGCCGTCTGTTTCTCTCTGCGCTGCTACTCTGATCCGGTGGAAATGTTCGGACGGCTCCAGCTCCGACCCCAGTACCAGGCACTGGGTGGCTTGTTAGACGCTTTATAAGTAGGCTTCTTGATGCAGAGGCCCTTTCTGCTCTGCAGCATGCTTTCCCCACTCACAGCAGGCTGGTGCAACTGATAATGTCATTCGGCTGCATTAAAGGAGCATCTTGATGCTGCAGAACCAGCTCAGTAACCGTAAGGATTCAGGTGGGAGGGGTGAAACCTTTTGAAATCAACCTGTAGGCTTGAGTGAAATGTTGGTTCACTTGCTCTGCTGGCTGATAACAAACAGTATCATGTTTGTGTCTGGATAGATGGTATCTGACTCTCCACTTACATTTCTAGTGCTACTGTAGCACATAAGCTTTGGTTATTTAGACAGCAGTGTGGGATTATATCTACTCTTCCTGTCATTTTCATTGCAACACTTCTTGGGCACTGCCCATTAAGTCGGTTATCTGACTATGATGACAAACAGTTCAGATGACGAGGAATCGTTAAAGATCAAATAAAAGTTTACATGCATGGTCCACAAAGGTAGGACTGTTGAGGCAAAGATTACCTGTATGGTATGGTGAGAGGTGGTCAGTAAAGACACAACACAACAATGGCGGACTTGATGGTAGTGATGTACCATACCACTTTATTTATAAAGCGCATTTCAAAACGGCATGCGAGCTGACCAAAGCGCTGCACAGGCAACATACATACATGCATACAAAGATCGTTTAAAACAGTCAATAAATACAGATAAAAACATTAAAAGAAAGGCAAAAACAAACATTAAAAAGAGTCACTGTCCAAAAGACAAATCACAGAGTGGGTCTTCAATCGTGACTTGAAGACAGATGATGACTGTCGAATTGTGATGGGTAGTGAGCAGGTCAGACAGGTAGAATAGTGCAAATCCGTTCAATGCTAAGAGCAGGATCTTAAATCGCACCCTGAAAGTCACGGGTAACCAGTGGAGATACGCCAGAACCGGGGTGATATGGCTAGGTCTGTTTGTGTTAAGAACCTTGCAGCAGTGTTTTGTACCATCTGCAGCTGGTTCAAGGCCAAAACAGGGGTGACGATGAGGAGTGAAATATGTTAAATATTCTGCTCAGTCGCTGGCCTTTCATAACACTCTGAACCCGGAACTGAATCAAATCCAGTAGCTATGAGTAGGTACTGATGGAAAACCCCCTCTAGACTTTCTTCATCTGGGACGACGGTGGTAGAGGAGTAGGGCTGCACGATATTAGGAAAACCTGCGATATGCGATAACAGTGCTTAATATTGCGATATCGATATTACTTGCGATAAATGAACAAATACTTAAATCTGCAGTTTTTGTATATATATACTTTAGATACACCACTCCATCCTCTATCATTAGTATTAATACAGTAACAAAATGAAATCATGCAAGTTCACATTACATTTCTTGCAAAGTACTTGTGATCTTTATGGTGACGTTGGAGGTGACTACAGAGATTTGTCGTGTTTCCCCTCATGGTTGCCACGGGTGTTTGGCATGTCTTGCAAAGTACTTGTGTTTGTTGAACACAAGTACTTAGAAATAATAGTCATGCTGTTTGAATTATGAGTTCTTTCTCGCTAACATTTTCCGCACACGTCTTACCCTCAGTCATTGCGACGCTCTCTAAGCTAACTCAGGTGTTTGCTAGCCATCCAAATGAAGTGCCGTCCACCTAGGCACCAAGGCATCTAACCTATAAGAACCCAACCGATTGGCCAAATGGGTGAAAGGCTCTATTTGATTTGTCAAAAACTTCATGCTTCCTTTTGATAGAGAAAATGCATTTTGTGTAGCAAAAACCTGAGATGACCATTAATTGCAATATTTTTCTGTCCTTTGCAATATGCCTATTGCGCATGCTGATATTGCGATAACGATAAATTTTCGATATATTGTGCAGCCCTATAGAGGAGTTAAGTGCCTCATAACTGGAGGGTTGTGGGATCAAGTCTCACTCAGTTCGTCAAACCATAGACACTTAACCCTCCATGTCTGCTGGTGGTGGTCGAAGGGACCGGTGGCACCATTGTTCATTGGGACTGGTTGTGTTGTAAAGTGCCTTGGGGGGGGTGTAAAACCCTAAAAGGCACTATAAAAATACAAGAAATTTATCATTTACTGTTCATCTTCCCTAGAGGTAACTGCCATTGACTCCTGCTGCAACTCAACCGAGAGCTGAGCATCACGCTACGTAAAGCTGCACCATTTCTGTCATTTTGCTGTAATTTTACGTGTAGAAAACCACAGAATCAGACCGATACCCGATGCTAATGTTTGTATCGGGGCATCCCAAGCAGAGATGCTGTCAAAATGTGAAACTATCCATTGAAACAATGTTCTACTATAGAGAAAATAATTTCCATTGATAGGTATCTCATTACATAGTACTTGGGCTGTAAAACCAACAAAACTAGTTGGGCTCTTTTGTTACTGTCGTTGTGTTATTTAGCATGATAGCATGGCACTTTAGCCATATTTACATTTGCACAGTTTTGTCTTTAATGTCTTTAGAAGTTTTCTAAACACAAGATGCCTTTATCAACCAAGAGGAGTGCACTTTCATTTTCGGTTTTTCGTTGCTGAAGTTGGCAGACATGATTACATTTCTACAACTTAAAGTTAATAATGGAAAGTGATGCATAAATTCATGAAAATGTGTTCAACTTTTTTTTGTAATTTTAGTTTCTAAATAACTACCCTGATTTTCCTTAAAGAGGCTGTAATGGTTCATGACGTTGACAGAACCACTGATCCTCAGCATCATTGCACTGATTTGCCTCTAGTTTGCCTCCACAGCCAGGCGATGATTCAAATGCTGTAAATATTTAAGATGCCTTATCCTCCTGGTCCCAGGGGACTGGTTTCTGTCTCCACTTGTGGAGCTCTTGAAATTCCTGCCTGAGTTGTTGTCGTCAAACCTCAAGCACCCACCTCTCACTCCTGGAGTCCCAACTTGCCTCCTGTTGTTCGTTCATGATTTATTCCTCATGAAATAACTCCTGCAGCTTAATCCTGCCTGAGGCGTGCCGGGCTCTGTTGCAACTGTAACCTCTGGGAGGAGCATGAGCTGAGACGGTGTGGAATCCTGCTCCAGGATCAGAGTGCTGAAGGGATGTGGTCTTTTCCAGTCAGTCGTGTACACTAGGTAAGAGAGGAGGCAGCCGGCCGCCCGTCTCCAGGGGCCGGAGCTGAACGGGGACCGATGCTTGTGCATATAATTAGGCCGCAAATTAACTTTGGTTTAGGAAGCTGATTAGCAGATTGAATCTTGCCGGTAGAGTCATTAAGGCAGTGAAGACTGTTCTTCTGGGATTTGTTGCAGTCATGCACGGCTGCTCATGAGAGTCTCCCCCATGTCATCCCGTCCACAGAGCCCAAATGCTGCCATTGTTACCTCGTCTCTATATCATGGAACACAAAAGGGTTTTTTTACTTTTCAAAATTTGGACCATCATGCATGTCACCTATGAACAGAACCTGCACATAAGCCTAAATCTCACCAGGCTGCAGCCAGGTGGAGGCACACATTTGAAACTAGATGTGCAAATTTCACACTAAACCAGTACGTAGGACTTTTATGCAAGACGGCCTCTGTGTGTCCAGGTCACGCGGGTCTCAGGTCGCTGAGTTTTGTCTGTTTGTTCAGTTTTGTCTTGTTTTGGATTCACAGAAACTAATTTGGGAACCTTTTGAGACATTCTGAAAACACTTCCTTCCGAACGCCGCTTGGACTAAATTGATGCAGGACGTTTCCTGAGATGAAGAGCAGGGACAGCCCTGTCTCGGTGTAATTTACTGTCTGTCATGTAGCTTCATCTTTGCAGCCTCCCACCAGAGTCCTTATACTGCTGACTTGTCTCTTCCCGTTTCATGCTTCAGACAAGCCAGAACCTGACTTTTACCTGAGAAATAATGATCTACCTGCATCTTCCACCCCCGTGAGCGGAGTCCCTGCCTGCAGTGCTGCAACAGTTCTGCTTGTTCCCACGTCTTCTAGAAACTTCTCTGTCCCCCTCTTTATCGTTATTCCGTCTCACATCCTATTATTCACCTAATTTAGACGATGTGTGCCAGAAAACGGAGGTCAGCACCGAGGGAACTGCTAGCAATTACTTCCTTCTGACACACTTTGGCAGCTTTTCTTCTTTTTTATCCGAGCTACTGTAAATTTTCCGGCCCGTGCATCTCCAGCCGGTGGCGTCGGCAGTAAAAGGTGCAGACGGAGGCGAAATTCTGACTTGGATGTTGTAAAAGTGAAGACAAAAGGGTTGCCAGCTGATTGAGTTAATCACGAAGCAGTGACAGAGATGCTTTCAGATCAAAAGAGGCAGAAGCAGAGGAACACTTGGTTAAATGGTGTGGAGAGTGTCTAAATCAACACGACCGGGATCTCGGACCATTCTCTAAAAGCTCTTTTTTCCCCTCACTGCTCTCTGCTTTATCTTCCTCTCTTTCTCTCCCGGTCATCCCTTCCCTCTGCGGAATAGAGGCTGTGAAAAGAGTCGAGTCCAGCAAAAGGGCAGTTAGTGAGAAGAGAGGCTGTTTGAATGGCGTCTCGGGTTGCTGGCCGAAAGGAAAGTGCCATTAGTGTTGGGTTGCTGTGAAAGTCCACACAGCGGCTGCTTCAAGCACTCCTAATGGAATCTATGACCCCGCAGGTCCTAGAAATGACACCGTCCATCGCCGAGGAAGGAGCGGTTGTGATTTCTCATCACCTCTGGAGGATAAAGGAATTTAACTTCCTAGCTGGTTTAGATGTTTGCTTGATGGACACAAGTGTTGCTGTGTTTCTTCCTCCTCCTCCTCCTCCTTCGTGCTGCAGACTGAACTATTGTGTTCCTTGTGTAAGGCAGCTTGCTCACTGATAGCCGTGGGTGGGTGCAGGGTGGGGAGTTAAATCCGAGCGGTGGAAGGCTGGCACTAGACCACTTATCATCCAAAGAGCCTTTTTACAAACCAACGCCACAATCCCACAAATGTCCATCTCTGCCTGGAACAAAAGGCTCTCTGAAGCCCACGTCGTTTAGCCTCGTTCAACCCTCTGACCCTGATGCACTCCATCCATTCTGGGTCTTTATGTAATTTAATTGTGCTTTAAAATGTTTCTTTTAGTCTGCATTGGGCAAAAAGCAAAAAATATGTAGAATTTAATTATGTTCTGTAGTTTTTGTTAGTGTTGAGTAGCGATTGCTGGCTGTGTGAGTGATGGAGCAGCAAATCAGCTTTTTCTGTCCATGAGTTTTCCACAAATGTTAAATTTAGCCACAACAAAGGCCTTTCCTCACTGCATCAGAACACAACAGACCATTTTTCTTTTTGTTGAATGGGTGAAACATCTTTGGTGCATCATAACTCCTACTGAGGCTTTTTAAACTCGTTATTCTGTGGCCTTCCTCTGGTTTGGTTCATGATAACTATTACATTTAAAGTTGATCTATCCTGCATCGTTTTCTATGAGATTCTCCAAAGAAAGGAAACAGTTTAATGTGTTTTAGAGACATTTGACAGATTTTCCTCCACTGAGGAGAAAGGTGGAACATTTCTGATTTATGTCGGTTGCGTAGACAGATTTCATAACACTCCTGCAAAACCACACCCAAGACTTCCCCATAGCACACAACCACAATGCTGCAGGATCTTGTGTACATTATTATTACGCAAAATTAAATCTAATTAGCTTTTTTCCCCCTGTGTTGCAACTTTGTAGTTTTCCATCTGCAGGTGCCAGGTTCACATCCTATTAGTTTCTATAAAACATACATTATTAATCAAATGCTCTTATTTTGAAAGTTGAAAAAGGCTTTAAACACCTCTTTAAGGAATGTTTGAACATTTGTGTTTGTGAAACATGTTGGTTTTACCTCACCATGAATTTTAGGTTTCTGAGCATAAACCTCAGCAGCAGGAATATGATGCACTTTTGGTGCCTTCGGGGTTCACGTCTGGTAGGAATTTCTTTATTTTGGCTAAAATTGTTGTGTGATGCTGAATTTTGGCCCGTGTGGAAGTTAAAGGTGAAATATGGAACACAAACACCAAAGCAACATCTAGTGTGTGGAGGTTGTAGTTGCAACAATAGAACAAGGTTTCCAGTCGTCGGGATGCCAGGTTTGCAGCCAGCACCACGTCCAGTGACGACCTAAACTCACTCTGGTTTTAGATCTTTTATGGTCGCTCCTCTTCTGAGAAGGATTACGACATCTTCTGGGCTCAGAAGCAGCTGCTTGACTTGCAGAGTCCGCTATTTTCCACAGGGCCAGCCTCGTTGTGCCGAGCGGACTGTTTATCATATTTGGCAACCTGCAATGGTGCCCTCTACTGGCTGGTAGATGTAAACATAAACCCAGTGTCGTGCCCATCAAAATAAATATTTGATTATTTTTCAATTAAAATACAGCTTTTAAAGGAAATACTGTACCTACATTCCGCACACCTCTAAACGCCCCGTGGAGGGATTATTTTTTTTAAATATAGCTTTTTATTAAATTGTTCCATATTCAACCTTTAAATAAAAAATCACAAGAGTCTGTGTAATTTACAGATTTTAGATGTTTTAAAGCACCAGCAAAAGATCTAGGCCATGGGTGTTATCAGACTAGCCATTAGCTTATCAATCCAGGCAGATGTAAACCATTTCACAAAATTGAGGCTGTTCAGGGACCAGTTTCTACAGCTGGAAAAAAAAACTTTACACAGAAACACACTTCAGAATGAATGAATGACATAATTCTATCAAACATAAATTCCTGTTTTTACTCCATCAAGAGAAAATGAGTCGTTTTCCTGTACATCTGTGTTTTCTAACTCCCTACACAAACTTGTGGTTAACGTGGCGAGGCCCCTGATAAACTCTGGGTGGTGTGTTTACTGTTGCTAAGCTACACGCTCAAGGGGAAGTTTAACTGAGGTCACTGCATGACTTCACTGTCTCCCACCGTTCGGGGGGGCAGCCTGTTTGGTTAAACTCTAGATTTTGGGAGGATTCTGCACCGTGAGTCTTTTTGCACTTTTCTGCAGCCCATCAGTCTGTTCCACCCAGCTGTTGGCCCACAGCAGATGGGCGAAACACTATTATTCTTACATTATCTAATGATAACAATGCCTCAGTCTGATGCTGGAATAATTCCTCCCACCCCACTCCTGTGCCAAATATGGGCAGCTTTAGTTTGCAGTATTTGGAGACGAGGCATTACAAAGCAGAAAGTTGAAGAGGATAAAGAAATGAATATAAATTGCTGTTAGAAGCTGTTTAATTCAACATCTGTCTGCCGGGACAGCTGACACACAGCAGAAATCTCCTGACAGCACGCACTCCCGTTGCAGCTCACCTCCCCACCCTCTCTGGCTTTTATTCTTCCCATGCCGGCCAGAACTATCTGCAGAAGTGTTGCTTTGCTGCCAGTCACGTTAGCAGCAGAGCGGCTCTGCCAGATGATGAAATCTGACATCTTTGGAGAGCGTCTCATGACACGACGCAGCGGCTCCGTCCCGAGGGGGCCGCGGTGTTCGGCGCTCTGCAGGGTGGGATGTCATCTGTCTGGGACACGAGCTGATAAATGGGGACCAGAGTTCATTTAATCCCCCGCTCCAAGTTGGAACGTCATCTTCGCCCTTCAGCTGGTGAACGGCAGAGGGAACAGGTGGAGTTACCGCACACAGACTGGCCTTTGTGTTGGGTTTCTGTGTCAACACTGGTGCATATGCAGGTTGTATGGGAATATGCAGAAGTGCTGAGTCATCCCAAGGACCCAGACTTTCTTCTGATCTCTCAAGTGTTTTTGAGTCATAGGTATTCAGGTTTCTGAAGGTCTTTCAGATGCTTTTCTGGGACATTTTTCTTTTTTTCACACTGATAAATGGTTACTTTCAGAGGAATAATGTTTGTGAACACGATATATAAATAATATTTAATAAAATCTCTGGAGGGAAATATGATCATATGAGCTACTTTTAAAATTATTTTAGTCTTTTAGTCAAGAGTCAAAACACAAATGTTGTTTTACTGATTTTTTAAATTTGCATGAATAAAATAAACATGTTTTACAGAAAAGCGTCATGGTTCTCAGGAAGTGAAAACATCCTCTCCTTCAAGGGTGAAGCCTGTATTTGCTTTAGATTCAAGCGGTAATGCAAAGCAACACATTTGCAGTGTTTGTCGTCTTGATCATTTGCATTCCTGGAAACTTCAGCTGTTGAAATCTGAGACGTCTTTTAGCCGTTCCTCCCTCCCTCGGCCAAACGTTCTGAGTTCTAAATAAGTCAAACTCTCTTATCGGCCATCTTGCAGCAGTGGAATCCTGATTAATAGTCTAAATTTTAAACATTTTGTTGTTTTGCAGCTTTTCGACCGAGTGAGAGAGGATAATCCAGATTTCCACCAGAAAATCATCCCAATCAGCAGCGAGCTGACGCAGCCCGGCCTCTCCATCAGCTCGGAGGATGTGGCGAAGCTCACCGCCTGCATCAACATCGTCTTCCACTGCGCCGCCACCATCCGCTTCGACGAGCCTCTCAAGTAAGCTCCAAAAACGTCCACCTTCATACAGGCTTACGATGCTCCTCATTCTGTTTTATTTTGGCGGGGTGTTTGTACCTTTTAGCAGGTACTTCCTGTTGTGGGACTGAACTCAACAGGAAGTTGTCCCTTTTGAGCAGGCTGAATTGTTTTAGTGATTTACAGAAAAGAAACTGGTGCCAAATAAAGATGTGTAGAAATGAATTCCTCAAACGTTACATTCTAACACGAATGCTTTTATGATCCTATTTTAAATGTTTCTGGATTACTTTAACAGCAAAGGTTGTAAATTTACCCTAACTTGGTGGTATATCTTAGATCTAAACTATTTTACTTGGCGTGGGAATCATCGTTGGGCTCGTCACAGGTTGGGCCGTGATCTCCCAGACTAAAACCGATAATAAAACTATAAATAAATGAAGATATAAAATGTTCTTTACTAGAGGAAGTGAAGTCTTTCAAAGGCAGAAATTCACTTGTAGTCTCGAAGAAGGAGCCTTAATCATTTGGGTTTTTTAAAAATTTTCTTTAATGATCATGTAATGTTTTAAAATCTAGTTTCTACAGACACACAGAACCTTGTTTAGGTTGTTGTAATCCCGTTCAGGGTTTGAAGATGTCTAATCTGTGTATTTGAGTTTAAATCTGACTCGATTCGCCCAAATAAAGCTGCAGAGAGAGGTAAATCTGTGAGAGACTAACAGGAGGAAGAGGAACGCTTTTTGACACAACACCGGTCTTAATCAGCTCTCCGTCAGGTGCTTCCCATAAACGGTCGGTGTGCTGCACACTTGCGTACTTTATTGTTCCTCTTTTTATGTTTCTCAACATTTTGTCGTCACTGGTCACTCCTTCCACTCCTACATTTTTTATTTTTATGATCTCAGATTCCATGAAGCTGTCTCTGGCTTTTGTCCTCTCGTTGATTAAAATGAAGATTTCAAATTCTTACAAAACATAAAAATCATCTACTGACCGGGAGCTCGTTAAAGCTAGCTAAAAACACAAAGTTGTTTTAATTTGAATAATTTTCCATGTGGACTAAACCTGGTGCGTCATGAATGATAAATGACCTTCACTTGTGTTGCACTTTTCTGAGTCAGAGGACTCCAAAGCCATTTACACAACAGTGCATCATTCATCCATTCACACACTGGTGGTGATGAGCTACATCGTAGCCACAGCTGCCCTGGGGCACGCTGACGGAGGTAAGCTCTACCGTACACAGGCACTATCGGTCCCACCGACCACCACAAGCACCCGTGCATCCTGTCTAGGAACTAGCAGTTACCCATATCACAGCTGAGCTTCAGTCGGCAGGTTTTGGAGTCGTATTTCCTGATATTTAGACACCTCGTCTCTGATTGGCTAACAGCAACATGACTCTACCACTGACTCTGTTTGCTCTGCAACGTTGATGTTTTATCTCCACAAATAACACAAGCCTGGAGGAGTTCTGCTGTGTGGTGGAGTTGCTAATGCTAACGGTTAGCTTCTACTAGCCCAGACGTTCTCTGCTGTTTCCTGGACGCTAAACCAACAACAGCCTTCCCCGTCCTGAGTCAAGATGGGTGAGTCCATGAATGTTAAGTGACAGTGTGACGTAGATCTGTCAGGATTTTCTAATCCTAGAGTTTCACCTAGAGTCTATTTTCTATCAGAAGCTAATGCAGGAGATAGGTGGAGGAGACTATTTTCATGTTCAGCCTGCATGAAAAACTCTCAGTTACTGATTATAATCAGAAATAATAATTAAAAATTGGTTCTCAGTGAACCACACCTTGAAAGTACTTTTAATTTTCTTTTCTAAAGGTGGGAAACTTTTTCTCTTTGACTCTGAGAATGTTGCACAACCAGTTAAACAGTTTATGTAACTTAAGATTAAGGAATTAACGACAGCATTAACGACAACAACAAGCTGCTTTGATCGTTTGTTTCTGATAAATCCAGCCACACATTCTGAATGTTGGGACAAAGCTGCTCCACAAATATCCTTCTTTCTCTCCACCTTTCCCATCGTTTCCCTAAAGTCATTCCATCCTCTCCGTTTTCTTCTCCGTCGTCACCATGTTGGGACTCGTGCATCGCAGCGCTGGGACATTAATCAGACTGAGCCTGGGTCCAGGGCTTCTCGTGGTCGACGGGATCAAAAATCATTCCTTTTATGTAAACTTAAAAATCTCTAGACTGTTTTTGGCACTCGTTAAGCTTTAAATAGTGATAGATGACTTTTAATTTAACATTGAGACATTATAGCTGAAGAGAAAATAACAAAGACATAAACAGTTATGAGAATTAAAAATATTTAGCTAACAAGCTGATGCAGGCAAAAACATTATCAGCAGTCTTTTAGCAGCCGGTGATGAATAAGATAAAGATCTTTTTGTTTTAAATATTCTGGGATTAGACCAGATTATTAAAGTCAGTATGAGGCGGTTTGTAGCTTGGGGTCAGAGCTGTTCTGGTATCAGTTTGATTTAAACCACAGCAGCAAAGACAGATGGGAGATGACTCACCTGCAGGAAGAAACACTGCAGTTTATCTCCTTTTTTTTCCTCCAACTCCCCTGGTGGCGCAGCGGCCTGCGTATGAAGGCAGGAGTCGGTGGGAGGATGGACAACCACCGTCCTCATCCTCCCATCCCCTCTCAGCTGGACCAGCCGCCCACCACAGGTCCAGCTCTGATCCAGACAGGCTGTAGATCTTGTTTATCAGCATGTTGGTGTCAGCTTAAAGTGACCCTGACGGTTTCTTACTCAGATGTAGAGTGTGGGCGTGTGGCCTGGGGGGTGTTTATCCACTAATTGGGTTCATTTATGCATCTGTTAAACTTGCATCAATTACCTGAATCAGAAAAAAATCAATAATTGATTAACACAAACTGTACCGTAGTTTTTGCTCCAGTTCAATTTAAAAACATTTGAATTTATTGTAATTATCATTATTTATGAGGTTGGATAATGGTGTGTGTGTGTGTGTGTGCGTGCGTGCGTGTGTGTGTGTGTGCGTGTGTGTGTACTACATACTGAGGACCATTTTCACTTTTTCCCTACAATGTGAGGACATTTTTCTGGTCTTCGCCTTTTTTAAATCTATCCGGAGTATTTCTTTTATCCGATGGCACCATCTAGTGGCTGACAAGCGTATCACACCAAGAGTCGCTCGAGCCGGGATTTTAAGGTGGCGACAGATTTCTTGTTTATGAATGTCCTTCTGTAGCCGACAAACAGAGCTAAAACACGTTGTTTTACAATTATTATTCTCATGTCATGTTGTGTTTTCATTTATTTATATTTTAAAGACTTACTTGTCCATGAAAAGTTAATCAACTCTGCATCAGCCGAGGTACTTCCTTAACTCTGAAGCATGTAAGCAGTAGTCTAACGCTATTGGTTAGTTCTGGTCAGCGCTCAGTTCATATTGCACGGATTTTACGGAGCAGGGGGCGGGCTTAGCAAAAAAAAAGACGTATTGCTTACATTATATCACACTACATGATAAGACAATTATGAACAATCATACATAATTCCTGAAAGGGGAAAACTCCGGATTGCTGCTTTAAATGTTTACCAGTTGGTTTTAGAGGTAAGGTGTGAATTAAGTTTTTAAGGTTAGTGATGCAGCAACATTGGTTAGGCTATGGGTTAGTCATAATACAGTCATAAAATGAATGGAAGTCAATGGATGGTCCTCACTATGATAGAAAGACAGACGTGTGTGTGTGTGTGTGTGTGTGTGTGTGTGTGTGTGTGTGTGTGTGTGTGTGTGTGTGTGTGAGATCAATGGAAGTTGTTCCGCAAATTTTGGCGTCAACTCAATTCAAGATGGCCACCGCTGCTAACTGACCTTAGCTAACACAAACATGGCTATAACCATAGATATCATATATATCACTAGATGCCTTACCCCTGGTGTTCGTCAATTGGACGAACGTCCCTACGCAACGGCCATCTAACCTCGGACAGCTGCCCCCTTTCGTAACATTGGTGTGAATGGTGCATGTACTACTTAAATAACTCTAAATTTTCAACTGAATTTCAAACGGTTTGGTTTGTTATAAACGCCAGAGATGTGGCTGTGAAATATGACGGATTTGGCCCGTTAATTTAAAAATGTCTAAGTATGTCCTATCAAGTCTATGTGTTATAAGGTTTGTATTAATGCAACCCGCTTGTAAATCCGTTAACATCTCATCAAGTTAAGAATGTTTTTGTTTAAGTTGTTCACTCACCTTCCATCTGCTACCATTGAGAACGGAATGTAAGCTGTCCGAAGTAAGATGGCCGCCGTGTATGGACCAAATTTGTATCAGCAGGTCAAATCAGGACAAAAATCATGAATCGGCACAGAAAACCAGAATCGGTGCATTTCTGGTTTGGACTGCTCGTTATTTTAAGAGGAGATTCGTTTATTATCTCTGGGTTTCTTTCAGTTTCTTGTTAAAATGTTTGGATTTTATATTTATCTTAAATTGTATTCATCATTTATTAAATCGGTGAGGAAGTGAAACAGCTTGAGCTGATGTAGTGAGTTTCTCCTGTAGAGGAGAGATAAACACGAAGGTCACAGGAAGTTTATAAACATCCACATCTTCTGTTTCACTCACTGAACTCTAAACTCCTACTGGAGGATTCCTCCAGAAAGGGCAAAACTGTCAAAATCACAACTTCATTTATGATTTCTTAGGTGTGTTAAAAAGTTTGAAAAAAAACCCACAAAGATTATCCGTGTCTTGGAAACGATCCCAGCTGATTCCGGAGCACTCCCGGCTGGGTGAGGATGAGCAGAAGACGGGGATCAGTGAAAACACAAAGATCAACATTTTTTGTGAGGAAGAGCAGATGTTGGCTTTTTCCTCCCTGCTGTTCTGTCTCGTCATCACTCTCCCTTGTCTTTTCACGAGTCGCCGTCCTGCTGTGTCGTTCTGCTCGGCTTAAAACGTTTCCTCTGCAAATTCCTGCTAGTCTGCGACTCCTCATTAGAGTGGAATGCTGTGTTGTGAAAACGCTCAGATGCTAAACCTCAACACAAATGGTTTTTACCGAGGTCTCTCTCTCTCTCTCCTCGCCTGCAGACACGCCCTGCAGCTCAACGTGATCGCCACACAGCAGCTCCTCAGCCTGGCCCAGCAGATGCACCACCTCGAGGCCTTCATCCACATCTCCACCGCCTATGCAAACTGCAACCGCAAGCACATCGATGAGGTCATCTACCCGCCGCCCGTCGAGCCCAAGAAGCTCATCGAGTCTTTAGAGTGAGTGGAGGGAGGATAGATGGTCTGGAGTTGAACCAGGTTTAGGCTGGATCAGTGGGTGATCTAAATCATACAAGCGATGGGAGTGATTCCTACTTCTGTTTGGCAGTAAAAGCTGCTTTAATCGGCTTTAATTATCAACCTCTAACTAAAATATCACAGCAAGATTCTTGTGTCACAACAAGCTGGCTGCACCACAGTTTTTTATGCTCTTCTGCCCTCATAACCTGACAAAAATCAGATTTAAATGAACTGAACTTAAAGTTGTAGTTGAAATGAGTTAAATGAGAATTCCATTGTTGATCTTGTTCCTGTGGCTGTCGCGACCTCAGATGGATGGACGACGGGATCGTGCGGGACATCACGCCGCGGCTCATCGGCGACAGGCCCAACACGTACACCTACACCAAAGCCCTGGCCGAGTACGTGGTGCAGCAGGAGCAAGACAGGCTCAGCATCGGCATCATCAGACCCTCCATCGTCGGAGCCAGCTGGCAGGAGCCGTTCCCCGTGAGTCCGCTCAAGCGTTTCCTCTTTTCCTCGTCTTGCACAGCAAAACCGCCGCGATCAGGTTACTCTGCTGTTTAGATCTTCTAACCGGCCGCCCCTGCTCACTGCTGTGGGAGGATCTCCTAAACCTCTCTCCGACGCCGGTGGTAAATTTTAATTGGCAGCCATGACTCACGAGTCCTCCTGCAACAGTAAAAGGAAATAAGATATCGATCGGGGTGATCCTGATAGGGTCAACAGCGCTCCTCATGTGGCTTTTTATCTGAAGCCGTCCACAAACTGGTGAATATCAGGTGCTGACGACCTGCGTTTCTTAACCCAGTCATCTTTAATTAAAACAAATGGCTGCAGGCGGGCGGCGAGGACGCGGAGGCTGAAGGACCAGTGAGACAGAGCTCAGCATGAGAGATTTAAAAGTAAACCTGAACAATGAGCTTTCTGTGATTAAGCTGCTGTCAGGATACCTGCTACAGGGTACGGTTAAACATCTTCAGCATTTAGGATTCATCCTGCAGCTGCTGCATCAAGTCTCTGCTCTTAGGCATCAGACACAGAAACGTGCAGGAGCCTCTAAATATGAGCTGGTTTTACTAAATTACTAAAACAATCCGTTTGCTTAACTTCAAAACACCTGATGGATTTAATTAAAAACATTTTTTTACAACCACAACTAAAAAGCCCAGATTAAAGCTGTTATAGCAAAGTTAGCTTAAAACATTTTTTTACAACGCGTTTCAGACTGAAAACGATTGGACGAGTCGACCTCACCAAATCGCCGTATTTCCCTGGGTCCTCCACTCATCACACACTCACGTATTTAGCAGCCTGGTGTGAGAGGTTCTCGGCTCAATAACATCAGAGAAGGAGAAACAGCCGGCTGCTACCACTTCAACTTTAGGACAAACTACCAGAGTCCCAAAAAGAAAAACACCATTTGAAGTCACGGACAACAAGAGACGTTTGGAGCTAGAAAACGGCGACTAGTGTTTAGCGCTAACTCCTTTCCTCTGGTAATGCGGGTTTCTGGTTCCGGCAGAAGCGTCTCAGGAAAGATACCTGAGAGTGTTTGCGTTCAAAACCTAGCTTGTTCTGTCGATTCGCTATAACGGCTTTAACTCAGGTTTCTGATTTTGAACTAAGACTTTTCTCTGTTTTGTCATCTCAATATTTTATCATTAGTTTTGCAAAGTCAGCAGTAAAAGTTTGAGCCAGTTTGAAGACTTTTTTCTCGCTTTGAAATTCAGAAATGAAGCAAAAACAGAAAACAAACGCTCAGCTGCTGTTTTAAAAGTTAGAATTAACTCAGAAGCTCAAAACATAAAATAAGGAACAGAAACCACTGATTTTAATTGTGTTATAATGTATTTTACTTTGAGTCATAAACTCCTAAACATCAGATCAATGGTATCCTAAATCTCTTTAGTCCTCAGATTCAGCTCCATCTTGTAAACTAGGATGTTTTGAGCTTGTTTCTTGTTAAAACTTCAGAATAAAAGACCCCTGGTTGTTCAACATTAGATGAAAGTCATTGGAAAGACTCAGAAGGTCTATGAATGAAATTCCAGAAGAGTGGAGGGAATTGTGTGAGGGGGTTTCTGTGATCTGGACCAATGACAGACAGCTTGAACTCAGCATGGCGTCGACCCTTCTAAAGCCTGGCTGTCGCCGGCCGCCGCGTCGCCTCAGCAGCTCGTGTCAGATCAGCGACCAGATCGGATGGAAAAACTTGTTTGTGTTTTCACGAACATGTAGCATCGCTTCGTCACTTTGTGGCTGCGCTTCTCTGGAAATCGCTGCATGCTGATGGTTTTCTGAGCATCAGCCTCTGTCTGAGCTTCACCTCCAGCACTCGGAGGGCCCAGCAGCCCGTTTCCAGTCGTCTCATTCATTTTTAATGGGCTCTATTGAAGTAGACAATCACCGCCACCTGCCTCCCCCGTTTCCCACCGCCACAGGAAGTATTATAACCCACACCGCCGTGTCTCCTCAGTCTCACGGCTGAAATCGACTGAAAGCTCTCTGAGGATTTTCTCTGCTCTCACACCTCAGGGTTGGATCGACAACTTCAACGGGCCGAGCGGCGTCTTTATAGCTGTAAGTTAACATGTCCTGCCTGAATCCTTAGGCTCCTGATTCGTTTAGTTCCCTAAGAAAGTGTCGTGTCCTCAGGCGGGGAAGGGGATCCTGCGCACCATGAGGGCCAGTAACGAAGCAGTGGCTGACCTGATCCCCGTGGACGTGGTCATCAACCTGACTCTGGCGGCTGGCTGGTACACGGCGGTGCACAAGTGAGTCTCGGCGTTGTTTTCAGTCAAAGGAAATGAGTTTGTGTTTTTATGAAAGAGTTTTGAGTCAAAGCTAAAGTTTTATTAAAACCATTTTTCCCATTTTAGAATAATTAATTTAAAATGGTAAAATAAATCTAAAAACTGGACTTTTTCTTGCATAAATATCAAAAATATAGAAAAATATTATTTTCTTTCTGCTAAAGGAGAAACATTTTTATGTATAGAGATAGAAAGCAGGAGAGTTGGTCTTTGAATAAAATGTGAATAAAAATTTAGGCTCAAGTGTTTAATTAAAAGTTAAATGGAATTTACTTTTAATGTTTAGAAAATCCTGCCTTATTTATTTAGTTAAAACCTTTTGTACAGATTAAAATCTCAGATATATGGAATAGGATTAGGGACACTGAAAAGAAAAAGAAATAAAGAATTCTGACTTTTTTTCTCAGAATTCTGACTTTTTTCTTACTTTAATTTCAGAGTGAAAAAAGTCAGAATTCGGAGATTAAAGTCAGAATTTTGGGAAAAAAGCCAGAATTCTGAGATTAAAGTCAGAATTCGGAGATTAAAGTCAGAATTCTGAGGAAAAGTCCAAATTCTGAGATTAAAGTCTGAATTTTGGGAAAAAAGCCAGAATTCGGAGATTAAAGTCAGAATTCGGAGATTAAAGTCTGAATTTTGGGGAAAAGGCCAGAATTCGGAGATTAAAGTCAGAATTCGGAGATTAAAGTCGGAATTCTCTTTCTTTACTTTTTCTTTTCTTTTCAGTGACCGTAATCCTCTTCCGTAGACTTTAATCTCAGAATTCTGACTTTTTCCTTGCTTTAATCTCAGAATGAAAAAATTCAGAAATCTGAGAAAAAAGTCAGAATTCTTTTTTTTTTCTTTTCAGTGGCCCTTATCCTCTTCCGTACAAATCAGATAACTGAACTGATTGTTTTGTACAAACAACTGAATAATTTGCCTTTTTGAAAAGTTGGGGAAAAGTTTCCCACAATTCCTAAAAAGCGATCCGATCCAGCTGGCAAAGAGAAGCGGGTGTGGCACTGAGAAATCCCGTTTCCCCTTTTGCCTGAAGTTTTTCCAGCCTTAGTCACCACTGCACTCCTCTCTGCTCAAATGTTCCGTACTTGGAGTGATGTCGTAAAAACGGTCTCTCCCATCTAGAGCTACACAGACATTCCTAAAACCCCTCAGATTTAATGGATCCTCTCTGATGTTTGTTTGAAACCTCACCATGACTCTGACCTCCCGCAGACCTAAAACGGCTCTGGTGTACAACTGCACGACCGGCGGGATCAACCCGTTCCACTGGGGAGAGATCGGTGAGTTAATAAAACCCCACGGATATTTATAGAGCTGTTTCTGACTCCTGTGTCTCTGCTGGCTTTTATCATCACAAATCAATAAGCCAGAGCTGTGACATAATGTTGACTTCTGGGGAGGAGGATGGCTGCCACCTGCTGGATATGGAAGGAATTACTTCAGATTTTACGTTTATTTAGCTTCCTGAAGCTGGTTTTTATTATAAAATAAACCCATTATCTCCCCCCTAACATAACAAAATTCAGAAGATGTGATCTCTACGATTGTCCATAAATTACAGAAAATTATCTGAAACCTCCTTTCCTGTTCAGATGTAAATTGCTGTAATTTTGTTTTCACATAATTAAAAGTTGTCCGTCTGACTAGTTAAATGACATTTTAATCCCTTAACACTATTAACTCCTGGATGTGCACCACATTTACGTTTGTGCTGAATTCCTGCACCGTGTCACCTCATTATCTCTGTAAATCTGAATTTTTCCGCCTCGCATGAATCGATGTTGCTGCGGATCTTATTATGAGGTCTGCACGTTTAGAGTAGAGCATCGTTCTGATTGGCTGGATGTCAAAAGGACCCTCAGATTAACAAACACGCTCTCTTCAACACGGAAATTGCTACCAGATGGCTCGAGGCAGGATTAGGTCTCGTTGCTGCAGCTCGGTGTTGTGACCGCAGCCCCTCTGGTCCAGATGTTCCAGACAGTTCTAAACCAAACAGGAGGATGGCTATAGAAGCCCTCTAGTAATGAAATGAAGACTTGGCTGCTCGCTCTGGGATAGGCAGTTTTGTTGTGTTTGGTCCCATCCAGCCTGGCTGTCACCTCAGATCTGCTCTCCTCAACCCCTGCAGCCACTACATATCTGTTGCCATGGAAACAAACCTCACAAGGCCTAGTTTGAGTGTGATGTAATGTCTGCAGTCACATGGCTGCTCCTGCATCTGCTGGATGGAGGTGGTGGTGGTGGAGGGGGGTGTTACTGAGTGGCAGCTCTCTGCCTGAGTGACAGGATTCCTGGAAGTTCTAATCTGTGTTTTAAAATGAAAATCGGTGTGTTTGCCTGCTTCAGGCTTATAGATGTGATTGTATCTTAACCTTTGCACTTTTAAAATCCTGTTTTTATTATAAATATTGAGTCACTGCTCAGCGACCATCATCCGAAACGAAAGGATTCTGTGAACGTTGGTTTTTAAACAAACTCATAGTTTTGAGCAGAGCTGCAGAAAATCAGGAAAACGTGCATCAAGCATGAATTCAGGGGGCTCAAATATTAATATAGAAATGAAAAACATCCTTTTTGCTGCTGCTTTTCTCGCCATCCCCTCAAAAACCAAAAGATCAACTGATGCATCCATGTTAAGCACAAATAAAACTTGTTTTTATAAGAAACCAAAATGATTTCTCAGATTTATTCTTTTCTAATCCCGATATTAAGACATCTCTATTCTTAATCTTCCCGTCATCATCTGGCTGAACAGAGCACCACGTGATCTCCTCCTTCAAGAGAAACCCTTTGGAGCAAGCCTTCCGCCGGCCAAACGCCAACATCACCTCCAACTACCTGATCAACCAGTACTGGATCCTGGTCAGCCACAAGTTCCCGGCCTTCATCTACGACCTCTTCCTCCGTCTGTCTGGACAGAAGCCGCAGTAAGACCTCCAGCGGTCGGTCCGCTGCACCTTTTTTAACTCGCCACACCTCTAGCTGTGTTGTAACCTGCATCCGTCTCCTCCTGCAGGATGATGCGCATCTTTAACCGTCTACACAAGGCCATCAGCCTGCTGGAGTATTTCAGCAGCCAGGACTGGGAGTGGAACTCCGACAACATGAACATGCTGATGGGCCAGCTGACCCCTGAGGACAGGAAGGTGGGGTTACCGTGGGTTACCCCTGTTTCTGTCTGCATGAATATGAACTCTTACTGGTTAAAATCTTAATAGGTTCAATTTAAATGTTAAAATCTTCTCCATGTTGATTAAATGCATCATTATAAAAGATCAATAGCAGTGATTAGAATGCAGATTTACTGCAGTAGCTTAAATGTATTTTGCTGATAAATAGGAACGTACACATCATGAATAGAAGATTTATTATTGATAATGTTTGTTTTTTATGGGCCTTTAGTGAGGGGGACAGCTGTAGTTTGTCCCCGTTTGAACTTGTTTGTTTTATTCCAGATGTTTAACTTTGATGTTCGTCAGCTAAACTGGCCCGAGTACATCGAGAACTACTGCATCGGCACCAAGAAGTACGTCCTGAACGAAGACATGTCCGACATTCCTGCTGCCAGGCAGCACCTGAGGAAGTACGTTACCAAAACAGGTCCTTTTTTTTGGGGGGGGGGTTATATTTGACTTACATTTTTTCATTAAAAAAAAACCCAGATCACTGATGTAGATTTACATTTTTAATTTCAAAAAACTATTTTTGTTTTTAGATTAATTTGTTAGTTTGTTGATCTGTCCAGTTATTTGACATTTTAGGTGGATCTGAGTGTTTCTACAACAGGAATGGTCTAAAGCCGACTTCACACTGGAAGCATCAGCGGCACAGAACGTCGCTGCTTCAAATAGAATCCATTATAGTCTATGGGTTGATTGATTCAAACCGGCCGTGGCGTGGACATTTTCAGGCGCGTCCCAGAAGCGGCTCACTGCACCGCTAAAGATGGGTTTGGGTTCTATTTTTGCCATGAGCCGCTTCTGAGACACGTCCATTTTGGTAGTTAACATAGGGCTAGACAGGAAATCGCACACGGTTTCAGTGTAAAATGTCCAGTAATTTTCAAAATAAAAGACTATTGCAGCGATGCGATTTCATATCTATGTAGATTACGTCTCTACGTGTGACCTCACGGCTTATTTATTCCTAGCATCTTTCAAGAAGTGCAACTGTGTGTTTTTCATGGCTTTAATCCTGGCAGCGGAGAGGAACAACATTATACGACATCAAATGGCGATATCAAACGTGATTTACGTCTTCTTATTATTCTTTTTGGTTTAATGGCGAGTGGCATAAACAAACCGTGACCTTTGAAGTCTTGAGGGATTTTGTGATCTCGCGAGCATGGCGGAGAAGCTGCTACAAAGCTCCAGTGTGAAGTTGGGGTCAGATACTCCTCCTATTGTGTAATTTACCTAAACCAATTTGCTTATTTTAGGCAAATACATATTTTCAAGGGTTTTTGTCCTTCATAAATTTTTAACATATCCAGATCCTTCTTGTAATTTAAACAAATTAACTTCAGAAAACTTCAAAAAAATTTTAACAGTGTAGCTTGATAAAATGGTGGATCTGAGTGTTGCTACAAAAGGAATGGTTAGATACTCCTCCTCTTGTGTAGTTAATTATCACTCACGAGTCACGACGGCCAGTCTGTCACTGAATGAATTAAAAAAAAATACTATGGCTTATGTTCAACACGATTCAAGATGGCCGCCACAGCTAATCGGCATCAACAAGCTCATAATTGGCTGTAAGTTAGTTAATTTTAGAGATATTGAGCTAAAATGATTCTCTACCAACACAAACTGAATGCTAATCCATCACACAAGTAGTGATGCAGGAAATTTGCCATTTTCTAATAGTAAAAACAATGTACTTGTATATCACTGAAACTTGAGTTTAGTAGTTCAGAAAGTACATTTATGACTAGATATCAGTGATAAAAGCCTTTATTTTCTCACACCACCTCTGTTTTTACTCTCTTCCAGGCTGAGGAACATCCGCTACACCTTCAACACACTGTTAGTCGTTTTCATCTGGCGGGTGTTCATCGCCCGCTCCCAGATGGCCAGAAACATCTGGTACTTCGTGGTTAGCCTCTGTTTCAAGTTCCTCTCCTACTTCCGTGCATCCAGCACCTTAACCAACTGAGTCTTCCTCACCGCCCAGAGCCAGCGACAGCAGCCCTCGCCTTCAGCTGTCAGCAGGGAAAAGGAAAATGTCTGAGTTCTCAGTGTGGACAAATGGGGCTCTCTACGGGATGCAGCTGAGTGAAGCACTCAGAAGGAGAACAACGAGGTCTACTAGCCATGAAATTCTTTCGTTTGGAAACTTGTCGTCGGTACCTAAACTCCTCAGTGAGAGAACCCATCCAGCAAAGTGTTGTCATTTATTTTGTACCTACCGTTTTCTTCAAAGTGGCCAATTATATATGCAACAAAACGCCTTTTGTGCAACTTCCACTTTCTGTTCCATCCTCTTGAATCTCGATACGTTACATTGCCTTGTAATGCTTCTTTTCGCCCCTTACTTGAATTTCATCGTCTTGTCACAGAACAATTTCTACTTTTTTTTACAGCCAGGAACTTCATTCTTTCTCAGATTGAATGGTTGATTTAGATATCTCCATTTTATCTAGACTTGTACTTCTACTGCCTTTTGAAGATGACACTTATGGCCCACTTCTCATCCTTCTCAAAGCCAAAACACAAGTTATTCAGAGGAGTTTTAAAGCTAAAGTCCAACCACACGACATGGGAGATCTGCCAGCTTTGCTGCTGAGTTTGTAACTAATCTGTTGTCATGGTAACAGTGTCAGTATGTCTGCGAAGATGAACCGTGTTTGTCTGGAGTGCTCGTCTACTTTACGCCTGTTTGTACAGCAGTTTGTACGGAGCTAAGTTTACTACTTTTACATCTTTATACTTGCGTCAAAGGCTAGTCTGTTTAAGTGTTAGACCATGGCAGTGTAGTGTCTATAAATAATAGTACATCAGAGTGAAGTTTATTTATAACTTACTGTACAATGATCCTCATTAAGGTTCTTAACAAGCTATCTAAGAGAATAACCCTCAAAACTAAGTAAGAAGAAAAATAAACGGGAACAACTGGAGTGAACGTCGCTGTCGTTTGAAATGCCAAATGAGGAATTGTAGGAGACGTAATCCGAAATCAATAGTTTTATACGTTTCAGATGTTTAAAGTCGAGTTGGTGGAAGAAGCCCACTGTGCAAAGACCTAGTTAGAACGTGGACTCAATATAGACATGATCTGCACGTCCGTGCAACGTTGACTGTTTGCAGGGAGGAAGCTGAGTCACCATAAAGATTTCTGTCCAATACAATTAAATATAAATGCAGGTGGTTACCACGGTAACTCTAGAAGATCCACACAAGCAGGGAAGGAATAAGCAGTGCTTTAAGAGGCCAAAACGTGACTGACTGGAGATGAGCAGCACTAACTGTTCCCCTTCGTCAGAAGAAAAATGAATGTGCTATAGATGAGGACTGAGCGTTAATTGGCTTTGATCAGATTTAATGGATGTTAAAAAAACTAAATGAGCCAACTATATGAAGGGAACTCAAAGGGACCAAGTACAGAGCCATGAGGGATGCCACACGTTACCGAACAGAGCTATTTAGAGATAATAAAACCACAGTGAGGAACTAGACCCACGTTTTTGGACCTGCCTGGCATCCTTCATCCCAGTTCTGTCAAAAATGTTTTTCCATAACAACCAAAACTTTTTGACTATTTTTGATTTGATTTTTGCTTGTTTTCACGGAGCTTCCCTCTTGTCTACTAAGTGTTCAATGTAACAGGAAAGTCTGGTTTTGACTAAACAAATGAGGTAAAACTGCAGTATTCGTGTCCACCGAGGTTTGACTGAATTAACACAAGGCTTCGTGGGAGAAAAAGGGACAAAACTTAAGTGTTTTATGCAAAACTGGTGTCTGATCTGTCTATCCAAAGCCTGCATGATGAAGCAGTTTTGTCGAGTTGTCCTCGAGGAGCTACAGGGCTATTTTACTGCCGTCTCCATGTGTCCGTTTGGTAACGCAACACCGTCTTTGCTGACTAAACGCTGAGATGGAACCAAGGATCTTTTTCTGACTGGTTGTCATTTAGCAAACTGTTTGACCACCTGTGTTTCCCGTTCTGATAACACTGAAACTCTGCTTGGCAAAACTGAAATAAAGGAGATTTTTAAAAACAGTGCAACCGGGCTGCTGTCTGTTACCCTGAGAAAGTGGATTTCTCCCGTTTGTTAGATTTACAGGATTATTTCTCTGTACAGTCTGACTAACTTGGTGCTGTTTTCTCTGGTTTATGTGTCTGACCATATTTTAGCCACATAATGGCCCATTTATGATGTTGCATCATCAGTCTGTTGGAGTTTAGTCAAAAAAAAGTGTTTTTGCTAATTAAAAATGGCCATTTTTGTTTATATGTGACTTTTTTTTATGCTTCCTGATTTGATAAAACCAATTTTTTGTACTTTTGCTGTGAAACAAAACACATCACGGTTGCCAGAATTTATTGTTAAAAAACAAAACAGCAACTACAAGACCGAACAAACCCACAGACACTAAAACACAAAAATCCTGTCACGCATTTTCCTAAAGTGCAATGATGAGTCAAAAGCTGTGATTAATCAACTAAAAACACACGAAACTGCTTTAAAATAAATATGAAATGTCTGATAGTCTGAATGCACACGTGTCCCACAGGCAGGAGGATGTTTGTTTCTTCTTTTTTTGGCAGGTTTTTGAGTCGCCGTCGACCGAAGTTTCTACTCCAGACCAGCGTTTCCAGCCAGGAGAGGTGATTGGTGATTGGTCAGATTATTCATCTGGTTGTGCAGCAGCGCGTCCTGGAACAGGTTCAGTTGGTTTAAGAGATGTCCGACACAGAAGATGTTTGTTTTTTTGTCAGACTCACCTCTCTGGATCTGTAGACTCCTAGTTTGAAGCGACAGCAGATGATGTTAAAACAAAAGCCCACGAGGCTGTGAAGCATGCCTTTAAGGACAAAATATTGGTTTTATTTTGAAAGGCATTAAAAGTAAATGTTGCATTAGGTTGTTTTGCGTTATATATAAATGTAATTTTGAAAGTGGGTAAAATCCATATTGGCTACATTTTTAAATCCTTTACGTTAGAGTACAATAATTGAAGGTATTTGTTATTTTCTGTTTATATTTTCTATCAACACAAAGATCCTAATTCTTTTTAATGCCTTTAAGAAAAAATTTAGATGACTTTGAGTTAGAAAACGAGCTGGATTTATTTAAACTGACTTTTTATGTTAAAACCACTTTTATTGAAGCACCCAGAAATGTTGAGTCTGTAAATAACTGCAGCAGCTTAATGAACATCCACTTAATGCACAGATTTTAACATTTTAAAGCCATTAAACTGAAAAACTACTAGTATTTTTAAAGGATTAGGGACAAATTTTTGAATTTTACCTCCTAAATAAGTGTTTGGAAGGTTTATGCAACCATGTTTCCAAACGTCTATGAACCTGAAGGTTCTTTTTAAAAGATCCTGAGGTAAAAGAACAAAAGATCTTATCAAAGTTCATATAAAGAAATTCTTAAATTAAAAAAAAAAAACAGAAAAATTGCTAACTCTGCATAAATTGGACGAATGAATGAGGTGAATAAAGATGTCCAGAGAGATTTTAATTATTTTTAAGTTTTTTTTTCCTCCTATTGGGTTTAATGTCTTATAAAACACCCATTTAAAAACATCAAAAGTAGATTTCTGTTAAAACCGACTGGCCTGTTGTAGAGAAAATGCCTCCGATTATCCCACACAGTCGCACCAGGAACTGCCACAGCGGCATGTGCTGCTCGCTGACGGTCACCATCAGGGAGCTGGTGTCGTACTTCACGAAGATGCCGGAAACGCCGTGACTGCCAGCAGCGTGGTTTATCATCCGCTCCTTTAATAAACGATACGATGGAGGTTAGTACCCGCTCTTCTTTTCCATCCACCCTTTTATGACATCATGAGATTCCTCATGGCGACCACTCACTCGTTCGGTCACAGAGAACTGGTGTGTGTCTGCTGCTATCTTGTAGGTGTTCAACTTGGTGGGCACCACAGTGATGAAGTACTGGTACATCTGGTTATCTGCATTAAACCAAAGAAAACGTAAACATCATAATTTTTGTTCCAATTCCTAATTTTTTTTCTGTTAATTCCAACAATTGTCTTGCAAATGTAGAGTTTAAAACTTGCTGTTGTAAGTGATTTTCTCTGTGCCGTCCAGAGGATTGATTATTCCTGGTACCTCCTCACCAAAAGATAAATGATCTATCCGATGGGAGAAGTTATACGCTGCAAACAAAAGATGGGATCGTCAGATTCAAGCAATGAAGTGGTAAAAACAATCCATATTTTGAACTTTCATCCATGCACAAAAAATATAAATATGTATTTAATGATTTTTGTTCATTTTCTCTAGCATTACTCTCACATTATTACCAGAAACCTTCTGTAATTGCGTAGGAAAGTCGTTTTAAACTCACACTCGTGGCTGACAAAAGCTGCAATGTGTGCGTGGCCCTGAGGGTGATGGATGGGCCTGAGGAATACAACAAATTAAGTCTAATATTGTGTCTTCTTTGTTTGTTTTAATAAAACAGTTTCTTACTTCCCAACTGTGATGTGCAGGTTTCCTGCCACCTTATTGACATAAACATGGCCGTGAATCCTGCAGGCATTGAGTGGTTCTATGGATGCATTCTCTCTGTAAAGATCACAAGCAAACATTTAGCTTTATGCCTCATAAGCAAGCAGCGTGAGTTATTTTGCACCAGAGGTTCATGTCTGGGAGGACCCAGGAGGAGGCGGACCGTGGCGGCAGAGCCGTGGGAGCTCCCTTCAGCAGAGTTTTATACAGGACTTCCTGCAGAGCGTGCTCCTCTCGCAGCCTGCTCTGTATGAGATGCAACGTCCTGTAGAACAAACAAAACAAGATGCATAAACTGCAAACGGCTCACACGAGTGGAATGTTGTCATGCAGGATTTTGTTGCTCCTATGAACCTGAGAAACCACATCAAAAGTGAGGGAATCCAGTTTTACTACATTATCTAAACTCCGTAGGTGTCAACTCTCCAACGCAACAAAACCAGCATTTCATCATCAGATATTCTCCAAACTCTGTCAACAACTTTAGAGAGAGGAGTTTAGTCTTTGCTCACCTCTGCCACAGTCTCTGGTGTGGTGTCAGTTCAAAAATCACCTGATCACAAACACAAAAGAAGGAGCTGATTTAGAATAAACCCTAAAATAAACCCTGGAAGCTGCAGGCCGGTTCACTCACAGGCTGGTACTGCAAACCACTGGAGGTGATCATGGTCTCAGCCAGGTCCAGGATGTCCGCTCCCACGTCTGAAGCCAGAGACAGGAAATGCACGCGTGAACTGATGTTAACATGCAAAAATGTGTTCCTCAGAGATGGGGGGGGGCACTTACGCTGGCATTTCATCGCGACTGTGATGTCCACATTTATTTTAAGTTTACTGTAACAAGAAAAAAAAGAATCATGTTTTGTCTCATCTTTGACTTTGAGTAAAGATATCTGGAACTCACCTGGAAAAATCCTTGTCAACTTCATATTCATACTTCATCCAAGTGTCTCGATAAACAAAGAACTCTAAAACGGCCAGAATTGCCATTGCACTGAAAGCTATGAGGGACACTGTGGACGAGACATAGACTTTTGTTTCTTCGTTTTGAGTTTTTTTTGTGTTGTTTGAATCCAGAAGGACTTCTCACCTGTTCCTCCGGACGCCGTTGTCTCCACATAGCTCTCAGACACTTTGGGGAAGGCATCCAGCTCCTTCACGAGACTCAGGGCTTTTTTTTTAGACAGGCGCCTCATCTTTGGGGTCAGGACTGCTCTCCACCTCCTCCCAATAAAAAAACATAATACACATTTAAGTAGCTCTAACAGTTTAATTAAAGATGCTGTCAAAGCCGTTTAAAGTTGTAGCTGCTGTTGCAGTTGGTGAACACTAGGGGGAGCAAAAAACAATTTGTAAACACCTGTCTTTACTGTCTCCACACCCATGTAGTCCTGGCTCAATCGGACCCAGGTGTGATGGAATGAGTTGTTGTTGTTTTTTTGTTTTTTTTTTTTTGGGGGGGGGGTTGTTTTGTTTTGTTTTTGATCGTGTTCAAATGAAGGAACTTGTAAAATAAATGACAAGCAGTAGCAGTAAACAATCTGTAATAGGTCCACAAACACCATTTATTGTCTCTAATTCCTCTAGCTGGAATAAATCTCCATATTATTATTATTATTATTATTTACAGAATTATATTCAAGTTGATAAGATTTGTTTTCGGTGATTTTATCAGTGACTGTCCATATAAGATCCGTTTGATAAATCAGAAGGTGCATCTTCATAATGAACTGTATTACTGACAATTATTATTTGTACTCGTTCATAATTTATTCATAATATCTAAACGTTATTTAAACACACGACAATAGAAAATTAAACCCAATTTTAACCTTGTTTTCATGCTGAAGGGACAACATAGCGGTTTCGTAAAATAATACCTGAACAAAATAACAACCGTGTTTATACATTTTCGTACCTTTTTGAACATTTAGTTCGACGTTACATCGAGTTCCGGTTTCTCCGGAAGCCTCGCTGAAGCCGTGAATAACCCGCAGACATCTGTTTCATCCACATCTGGATCTGGACACAAATATAATCCATGATGCTACATCGCAGGTGCTAGCTTCCCCCTTGACGTAAAATGTTACGTCAGGACGTAAACAGGTGCGTAGCGTCCCCAACAAGAAGTGACGCTCTTCTACCAGCAGATGGCGCTCTGACACACAATGTTTCACCGGTTTAAAACGGTATTAAACTTTATATTTACCTTTATTTGGTCAAATAAAACATTTACCCATATAATCATATATTAACAAATACATTTAATAAACAACAAACGTGTAGAGAGAATTAAAATGGTTAAACAATACATTTGATTTATTGGGTGCAGTTTATTTGCCCCTGGGACTTTTTATTGATTGGTAAAATTGAATGGTCAGAATACAAAACAGGTCGAATCCTTGGGATTAGGTGCCTTTTCATCCCTGAATTCTCATCAATTTGTTTTAAGTAGATTAGCAAAGACAAAAACCAACACATTCCTCTGAAAGTGGTCAAGTTCAAAGACTTGGCTAAAAATGTTTTAAAGGAAAAACAACTTTAGGGTCTTAGGAAGGACTCTTGGAAAAAACACTGGTCAAAAACTCTTAAATTTACAAAAAATAACTTGTTCCTTAGACGTAAGTTTTAAAGACTTGATCAAGAATTTATCACAGTAAATGTACATCTGTGTGTTCTGTAAATCAACAGCTCTGCAGCAGCTTTCTGTATCAACAATACAAACAAATATCTCAGAGGCAGTGGAAGCATCAGGCGTGAGTAAACGGTACATTCTGAGTAAGAAAAAATAATTCACATAAACAGATAAACTTGTTTGCATTTCTCTGATCCAGTCAAATATAAGAAATTGCATGTGAAACTATGTCATTAAGATTATTTTAAATGTATTCAAATAAAAGTTTCTTCCTGCAACACATATACTAGTCTAGGTAACGGTAAAGCCAGAAGATCTTCATTTATACAGAGTATTTAACTCCTAAAACTCAATAGATCTATTTTAATTTTCTGCGGTAAACAATGAGCAGCTAGTTAAAGCTACAAACATATTAGATCATACGCCCTCTAGCTACTGGGCAACAAAATTTCACACTTAGAGGGATTTTTCTCTTAATAAATTAAATTATGTTATAAAAGGTAATATCAAATAAATATATTTAGTTACCATTTACTTTTAATATTTAATTACTTGTATTTATGTGTAACATTTAGGTCAACTGGATGGAAACAAAAAACTAAATCCTTTATTTTTTCGAGAGTAAGGATTTGTTTTGCCCCTCTGGCGGACAGAAGGTGTTGCTACATCCTTTATAAAGTGTGTTTTGCTTTTGGTGACACAAGCACATTCATTACTGGAATGTTTCTTATAAGACGTGTCCACCAGCACCAGAAGAGGGAAGAGGAGCCAAACATTGTATTGTACTTAGCTTTAATAAAAAGTATTCAGAAAAAAGGACTATTTGGTAAAAAGTAAATGTTTGATCATAACCGCTGATTTGATTTGTAAAACGTATTTAATCAGGTAAATAAAAAAATCAAGTTAATTCCTGTGGTTCAGTCCAGCATAAATCCTGACAGTATTTGACTCCTGACAGTAATGTCCTCACATAAACGTGTCTCAAAGGTGACTAACTTTCTCTCACAAGTGGCAATTAGCTGTATGGATTTGTGCAGAGGGCAGACGTAAAGTTGCACCGCTCACACAGCTGACATGACAGAAAACATAATGTCAAGGCTTGATAATGATCTCCTTCAGCCAAGTGAGTCTGGCTCTGATGGTCAGTCCTGCACAGACAAAGAAACTGTTTACAACTTGCTGCAGGCTGAAAGTTAAGCCTAAAGGGGTGGGGGGCAAAAAGGATTATTTGTGCAGATGAACCATGTGAATGTTTGTTCTGTGCAGTGAGCACTCAGGAGGAGCTTCTGCATGCACCAGAGCTGCTTGCCTATGCAGAGCTGCACAGATGGGCGTGTGGGGGGATGGGTGCTGTCAGATCACAGATCAAGCTGTGGGTCGGTGGTCCCATTGCTATTCAGCACGCAGGCACATTGGGCATGTCAGACATCCTCCATGGAGACATACTGAGCATCTTGTGTTTTGATTTTTTTATGCATCTCTGGGCTGCTCGAGTTGATTTTCTTTCTGTAAAATGTACATCTGCATAAACATTCAGAAATGGGCTCTTTCTCATGTTTAGATCTAGCTTTGTTTGCAGCAAAACTGTATTTTAATTTGTATTTTAATAAGTTAGTGCTGATTATGCACATTTGCATGGAAACAATTCAAGTGGATGTGAGCAAAATCATTTTATTCACATGAATTTCACTATTTTAACCTCAAATTAACCTTCAACACCTTCACTTTAATGATCTTTTAGGTTAAAACGTTCATCTTAGCATGCATTTTTAATGTCTGAACAGATTATTCTGATACATTATTCATATTATTGCATCTTGTAATGACCAGAGGTTCAAAACAAGTCTTTTCACATGCACTGAATTATGTTGTTTTTATGAGACAATAAATTAGCTTGAAAATATTCAATCAAAATTTTCAATTAAAATGACAAAAATGACATATGTAATAAATGTCTTTCTCAAATTACATGCACAAAATAAAAATAACACAAATATATAAATATAAATTAATAAATCAAAATAACTACACAGACGCTAACCCATATTTTTCTGAGTATATAAATCAGAAATGACTGGTATTTAAGAAATTGAAAATGTTTTGTTATCTTTGTCTGGGTGTAAAAATAACAATAATGTGACGTGTGTGTGTGTGTGTGTGTGTGTGTGTGTGTGTGTGTGTGTGTGTGTGTGTGTGTGTGTGTGTGTGTGTGTGTGTGTGTGTCAGAGAGAGAGAGAGTGGGGGGGGGGCTTCTACACGTCTTTGCCCAGAAGGGTCCATCTATGAACGCACTTTACTGTACAGGGTTAAGTTTTGTATTCCTGAATCTTATTTTTATTTCCCCTTAAAGTCACCAGTTGGATGTGGAGACAGTTAAACCCAGTATAAGGACACAAAGGCACAAGAACAATACCATTATGTCATTCCTTCCTAGGAAATTAAACTTTCTCGTGCGCCTACGCGACCAGATGGAAATGAATAATTTGGAAAGTGACGTCAGGACGTCGTTAGCGCTCGGCTCTCTCCCTCGAGTATTTTCGGGTGTTTCCGGATTTTAGGTTAAATCCTCGCCTGCTTCGTTCCTGCCTTGTTTGGGGACAGTAGGAAGATGGCGGCGGCCCCGCTGTACTGTGTCTGCCGGCAGCCCTACGATGTGAGCCGGTTTATGATCGAGTGTGACATCTGTAAGGACTGGTTTCACGGCAGGTACGTAGGTTAGAGTGTCTTCAGCCGATGTCGTTACACAGAGCCGAGGAACACGGATGCTTGATAAGGAAAGTCGACGATTCTCTGAGCGGTGTTGACTGGTAGCTAAGTTAGCTCGCTAACGCTAGCGGTGGGCGACGGGGGTTTTAAACCGTCTATTGACACGACTTAACGAGCGAAAGTAGGGTTTTGTTTTCCTTTAAGTCGCCTCTAAATCGATAAATTACCACAGACGTGACACTTAACACACTACTTGTAAATTATCTTCTTAATTATCGCGATAGTTAACGGTATATGTTTTAAATAGTAGATAGTTTTGATGTGGGTAATTGTAAGGCAGATCTGTGTCAGTCAGCCCCAGAGATCAAAAGCTTCGCTGGATCAATCGTGACATACAAAGCTCGCGTATTTGTCCTTGTAGTTATCTGAGTTTGAAACGGGGTTTTCGTTGTGATTAAGTAGATTACGACCTGGATGAACCAGGCGCAGTTTCAGTGCGAGTTCCAACTTTTTAATCTAGCCACGCTTTTCAAGGTAAAGACGTTTGCCAACGTTAGACCCGCACTTAAAACTTCAACTACAAAAGCTATATTTACAAACAGTTTCGGCATATTTGGATGTAATCCGTTGCTAAACGATTCCACTGTTGTTTTGATCATGGTTAAATTAGAAAGTGTGTTTCAGGATGGAAAGTAAACTGCGGGGAACTGGATTTTGTTATGGTCGGGCTTTTGATTGACAGCTTAAGAAATTTAAATCCCTCTTTCAAACAGTGGAGCCACATGGCAGGGAACCCCTAGTGGTAGAAGAGGGAAGTGTTTAAAGGTACCAAGCAGGCACATGTCCCTAGGTTACTGTTTTTGTTTTAAATCATACTTAAATTTTGTGTTAAAAATAATATGTACATAACTGATTTCAAATGGGCTCTTGGTGTCAAAGATTATGATATATGGGGTGTGTGGGTGTTGACTGTCAACCATAACAGTAGTTTGTTATGTGGTTATTCTTCAAAATATAGATGCATGCATGTAATAGGGACTAATGCTGTGCACTTTGTGTGTGTTTAACACACCAAAATGACCCTCTTTGTTGTACAGAATGTAGTTTGAATTCAAAGTTTAGGTAAAACCACACTGGGACCATCTGCTGAGGTTACTGTTTGCAAACCAAAGAGCTGTTTTCCCTGGATGGTGTGACGTTCTTACATAAGGATTGTGGACAGTATATTATACCTCTGACTTAGTACTTTATCTTTGTGGCCCTGAGGCTGACCTAGACGATTCATTGACTCGTCCTGTGTGGGTGCATCTCCACAGCAACTGTTTATGAATACAACAATCTGTTTTTGCTCGTGTCGAAATGACGGAGGTCGTTGCGTAACCACTTTAAGATTGCTGCCAAAAAACTTGGCAGGCACAATTTGTTGCATATCGAAGCCAGAAAAGACTAGCTGGGTGTCATGTGCCAGCACGAATAGGAACAAACGTTCGAGCTTCCCCCATTGATGACTAATAGGCACAAACACAGAAGGCGGACCTCCAAAAACGGCCACATTTCCAGCCTCTTTCCCACGAGGCTGGCCAGAAGGAAAGGGATATTCTCTGGCTGTGGATGATGGCATGTCGATGGAGTGGAAATGACAGGAACCCTGGCTCTCAATGCCTGTTTCCCAGTGTGTGCTAGCAGAGCTTGTTTGGGGGACTTTTGTCTCACTTCCTCAGTTTCTGGATAATGCCCTGTTTTCCATTACCTGTATCTTTCACAATCTCTATTCGCAATACAACCCGTGATTTTCAGGGGGGTGTACACAATCAGAAGTCTATAGCCTCTTTTATAAGACACACCGTGCCGGCAAATCAGCGTAATATTTTGCGGCATTCGTGCCGCCGCGCTTGATAGTAATATTGCGGTAATATTGCGGCTTAGCCGGTCTTATAAATGCACATTAAGCCTTGGCGCAAAAGAGGGTGGTGTCATGACCACGCGATGAATTAATGCCGAGCTCCGGCCGGGAGTTATGTTGAAAATGAAAGTAAACACGGCCATAAGTTTTGTTTTTGTAAACAGAATCAGCTGAGATGATAAACTGGAGCGATGCGGAGCTCCAGGAGCTTCTCTCCGTTAGATCTGCAGCTCAGATCATCTGACAGCTCACAGGGACTGTGGAGCACACACACCTGTAGCTGGCAATAAAAAGCAAGTTATGTCCAAAATACACGGAAGTCCGCGACAGCGTAGAGACCGCCCCCATACCTCCTTTATGCCGCCATCGCGTAATCTTTTATAAAACTGACATGATTGCGCAACATTACCGCCACGGTCTGAGCTCTTATAAACGACCGTAGGCTCCCAGATGCCGCCTCGACGTTGCGGCAAATTGGCGGCATTGTTTTATAAAAGAGGCTTATGGTTTATCAGTGCCAGATGAGTGAAGAGTCAGCAGGGAGTGGAAAAGTGTGTATTTGACTTGATGTACTCCCTGTTGGATTATCAACAATATACCAAAGCTGATGGTCAGGGACGTGTGTGGGTTTTCTAATGCTGTTTTGAAAAGCTGATTTTTTTTCTTTTTGTGTTTTATGTTGACAGACCTTTGCTTGTTGCCAAAAGCCTAGTTTATTTTTGTTTTATTGATCACTGATTGGTAAGATGCAGCAAAGCATCACACGTCACGGATTCTGGAGAAGGGGAAAAGTTATTTGAGGAATAATATTTTTCAGTTTCTTTTTTTTTAACTCACTTTATTAAGTTTCAAAATGTACATCCATTTTGTACACAAACAGAACACATAGAACGTTCCTGGCAATGTTTATAACACATACAGACACGCGAGAGAGATCTCATTTTTCAAAATACCGTTTAACCGGTAACCACCTCCTCCCAAAATTATCTTTTTTCAGTCTTGGCTGCGCAGTAAGTTCCTCCATAATATAAATCTCCTGTAGTCGTCTGGCTCATTTGCTTACTGTCAGTGGTTGGATATGGTTATCATCTTTCTGGCAACCAACAGCAAAACATGTAATATGTACAATTTATCACCAGAAAGGCCTAGTATATCCACCCTAATACAAAATATGCTGAGTGTAAGGGTAAGTCCACTCCAAAAATCACATATATTTCTTTCTTAATGTCCATCCAAAACTTTTGTAAATATGGATAGTCACAGAAAATATGAGTTTGATCTCCAAGCTTTCCACATCCTCTCCAACATAATGGTGAGCAGGAGAGATAGAAGCCAGACAGCAGCATTGGAGTCTAGAAGAATCTAACCTTTACCTTCCAATCAAATTTTCAAAATGTAGGACTATTAGCGATCTTATGACTAGACAAGAAGCTGTCCCCTGTTTTTTTCAGTTTCTGCTCACCTTCTGACCTCTTACCTCGGGTTTCATCCGGATGCGGCACGTAACATCTGTGAAGCGTGATACGCAGCTAATAGCCGCCGTTCTAGTGGAATGGGTTTGTTTCCATCAAGCATTCAGCGGTGTGTCTCGAACACATCCCAGAAACTTTTTGTCTTTACACCATGTTGGGTCTATTGTTTTACACGCTACGCATCCAGAACACATCAAGCTGAGCAGTTCAGATCGGACCAGACAGGAAATCAAACACGGTAGCAGTGTAAAGCATCTGTCAAGTTTCAAATAAAAGACCTGTGCAGATTTCCTGTTCCTTAACTACAAAAAATACCTGTGACACCTCCTTGGTGGGGGTAAAAAGGAAAGGACTGACCTTTAGGAGTTCCTTTCTCCTTGCCTTTTTCACGTGAATCGGCAAAATCACACGTGATCTTTCAATTTCCCTGTGATTTTGTGATCTCGCCTTGACCAGCTGCGCAAAACACATTTGTATTATGCTTCTTGCTGCTTACGCGTCCGATGGAAAGCCTGGTTTAGATTTAGCATGCTTCCCTGCTGGAGGTGTCAGGTTTGATAGTGCTACCCTAACGGACTGATTATTAGACTCTAGCCGCTCTCATAAAATAAATGCCGCCTATTTGCCGCAAAGCTGAGGCGGCGATAGGGTGCCTTTGGTCATTCATAAGTGGTCAGACCGTAGCGTTAATATGGCGCGATCATATGCTTTTCACAAAAGATTATGCGATGGCGGTATAAAGGGGGTGTGGGGGAACACTGCATTGTCACAAACTTCCTTTTAGCTTGGACATAACTTGCTTTTTACTGCAATTAAAGCCGCGCTTCTCACAAGCTGCTCCTAAAGATGTCCGGCCTCCACAGTCCCTGTGAACTGTCTGGTGATCTGAGCTTCAGCTCTATGGAGAGAATAAGAAAAATAGTTTTCTTCTGATAGGCACATTTGTGGCGGTAGTAGTATTACACCGATTTGCAGGCATGGTGTGTCTTATGAAACCGGCTTCTGATTCAGATTACAACTTGTTATTTTGACTCTTTTGACTAGTCTGCCTCTAAATCCGTTGTTTTCTGTGCTTTTTGAAAACCACGTTATTTCCACTCAGTGGACCTTCTGGTAATTAAAAACCTCAACAGTTCAAGTCAGATCACAGTCTTGATGTCGACTCCAGTCGGCCCCATTGTCTGATCTACGTACAGACAGTGGGGGTGATGATAGACCAGCAGTTCTCGATGGGACAGGAGGAGTGATTGATGGGCGCTTCAGCGAGCCAAGTTCAATGCACAATCTGTCAATGTCGCACAGAGTGTGAGCACACTAAAGAGAGATGGATTGCCTCTACAGAGTGCTCTTAGTGTTTACGTCAAGTTTAAGAGGATATATAGACAAGTTGGGAGATTTTTAGACCGTTGGTGTCCTTGATGAAGATGTTTTATTTCTTTTATGTGGCTGATAATTGATCAAATAAAGAAGCAGCCTTAAAGTTCTTGTTATTAGCAAGGTAGTGTATGATTCTGCAGGATAGGATAACACTATTGCATTTAGCTTTATCAACATGGATTAGGGGTCAAATTGGGTTGATTTGTAGTCAGTTTAAATTGTTATATCAAAATAATATTATTCAATGTAGTTTAAAAGTTGAAGACGTAGAACTGAATGTGGGCAACGTGTGTGCAACCAAGTCGCACCAAAACAAAGAATCACTTACCTAAGATTTCATAATTGTCACCAATCATAAAAGACATGGTTTAATTTGACTTCTTGAGCTGTTTGGGGGAGGGGGTCTCGCCACAATCCATGACACTTTATTAATAAACAAGGGTCAGGATTAAACAAGCTTCTCTGAACGAGTTCAGTCTGACTTTGTGTTGTGGTGTGTTTTAGCGTGAGTTTTACAGGGAAGCAGCCATGTTGAAGACATGTGTGAAAACAGAGCTGCAGCTCCAGGAGCCTCCAGGCAGCACCAGAAACAATTAGGTTGTTAAAACTTTTTGCGGCTCTCTGACGTCCTATAAACAACAAAGTGATCCTCTTCTGTTGTTCACAGGCTGACTACAAAGAGGCCCGCTGTGTCTGTCGAGTTGTAAGCACTTCAGGGATGTTATTTTACTTTTATGGCAAGCTAGCTAAAGCGATTTACCAGTGAGGCCAAAAGTGACAGATCCTCATTCCTCTGTCAGGCCTTGGCGGCTCTGACTGCGGTCCAAGTCATGCTCTGTTTATGGCTGAGAGCAGGACGAACTGGGCTGTAGGAGTCAGATACAACACTGGGGCAGATAAAGATTTCCAGGTGTGTTTAACTGCCCTCATCTCCTTTTTATCCCCAGCCCTATCCCTAACACCCATCTATTAGAACACTTGTCAGTTCCCTAATGTAGGCGTGTCACCATCCCATGCAGAGCGGTTATTTAGAGCTTAAAATAATGGTGACGCCCGCCTCCAGCCTTTGTGTTTCTGCACTTATCACTGAGGACAATGAACCCCTCGCAGTGCACGGACTAATGAATGAGCCCTCTCAGTCACACAGGAAGGAGGCCCTAGATGAGAGGAAGCAGAGGGAGAGGGGCTGTTGGTGGCTAGGGGGTTTAGCCAAGTGCACACATCCCATCTCATCTCGTAATCTGCTGCAGAACAACCAGATCAAACGGGACGGACTGGCTGTTTTCTCTGTTCGCTTCTGTTTTGCCACAACACACGATAACGCTAACTTATTAGATGTTTCTGTGATTTATGCTACGTCGTATCTAATCTTTGCACTGATTGTTTTCCAAGTAAACAGGGTTTACACCGGTTCAAGAACTGCTTTCACACTCTCCGGTTTTGCAATGATGAAATGCATCACCAAGCCAGAGAAAGACAGGAAGTACTGGGTTGTCTTTCAGCTGAGTGTGCCCCCACCTTTTCATATTCTTTCTCTCCTCTCAAGTGTGGTTTCTCAAGCTTGGGTGCCTTGTTAATAGTGATCATTAGTGGTGACGCGTACGCTGAGTCAGGCCGGCATTTGTGGCACAGTGCCCTTCTTTCCCGTCCTGGTATTACATAAAGGAAAACGAGACGAGGGCAGGAGGGTGACCTCTCACATCAGAGCTAAAACCGGCGGTGTGGGGCTGCTACTTTTGCTTTCCCTCAGCAAACAGCCACATGTTTGAACAAAGATTCCTGACACATGAGCTGCACCTGGTAATAGAGCCAGTTGCTGTACAGTGTTATTGTTAATCATCTGCTTTCTGCTGGAGGGGAGCTGGAGTCCTTCATGTTGCTTTTTCTTTTCGTGTGTTGTTGGTGAAAATGTTGCCAATAAGTCAGGTTTAAAACTTCTCTCCGGCAGAACAGATCTCGTCCTTTCCTTTATAAAGAGTCTAATGTGTTTGTTTAGTAAACCCCTCAGGGTCATTGTGGCAAGCAAATGCATTATTGCCTTTTCAGCTAACTTGAGTACAAACTGACTGTTTTATACGTATTTTACTGTAAATGTTTCCTGTGCAGCACAAAGGTCGTATGTGTAAACCAGTGAGAGGAAGCTACTGTTGATATCCTGTTGGTGCAACATTGTGATTTTAGGCCTGCATTCACCCAAGCTTACCACTTCCTGGTAACTGATGACTCTTAAGCTGGTTTCATAAGATACACCGTGCCAGTAAATCAGCTGGTGTGTCTTATGAAAAGCATTGTAGCGACATGGCGATGCGGGAATTTTGCAGCTTGCATGCTGCCAAGTTTGGAAGTAATATTACTGCAACACCGGACTTGTGAATGAAGATTATGCTTTGGTGCAACAGAGGGTGGTGTCATGATCAAATGTGGAATGTCCGCCGAGCGACGCGGAGCTCCAGGAGCTTCTCTCTGTTAGAGCTGGAGCTCAGATCACCAGACAGTTCACGGGGACTGTGGAGGACAGACACCTTTTGGAGCGGCTTGTCAAAAAAATTTAGGAGTGCGGCTTCAATCGCACTCAAAAGCAAGTTATGTCCACTAAAAGGAAGTCCATGACAGTGCAGAGAGTGTCCCATCACACCCTTTATACCGCCATTGCATAATCTTTTGTGAAAAACACATGAGCGTGTCACATAACCGTCACAGTCTGATCACATAGGATCGACCAAACTCCCTGATGTCACCTCAACTTTGTGGCATTCATGAAAGAGGCTTTAATTGCATTGCCAATACCATTTTCTGCAATTCCTTACAAATGGAATTGGCCAGGAGCAGGAGGTTGGTTAGCTTCATCATTTTTACTGTAGGCTTTCACTTCTTAGACTCAGATGTTATATCAGCAGAAGATTTTTCAACTTCTTTTTCACTTTGACAAACAAAACAGACAAAATGTTGTCTATTTTCTTCATCGCTGCGATATTTGTGTCATAAGTTGTTTGCCGTCTGTTCAGCTCGTGCTTCTTAGGACTGGGGTCTCTGGTATGCAGCAGAGGAATGCATGTGCTTGTGGTTTAGCTGTTGCAGAACAGTCAGTGTTAGCTGAGTGGGTGGCACCATCTTAATTAGTCCTGTTGCTTTTCAGATTTATTCCAGTAAAACTGCCTGTTTTTTATGGGATTCTGGAATTCATTTTTTCTATTCTAGCAGATGTTACTGTCTGAATTAGAGCTCAAGCAGATGTGATTTTTTTAATCTGTCATAAATATGGATTGGATTAAATGGTGGGAATGCAACAGAGATGCATTATTTCTTGTAGCTTTTTAAATGGTTTTAGGTTGATGCTGTTTAAGCTGCTGAAGTGAGTAAAGATAATTTTTACAGACCTACACTTTGTAACTAATGTTTATTTATTTGCTAGCCTGGCAAGCCATTTTATATATGTGAATGTATAGTCTGGCCACAACCCATAGAGAGAGCTCAGTCGTGGGGCGGAATCTACGGTTGTCTTTCAAACAAACAACGTGACGTACTCACCGCTACAGATGTCGGTCAACGGGGCAGTCAACCATACATCGTTGAAGAAGCAAATGCATCCTTTTTCTAAATAAAGGACTTAAGTACCTCTGTCTGCTCTTGACTCAAAGAGAAGCTCAAGTCTAAATCGTCCAAAGTTGATGCTAGTCGTGTTAAACAAACCAATGCCGTCTTAGTTGTTCCGCTTCGTCGCATCATTTCGCCCACCAAACCGATAGAATGCTTTGATTGGCCCACCAAACCAATAGAGCGCTGTGATTGGCCCACCAAACTGATAGAGCACTGTGATTGGCCCACCAAACTGATAGAGCGCCGTGATTGGCAAGGCACAAAACTGTTCAGGCCTGCTGAGGCTGTAATGGAGCGTGGCTAGACCGACACGCAGAGCAAAATCATTTTACTTCGCCTACTGTCTGTCTAGATTTATGGGCTACTTATTTGCATCAGTTTGTGAGAATCAGGCACATCCTCTTATAATGCTGTCTAAAATAGAAATAATCAGCTATCCACGTTGAACTTGTTGAGTTGGTGATTATAGTTTTTAACTTTGGTATGCCTTTTTCTGAACAAATTCCCATTAATTAAAGGTTTCAATAAAAATGGAAACAATCTGCTTTTTCCACATTTGTTGCCTGTAACTGCTGCTTACAATTAGATTTAAAAATCTTTTTCATTTTAAATTGGACATGATCATGCGTCTCTTTGAACCTGTTGTAACTCTTGACCCGTCTTCCCTCCTCAGCTGTGTTCAGGTAGAGGAGCATCATGCTGTGGATATCGACGTTTACCACTGTCCCAATTGTGATGTCAAACAAGGACCCTCCCTGAGTGAGTAATGCCCTCGTTATTGGCGGGTTTCCTTAGCTGTTTTTTTTTTTGTCCGTGTCCTCCCCCAGTGTCTTAACGTTACTTACAGCCTTGCATTGTTTTTATGAACTGCCCGCCAACTCTGTGTGTTGGACTGGTCCTGGGGGAAAATGCCTCTCTGCAGTGTTAGTCAAGTCTGATTACTTTTTTAAGAGGCTGGGGGCCGGGTTAACCTTTGAGGGCCCTGAGGGCAGACATTAGCTGGCTAATTGAATGGTGTTGTAAACTCTCCTCTTTGATTGGACAAGCCCCTCCGTATCTTTGCACAGGGTTTAAGTAGTGAATTAATGTCTCCTATGAAAGGTGATTGTAATCAGCATAACAATACCACATTTTCTGAAGAACACTTTTTCAAGTGGTGCAGAGGCTGCATGGAGTTGGAATGAAGGAAAATGATGGTGAAACGCTAATAACTTTGTTTTTTGCAGTGAAAAAACGCAACAACTGGCACAGGCATGACTACACAGAGCCAGATGACGGATCAAAACCAGTGCAGGCAGGCACTTCAGTATTTATCAAGAAGCTCCAGAACAGAACCTTCCCCAGGTGGGTATGAACACAGACGTCCAAACAAGTCGAGACCTTTGATTGTGTTTTAACCAGAAAATCTTTCTGTTATAGTCGGGATAACCAGTGATTTAAAGAAAAATATGAAAATAATGGGTTTTTTGTACAAAGTTGTGATGTGGGGGTGTTCCAGAGGCTTTTGTGATTAATATAGCTTGTTAAATGTTCAAATTATGTAAATCACAAAATATCCTGGTCTTGTCGAAACTTTGTTCAGAATCCAAGTTCTGACCAGTAGGCTGTTCTGAGAAAGATTAGTGCAATTTTTCCATATTTTAAGGATGACGACGAGTCTCATAAGTGAACTCTTTCCACTACTACTACTACACTACTATTGGCCCTTTGCAACTACTTCGCCTGATCACATTTGTTCGCCATGGTGGGCGTAAACTGTGAGCGACCGTAGTATTAAACGGAAGGAAAAAGTGGCGACTGAGATTGTTTTTTTTTTTGCCATTTCACTGGCTTTTACTACTTCAATCCCAGTTCACTTGTCGGAAGAAGTAGCACACCTAGTTGGGGCGTAGAGAAAGCGTTATTTACAATAGTCTAGGTAGCCTAAAAACTGACCCTGACAAGTCATACATTATGTGATAAACTGTGTTTCACCGTAACACTGGAGTTGATTTAAAAGCCTACAAAAGTCTGGATTCCTAACAGGTTTTTGTTGCTGACTAGGTCACCGGGACCCGGTGCTACTCTCACACCGACGGACGAGATAGCTTGCAAATACTTTGAGGGCTGCCAGTCCTTTAGATTGTTAGCTGCTATTCATCGCCGTCTTCCGTCTCCATCAAAAGTATACAATAAAAGGACTAGTTGGGTTAGGCTGTTTGTGCAGCCAACTGTGCAGCAAAATATTACCATTAGCAAAATAAAAGCAATATATGGCAATAAATTGACTTGTTTTAGATTAGCTTTGCAGGAGGTTTAACTTACACAGACGTTTCAGTTCAGTTTAATTTATTTCTATAGCGCCAATGCACAACAAGGGTTGTCTTAAGGCACTTTACAAAGTAAACATTCCAACTGAATGTGGTTCATTATGCCAGTTAGTTAAACATTTTTAACGTAACTGCAGATTGCATCGAGTCACTGACTTGTTGTGTCAGAGACTTTACAGCAATCCTCATACTAAGCAAGCATGTAGTGACAGTGGAGAGGAAAACCCCCTTTAACAGGAAGAAACCTCCAACAGAACCTGGCTCGGTAGGAGCAACCATCCACAGTTCCTTTGACGTCCATCATGACGAACGAGGTGTTCCCATGAACAGCGTGACATCACGTGCGAAGGGTCAATTGTCCATCTTATAAAATGTTTAGTGTTTTAATTCAAGTCATTTTATTCATATAGCGCCAATTCCCAACAAGTCATCTCAAATCACTTTACAAAGTAAACATTCCAACTGAACCTAATTATCAGTGCATTGAGTTCAGTTCATTATTCCAGTTAGTTACAAATTTTCTAATGAAACCCAGCAGATTGCATCAAGTCAGTGACATTATTGTTTTTGCATAAACTTTATGTAAACGTAAAGATGGAAAGTGCATTTGTAGAAACATGGAAACATTAATTAAATGCTTATAAACTTGTTTGAGATGTAATTTTTCGGGTTGTTGTGATGTGTTTTCCAGCGCTGACGAGCTTCTGATACGAATGCGGGGTGAGCAGGTGACTCCCCGGTACTTGGAGAAACACGGCTTCAACTACCCGTTGGTGATCACCGAGATGGAGGGCCTGGGCCTGAAACTGCCCCCACCCACATTCTCTGTTAAAGATGTGGAGCAGTATGTGGGTAAGAACATGTCATCAGCAGGCCTTCAACACGAGTGTTTAATTGTGTAAGCTTGGTGATGCAGGCGTTCTGTGTTCGTAGTCTGCTTAGAAGCTAATGAAACGAGCCAACACCAGCCAGGCGCCATCTGTGTGCCAATATGAGCAGGTTTCCAGGTTCATGGGGTTTTAACCCACTTATCAGGCATCAGGCGATGGCTGAATGAGTCCTAAATGAGTGACGGCTAAGCTTTCACTGCCCTCTCTGTGACCACTATGCTTCCTTTACCGAAAACAGCCTGCCACTTCCTAGCTCCTATTACAAGCCCATTACCAAGCCCACCAGTGTTTTTATCATTAAGTTCAGATTACAGACTCTGTCCCTCTCTCTATCACTTCCTCTCATGCCCTATTGAGCTTTAAGCCACAGCACAGGTGTTGTGACCAGGGACCGGGTGTCCGGTTGCATTTCTTACTTCTCAGAGACACTTGGACAATAGGAGTGGACGCTGGTGTCGTCTGCAGCTCACAAGGGTCTCTAATCAAACCTGCTGTGGTAAAACATTGATCCTAAAGTTGATTCTTATGAATGGATGGATGTGATATTTGAACAGATTCCAAGTATCTGATCCTACTGTTGGGTCACTTTAGGCTTGTCGTTACATTATTTTACAGAAAACTAGTTGAAAACATTGATTTGTTTTCTGTATTTACACACCTGCTGCACTAAACTCAAAATTTGTTGAATAAATCTTTAGATTTAAGAAATGATGGATTTTTAGGTTTGCTTGATGCAGCGTAGAATTTTTGCTAAATCTTTTCCCTACAACCATATTACTTAAATATAAACGAACCCTCTTGCTTTTGTTGAGAAATGGTAATCCTAAACCCTACAGCACAGTGTTGACGATCACAGATTGTGTAGATGTTTTGCAGAAAAGTCTATTTTCTATTAAATTCCTACTGTGATGTGAATGAATTTGATGTTTCTTTTTCAATGGTTGGTTGAGAAAAGGCCTTTTCTTCACCAGTTTTAATTACTAAAGTGTTTCAGACTCCAGCTCGCTGACAAAGACATTTAAACTAATTAACCTCAATAAATGGGCTCTTTAAGAATACATGGTGTGGTGATATATCACCGTGGCTCTGGTAGGACATTAGGAGGCTTTTACGCTGACTCAGTGAGGCCGTAGGTTGTCGACATTTGTTAAAGGTCTTTCTCCTGCCGTCTCAGCTCGTGAGGCTGGTGTTGGAGCTCTGCGTTGTGGGGTTTCCTGGCAGCTTTGCCTCTCGCTGCCTTTAATCCAGCTGTTCTCTGTCATCAGACGCTGGCCAGCTGGGCCTTCAGAGACGTGCATGCGTGCGCGTGTGTGTGTGCTGGGTAATAAAAGGTGTGTGGGAGGGTGTGTGTGGAAAATACAACAACCAGCTGTCTGGTGACACACACACACACACACACACACACACAGAACCTCAGTCCAACTTTTAGTGCCATGTGTCGCTCGATTGTGATTTGTAGAGTCCCAACTGTTTCCACAGAGTCTCTATTTTGGCTTCTTTACTTCCCGTGTGTGTGTGTTTGTGTGTGTTTCCCATACTGGTAAACACACGTTTAGCTTCTGCTCAGTCTACCTCACATCCATGAATGTATTTCCCTATATGCTTTGGCAAAAATACTCAGCCTCCCCTCTCACCTCCACCCACTCCTCGTCCTCAGGGACTGGTGGTCTGGACAGATTGTCAGATTGTCTCGCTCGCTTCCCCTCCCCACGCTGCCATATTGATGCCAGTTTCCCTCAGGGCTCGATCTCTAAAAGCACGAGGAGATGCCAGCAAGCTGCTGACCCCTCTGAACCTCTCGCCCACTCTGTATCCAATTAAAACATTTCATATTCATCACTCAGGAGTCCGACGACCTGCAGATTTCTGCAAACTGAAGAGCTCTTTTCTTCCATCCAGGTGGTGACAAAGTTATCGATGTGATAGATGTGGCGCGGCAGGCAGACAGCAAGATGAAGCTCAGCGAGTTTATCAAGTATTTCACCAAGCCCCATCGACCCAAGGTCCTCAATCTTATAAGCCTGGAGTTCTCAGACACCAAGTGAGATGCACTAAAGTTTTCCATGATGCTTATTTGCAGAAAGAACCTTCATACTGTTTATTCAATATAATATTTTGCTTAATTAGTTAATAGATTTACTGGATTTCACCAATTTCAGAAGGACAATGAGCTGTTTAAACGCAGTCCTTTCTCTTGAACCACCTGCAGGATGTCAGAGTTGGTGGAGGTTCCTGACGTGGCCAAGAAGATGTCCTGGGTAGAAAACTACTGGCCGGACGACTCGTTTTTCCCCAAGCCCTTTGTCCAGAAGTATTGCCTTATGGGGGTTAAAGACAGCTACACAGACTTCCACATAGACTTTGGAGGAACCTCAGTGTGGTATCATGTTCTCTGGGTAAGTGTCAAAAGAGTTAAAGGTCTTGTTTCACTGAAAAACTGTAATAATTGTTCTTTCTGAAATACAGTTGGTAAATCTAAGTTGCACGTGGCATGCTTAAAGTGCAGACTAAATAAGAAAGAAATCACTTTTTCACAACTGTGGAGATTAAACTTCTCGCTAGCTACACGGAGAAACTGGGTGTTAGTGTTTACAGTCCAGGGGAGGAGGGATCCGAACTCGAGAGGCTACCTGGATGGGGACGAGTGGGGCAATGATGAAAAATTTGCAGAGCTGAAAGAAAGAAGCAGCTGAGACAGGAAAATGCATGCATGAAGCCAAAAACTTGCTTTGGGGTGTTTTCCATGAGGATATAACAATAAAATATGGTCAAAAAGTGGATTTTTCATGATAGGAGAAACGTTAATAGGGAAGCTTGATGGTTTTAGTGGGGGTGATTCCTCCTCTTATTTCTAAACTGTTGCTGATATTAGTTTTGAAATTGGAGTCAGAGCAAGTTGGTGTTACTATAAGCATTATCACAGTCTTTACTGTACTGGAATGTTTACTTTGTGAAGTGCCTTGACGACTCTCGTCGTGATTTGGCGCTATATAAATAAACTGAATTGAATTGAATTGAATTGAATTTACCTCTAACACCTGTCCGTCTGGTTTGCAGGGTGAGAAGATCTTCTACTTGATCAAACCCTCTCCCACCAACCTTGCACTATATGAGGCATGGAGCTCCTCGCCCAATCAGAGCGAAGTGTTCTTTGGGGACAAAGTGGAAAAGTGCTACAAGTGTGTTGTTCCCCAAGGAACCACCCTGCTCATCCCTACAGGTCTGTGTTTTGGGTTGTTTTTAGGCAAAAAAAAAAAAAAAAAGGTGTTATCCATCACTTTTACAGAAGCTGTTTTCACACATGAACTCTGGTCACACAAGCCAGCAGGAGATTATTGGATGTTTTCTCCTGACTGCAAATAGTCAGGAGTTACAACATGGTTAATTACACCAGAGCAGAGCATAATGCAAGAGAGTTACTGGAAGAGTGCCTTTTCTTTGCAAAGTCGTATTAAAGATTGTAAATGGAGCACAAACACCAAAGCAACATCTAGTGTGTGGAGGTTGTATTTGCAACAACAGATTACCTATCCATGAGAAAATTTGCCATTTCCGTGTGCGTTTTGATGCAGTGAACATTTTTTATTTAAGTCCATCTGTTGTAGACTTCACCTAAAGTCACTCTGGTTTTAGGGTTAGGGAAGATTGTCTCACTATCTGCTGTCAGGAAATCTCCCTCACTTACATTCTATAAAAGTAGGCCAAAACACATTTTTATTTGTTAGCTTTTATGCTAAATGCACACTAATCAGCTGTTATTGGTGTTTTATTGTTTTACGTAGTTATTTGTTTTTTTAGCCATTGTTTATAACTTGTGCTTTTATTTTGTAATTGTTTTTATAATGTATATAGCACTTGGGTATCCCTGTGATTGTTGAAAGTGATTTCTAAATAAAGCGGATGATGTATATTTATATGTTAGCAGGTGCATAAGGTTTACATTCTGTGAGGCTGAAGATAAACTTTAGATTTTATTAATCATTTGAATTGGTGATTAATATATTTTTTCAGTGCCTGATTCAGATTCTATTAGATGATCTTTTTTGCATCAGATAATCTACAGTTAGTTATAATTTTAAACGAGTTAAAAATGTAGCAGCACGTCTGCGTCGTTTGCGTGAGTTGATTCTTTCTGCACGCTCGTCGCCGGCTCACATAAACTTTAAAAAGTACATCATCTTCTCTAATCTCCACATGTAAACAAGCATAATTGTACATCAGTCACACTTAGAGGAAGCTTCCTGCATAACTGATATAACTGCATTCCTTTTGTGTTTGTTTATATGTCTCAAGAGAGACGTTCCCAACACAAACGCTCTCAGAACGGTGTTAAAGTGAGCCACTCTGTCCTCAGATGCACTTTGTCACAAGATCTCTTGTTTTTTGCCTGGCAACTTTCTCATCAGCCCAAACAAACCACACTAATCAGGCTGACTCAAGTTATTTGAGTTAATCTGAATCAAACCAAAACAAGCTGCTGCCTATAAAAGAACCCTGTGGGTTGAAAGGAACGTGCTGCAAACGTTTCACACAAACACAGCTGTGTGTGTCTGCAGGGCGATGCCATCGTTGCTTTTTTCATCTTTTTTATTGAACCACATTCAGTTAAAAGTTGAACTTGTTCAGTGGCTTCCTGCACCAAGAAAAATCTAGATTACATCTAACCAGTGTTGGTCAAGTTACTTTAAAATTGTAACTTATTTTATTTCACTAGCTTAGTTACAGCTTTAAAAATGTAATATGTTCTAGTACTTAGTTACTTTTCAGTAAGTTTTGGCAAAATGTCTTAAGTATGTGACAGCATTCTAAAATACTGTAGCAAGTTCCCAGGACTTTTGCATCTGCTTGGTGAACACAAAACGTTTTTACTGAAGTGTTTTATCAGAAACAATCAAAAGTAATCAGTATTTCCTCAGAGTCTTAAACGTGAGCTTCAGGACGTGCATCGTGGCTCCTCTGGAAAAGAGGAACAAACTTTATATTCCTTGTGACTGTTTATTAGTTTGCTGCCTGTAACAATAACTGATGAACCATGTCCTCACCCACCGCTCGCCGTAAGCCCCTATGGACATTAAGCTATCTCGCACAACCATATCCAGCTTGATTTGATCCATCCATCCATTCATTTTCTATACCCGCTTATCCACGAAGGGTCGGGTGGCTGGTGCCTGACTCCAGCAGTCTTCAGGCATGCAGGCAGGGTACACCCTGGACAGGTTGCCAGTCCATCGCAGGGCAACACAGAGACACACAGGATTAACAACCATGCACACACACCTAAGGACAGTTTAGAGAGACCGATTAACCTGACCGTCATATTTTTGGACTATGGGAGGAAGCAGGATCACCCGGAAAAACCCACGCGTGCACAGGGAGAACATGCAAACTCCATGCAGATAGACCCCAGGCCGGGATGCAAACCTGGGACCTTCTGGCTGCAAGGCAACAGCGCTAACCACTGCATCACTGTGCAGCCTTGCTTGATTTTGGTCCTCTGCATTATTTGAGGGAGAGTTTGCCTTTTTTTCATGCATAATGGTAATAATTGCTAATTATTTTAAAATGTGCTTGTAACTGATGTAATGTGTTAGATTACTCCTTTATTACTTCTATAATGCATTACTCCCAACACTGTAACTAAAAGTATTTTCTCATTAACAAGATCAGATGACAGAAACAGAAGTCTTTCCTAATCAAAGCTGTAAAGTGTTAAACTTAATGATCAGAAAAAGACATCAGTGAAAATGTTTTCTGTCGCGTCACTATGCGACGCCTTCCTCATTCACCCAAGTAAAGCTGATGTGTCAAGTTGCACAATTATCTGTCCGCCAGCCCCTCAATGCTCTTTTTAAAACCATAGAATTCCTTTGCCACCCCCCCACCGTCCACCCCCGCCTGCTCCGGGCAGACGAGGCCGGGTTCAGCCTGTCAGCTCCTGGACGTCTTCAATCAGTCTTCCAGCCGTGGGTTTCTCAGCAGGCTCAAGCAGCTTTGTGAAAGGGATCTTTAAGGGGGGTGCAGAGAGGTGGGATTTAAGTGGGGGTCAGAGAGCACAGTGGGTCAGTCAACCAGTGCATTATCAGGCCTGTCTATCAGTCTACAACCCCCCCAGACTCTGTTTTTCCTCACTTTGTTATGCATCAGGAGGGCTGTTTTTTTTTTGTGGTGGATCGATCGTGTTCTTATAAACTTCATCTCCTGTCAAGTCTAATCATGTTCTTATGTTTAGTATTCATAATTTTGTTTATGCATCGTATTTTTCACTTGCTTTACTTTTATGTTTGCACCATTCCGCCGATGAGACTCTCACTTACCTGGCTATGAAACACGATGCTGATTCATGTGAAGACGCAACATTTGTTTTTGCATCATGTCTCTTGTAGAATTTAAACATCCAGTCCTGCAGCTTTCTGTAGAAGTTTTCACTTTGTCCCCTCTGGCCTGCTGAATGAACCTCTGCTGCCCCCTACAGGCTGGATCCACGCTGTTCTCACCTCTCAGGATTGCATGGCATTTGGAGGGAACTTCCTTCACAACCTCAATATTGGCATGCAGCTCAGGTAACACCCTCTCCTCGTAAATCCTGTTTGTATTTATCAGAATTACAATGTAGCGTTGGTGTTTAACGATGCTCTTTCTGCTGCAGGTGTTACGAAATGGAGCGTCGTCTAAAAACCCCAGACCTCTTTAAATTCCCCTACTTTGAGGCCATCTGTTGGTATGTGGCTAAAAACCTCTTGGAAATGCTAAAAGGTAAATAAACCACAGCATGTTTCGTTTCCTCCTAAAAAAAGTCTTCATTTTTTTAACTTTGCATTTTTTCATCCTTTCAGAGCTACGTGAGGACAACTGTCCTCCATCTACCTACATAGTGGACGGAGTGAAGGCTTTAATCGGTGCTCTGAGGACTTGGCTGAAGAGGGAGGTAAGAGTTGGCAGCTACTCCTGGTTCAGCTGAAGCTCCTGTAGGAGGTTACTTCTCCTGGTGGATTTCTGTCATCACCAAACGTCCGGTTCACTTCCTTTGTCCGTGGCTCTGCAGGTGACTGAGCCAACTAGTGAGGTGCCAGATCATATCAGGCCTAACCACCTGATTAAAGAGCTGACCAAGGAAATCCGCTACCTGGAGGTAAGCGTAACTTTCGATTCACACCTCATACTTAATTAAATGTTTTGTTCTGGCGCCTGTATGTCTGATCTGCTTCAGCCTGTAGCTGATCACCACCAGCATATGAACGTGTGTGTGAATGGATGAATGATTGTACTGCAAAGCACTTTGGAGTCCCTGACTTAGAAAAGCTACATACAAATTCAGTTCTGTGCCCTAGTTCAGTAAGATGCATGATCCTTATTTTGACGCTGCAGGATGAATCAGTGAGTGGCAGCAAGCCGGTGAAATCTCAGGGATATGGATTGTCTTCTGGAATGAACGGCTGCCTCACCACTCGCTCTCTGGAGAGGCTGTGCCAGGCTCGGCGAGCCAGAAGAGCCGCCCGGCGGCTGAGGGAGCAGCAGCGACAGGCCCCCAAGTTGCCTTCTAACCTGGACATCTTGGAGCGGCACACCAGGGACGTGCTGAAGCGGCTGGAGGTGGGGCCTCTGGAGGAGGTAAGCAGAATGGAGCGCACAGCTGAGCAGGAACCGAATCAGCTGGAGGTGCAGCTTTGGAGAAAATTCCTTACAGAACAAATAGAAACGTGATTCGTTCTTAACCTTCACTCCACAGGATCCAACGTTTTGTGCCAAGGTTCACGGGAAATTCAACAAAGTGTCAACTGCATCAGCAGCAGCTGCTGCTGCAGCAGAGCTGATGGAGAACAACCACCTACGGCTCATGATGGTCAACGGAAGAATCATAAGGTGAGTTTACAGCAAGATTACAGCAATTTAACTCATATGAGTAAATCATGCAAGTTTCCATTAAGTTTATGTGAATTCACTTATTTATTTACGTTCTAATCTTTATCAAGCAGAGATTTGAGGCGACCAGGAAGCAGTCCGGTAAAGACGGAAAGTGAACAGTCGTCCGTCAGCCACGGTCCACCAAAGAGTTGTGCGGATGTGAAGTTGGAGCGGATGCAGGACAGTCGAGAGCAGCGCAGCGCAGATGAGAAAGCAACACTTCTCAGTAAGTCAGCAGCGACTGTCCTAAAGCTGGAGCTCCGGCATGGTTTGTTCACGATAGACTCGTGAGTTGATGGTCTGCTCGTGTGCATCGCAGGGGGTCTGGAGAGGATGAAGACTGAACTCAGGGAAGACGTCTCAGGACACTCCGGTGTGTCGGACGAAGAGTCGGACAGCGATTCTCCCACAGAAGTATATGATTTATGAGATTTAAGTCACACTTTATTGTTTAAACATTAAAGATAATTAGAAAAATGTTCTAAAGAGCTGCAAAGAAAATGAAATAGGGTAAATATTTTATTAGATGTGTGAGAGAAGAGCATTTTATTAAATGTTTTATTTATAATCAGTTATGAACAGTCAGTGGTTCATCTTGTTCTCATTTGGATCTATTTGCTGACTTACAGCTGTGATCACTGATGCATCCACTTTAAAATGGCTTTTTCCAATCTAGCGTAAAGCTTCATCATCCTCGTCGTCGTCCTCATCGTCCTCCTCTTCAGACGATGATTCAGAGAGTTCCCAGGATGATGAGGAGGAGGAGGAGAGGCAGACGGGCTCAGGACACACCATCAAGCTAGACCAACCTGGTCAGAAACTCAGGCACAAACACGAACCACTCAAACGGTGAGAAAAACCCGCTCCAATGCTGAAAAACCGTCCCATTGAGACAACTTTTTAAAGATGTTTGCAACCTCCTGCAGAGAACGTCCTACCTCACCCAGCACAGAAGAGGCCATTCAGGGGATGCTGTCCATGGCTGGTCTGCTATGCTCCTCCAAGGCGGAGGAGGAACGCTCGCTCCCGGAGTCCTGGTGGTCCAGCCCCAGCCAGCGCTCCCTGCAGGACCAGCACAGACTGCAGGGGGACAAGAGCCCCATGGACAGCCAGGGCAACAGCAGCAGTGAGGCCTGGGACAATCAAGGGCTGCCTAGCCCAGAGACAGACTACCAGTACTGTGACCCCTCCATGTCGCCACCTCTGCACCCATCAAAGAGACACGCCCCCAACCCCCCACCCGTCAGCAATCAGGCCACAAAAGGTTTGAAAATTAGATTCAAGAATGTTTTAGTCTCGTCTGAGTTAAACATGCAGAAGAGTGAGAATTTATACAACTGTGGTAAACGGACTTTTCAGACCAGAATGAGCCCTTCAGATGTAAAACATATTTACCTATTCTGGTTTTCCTGTAATCTGACATGTGTTACAAGTTTTCCGCAAATTATTAATGAAAACATTATTAGCTGAAGTGAAGATGGTGACTTTTTTCTGTTTTGTCTCTAGTTTCTACTAATTAAGTTAATTTTTTATTTCAGGTAAAAGGCCCAAAAAAGGAATGGCCACAGCCAAGCAGAGACTGGGCAAGATCCTAAAACTCAACAGACACAGTCATGTCTTTGTGTAACCCTCCCCCACTCAAAAAAAATTAAAGGAGATGAGTGTTTACTTGAAGAAGGGAAAAATAAACATTTGTATATTTGTTATCAGACACTTTTGTAATTTGGAAACCGGGAGGATAAACCCTGTTCCCGAAGATGACCATAGCTGAACAAATTGACACGCAAAACACGCTCACTGTGCATGCTTAGGAGACAGGGTATCGGATTTGAAATAAGCAAATGCACGACTTCACAACAAGCACACTAAGAACAAGCGAGTAGAGGAGCGAGGACGAGTCTTCTCCTGCAGAGACAGTTGGACTGAAGCTTCTGAGGGCATTCGAATGGGACAAAGACGTCTTACCAATCAACAACAAAGTTTTTCTTCCACACAGAAATCATCTGCATCACGTCTGCAAACAGATCCTCTCCTGCTTTGACATTTATTGCTTCTCTGCAACCCGACGGAGCAGCAGGTGTAGCTGAGCTGCACCTCCTGCAGGGTCTTCCTGTTCGTTTGGCTCTGAGGTGAGCGAGCAGGAAACGCGGTGCTAAGAAGAGGGAAAAAAGAAAAGGCGGTGAACTGATATTTCAAATGGTGCTTTTATTGTTTTGTATTTTTCTCCACTCATGCTCTTTTCCTCCCCCTCCCTTTTAATCTCAATCACACCAGCAATAATGACTCTGAGGAGAGAGCGAGAGAGGAGCGTCGTCGTGTTGCTCCAACCCTGCCTCTCTGTGAATTTGTTTTCAATAGGAATTGAGTCGTTGACTTGGAAACGACTCCAGTTTAATTTATTTCTCATTTTATCTGTTATTTTTATGAATGATGTATTTATTAATTGAAAGAGGTGATTTTTATTATGAATGGGCCGTGAAGCCTCAGCTATTCAGATGGTTTCTTCCTTTATAGGGTTGTTGTTGTTTTTTTTAAACTTTAAAATACTTTCTTTTGTAAATGTGGTTGTGTTAGTCTGAGTAGCAGTTTACCTGCAGACCCTTTACCTTCCAACGTCACAAATCAATTTCCTTCCCAGGGGACTTGAGCCTGTGTTGGTTCTAGTCTCTAATGGTTTTCTCTTCTGTGTGTGGGTACAAACTATTTTAGGTTACAAATGTCACATCCAAACCTGAGCTTTCTCAATTAGTGCCACTTACCTTTAATTAGCAAAAAAAAAATAGAGGAACACGAGTATCTGAGCCACTGTGGTTAATCCAAAGTAGTTGATGTATTCAGAAGTTGGTGATGAGGAACTTTAACGGGACGAATGGGTGTTTTTGTTTGTTTTTAAATACCAGTGCTTATGTGAAATGTGTTTTGCTCTGGGTGCGCAGTTCTTCACTCTCAGGGAATGATGCCATGGACATAACCTCGGATTATTCACCAGCCACATCGTGGATGCAGACAGGATGTTCTCAGCATTTGCTCCAAACTTTAAAAAAAAGAATTCCCTCCTGCTTTGGAGATGCTGAGGTTTGTTTTTCTTTTGAAGTGTTCCAAGTTGCACAAACACACTCTGCTTAAGCTTTTACCATTGTGTCTTTCAGCCTAACCGGAGTTTGGTATTGTCCCTTATCCTAACAAGCTCAGTGTTATTCATAAAATACCATGAAGGTGACTAACGTCGATGACATCGAGGTAAACTTGTCATGTAGCTTTAAGATCATTCGAACGGCGAGAAAGTGTTGCTCAGGTTGACCTGCAAGTAACTGTGTGATTACCTTGCCCTGAAGAGGGTTTTTAATTAATAACCAAGTTATACAAAGGTAGTGTTGATCACATTGCTAGGCGGAGTTCCTGTTTTTGTTCCTTACACTACAGTTTACATTTGTAACTCTTTGCATGCCGAGTCAGTGGAAAAGAAGCTGGCCTGCAGGCCAGGTTTGTATGAGCTGTAGTATTCACCTCACAGGATTTGTCCCTCTTCTCCTTTCTCTGCATTTGTGTTGTGTGTTGGTTTTTGCAATGTTTTTTCCAGGCTAATGGCTTATGATTTGAAAAATACAAACACTGGCTAACTGTGACACTGTTGATGCATTTGTTACTGCGTTTCAAAAATTGCGTGTAAATAAAACTAATGTAATAAAACTGGTTATTCTGTTGAAATCGGTCACAAAAGGCTGTTTTACCACCTGCCTGTTGCAGTATTGTAACACGTTTCAAATCACATCAGTTTAATTTAAAGATATTTTTATTAGTTTATGTACAACAGAGACCCAGAATCTTGCAGATTTTCACTGAGTTGCCAAAGTGCTTCGATTCCTTTTGGTCATCTGAAAAGCAAAAAGAAAAAAAAAATTAAATGGTGGACAACAAAATAAAACATGCTTTCAATTTATGCACAACAAAACTATACATGGTGACCTTCATTGGAAATTTTAAGCAGAAAATCACCTCAAGCATCTTGATATAGCGTCTATCCAGCAATCTTATCTTTTATGTTTTACTCAAAAGGAACCAATTTTTCTGTAATATTTCTAGTGGAGGTCAGCTTTCTGAAGATTCTTCAACATCTGTCTTTAAACTACGGTTAATTTTTCGAGTTTAGAGCCCTAATCAGTGCACTACCATTATCCATTTTTCCCTCTTCACACCAGTTCACGTGCTATCAAGTAATTAACAAAAAAAGTGATTTCAAAGATGCTAAACTTTTGTCCGGACACAGGTCTTTTCTGAATTTTGACCTAATAAGTCCACTTAGTTTTCCCTCTTTGTCCTGTCATGTTGTTGCATTTTTCACTTTTCAGCTACTCTGGACTAAACTTAAAGGGCGACTTAAGCAAGTGAAATTCTGTTTTGGTTAGTTTGTTTTTTTATTTTTAATCTAAAACAAAAATATCACCTTATTCCTCGTCATCTGCTGGGATGCCAAGCTCCTCATCTGTCCATGCTGAGGCATCTGGCCAGGGGAAGTGACCCTACAGAACAGGGGGTAAGGATCTTTGTCAAGTTATTCAAGCCGGTTATTGAGCACAGCTGTGAACCACAATTCTGAGATGTAAAAAAAAAACGTCATAAAAATATACAATATTAAGATCATGCAAACAGTTTTCTTAATTTTTGTCCTAAATTAAAATTGTTTTTTGTCAAGATGATGGGTACAGTCTTCGCCCTATGGTTCCTCTCCAGTTGGCTCAAGCTTTCTAGATGTGGAGCACGCTGAGCTCACTTACCAACACTGCATCTGGATCGTGCCAGCAGTGCCAGAGAATCCAAAACCACATGACTCCACTGAGAAACTCCGACTCGAGCTTCTGTTTCTTGGTAAGCTGTGGATATTGCCTGTACTGTGGTTCGATGTGTGGCCCGCCGCTTGCCCTAAAACGTAACAAAACTGCTTAAAATGCAAACATTTTGAAGCAATCTACGTAATAATACCACAGTTTTATTGTATCCTCATAGTGGTGATGTATTCGACGCATAAGCGGCTAATTTCTGAAGCTAGCTTTGTAGCTAAGATGCTAGCGAACTCACTTTCTGCTCGTTATCCTTCCTGGACCGCGCCTGAGAAGCTGCGTTCCTGTCCGGAGAACTCCTAACGCCCGTCCAAATGAAGACATGGTTGATTGTTTTAACAGAACCCCGTCCTTTTTGTTGTTATGGTCGTACTGGGACAACAAATTGAGTAAAACCCGAGAAGTCACCTTTCTTCTCCCTGGTCAATAAACGACATCCCAATAACGTTAGCCGTGATTGGACAGAAACAGCGGATTGGTCTATGGAATCTATCACACTGCCCCCTATCGGTATGCCGAAGAAACAACTTCCAGGGTGAAAAAACGTTCAATTTATTATGTAACTTGTACTATTTTAAAATTGTTTTAGCCTATCTGTGATTCCCTCAGTTTATCATTTATATCAGTGACTATATAATATATAAAACATCCCACACAACACCTTATCATTAGGAAATTTTATTTAGAATTTTATTTACAGGATTGGTAATATAATACAATAGAGTGGCAATACAGTACAATTTAATATACGAAAATAACTACAATTTCAAAATAGATGCACAAAATAATGGTCTTTTCTCAGTTGTATTATTGTTCTGAATGTAGCAGTAAAATTAAATTGCAGAAATTGGAAGGCTCACTTGATGGATAAATATGTTCTGCTTACAGACGAGTCACCCCTTGTGTGAGCACGAACATGGCACTACAGAGAGTTGAATGACCAGACTTTATTAATCCCACAGTGGGGAAATTCACTTTAAAGCAGCCTACACACACAAAGAGCATAAGAATATAATGCTGGTAAAGCCACACAGACAGTAGTTATCTGCAATAAAATAGAAAAAAGGTAAAAGGTAGGTTACAGGTTCTCTTGTTTAGACTTCAGAGTTTTAATATTTTAACCCAAAAGAGAAGTTTTATGAAATTCCATTTTTTCAGCTTTACTGCATATCCTTACCACAATCTAAAGAATTTTCTACTTTTCCCTCGGGAAAAATTATACACTAATGCTCCTTTTATAAGACCATAGTCACCTTATTAGGCATAAGACCATTAAGCCCACTGATCTAATTATTTACAAATTACAAGTTTCTTTTTCAGCATTTACCAACCTTCTCCACATTTCCATTCTGATATAAAAATTTAATGAAATAAAATTCAAACTGTAAATATATAAAAGTTAAACGTGACTGTTAAAGCATTTTTAATAAGTGAATTATAGCATTAACATGAAGTCACGCTGATTAGGAACAATCTTTATTACCAAGATTGACCACTAGATGGAGACAAAGTTGAACCAAATTTGTTCTAAGTGTTGATGGCAATGTGACGTTTTCATGTACAACAAATACTCTCAATATTAATGTCAGTGAAAAGACAGTCTGATGCTTTTGTAACACAGTTCGCAATATCTGAAATTAATGAATAACCAACTTTTTCAGTGCAGGTTTGGGTCATATCTCGAGGGGGAATAACATTTTATTTATTATTATTTCGTTGCCTTTGTTCTTCAGCACAACTTGAACTTCCGAAATTTAACAAGGAAAACACAACTTCTGATCACCTCTCGGTTTGCGGTTGCTGTTGAGGGTTAAGAACTATCCAAGACAGAAAAACAGGAAATAACATTGTGGCGAGAACGCGCACGACGCCACCGCCCAGAGAGACAGGAAAAAACCTAGACGCCATCTTGTTTCCAGTCGACAGCCGGCGTCACCCAAAGGAAAAAAAGAACGTGTTTACGACTCGGCAAGAATAATCCACAAAATCCGTTACACAACATAAATCTCATAAATACGGTCAAATTAACTTTTACCCATCTCTACGCTTCGTTGGAAAACACTGACGCTAATGTTACGCTGTTACCTAATGGCGCCCGGCCGCTGGTGCTCTCCGGTTGCGCCCCTCTCCCCTTCCAGCTCAGAACCCGCCCACAAATACTAACTGCATGATGTCATCACAAACCAGCCATTTCTCAAAAAATGACCACTTTCATCAGTTGATTCTGGACAGCCACTTATCCCTCCCAACTGTGTACCAATATTCTTAACATAAAGAAATCACACCGTCTTCAAACCACAGTCACGATGCGTGTGCGGTCATAGATAAATGTTTTCCTTTCCGGTAGTTCGACAATGGTCGTAGTATCCTCAACAAACGAACATTTCCCTTTTAAAAACGGGCGAAGGTGGCTTTAGTTCGTCGAGCAAACCTTTTTATACCACTGTCGTCTCCAAAGTGTGCGAGCACCAGCAGTTGCGGCTGTCGTGCAGGAATGCGCATGCGCGACTGGGGTGCAGTTTTAGGGTGGGGGAGGGTCAACAAATGGAAACGATGAGACCGTCCTCCCTCAACATATGATGTCAAAGGGATTTCTACTAACACGTTTCTACAGAAGTGACATTAACCAATTTACAACGACAATAACCCCGTTGGAATAGTTTTAAAGGAAACCTTTTACATCAAAGACACCCCGCCCTACGTTATAGAATACAACTTCAAAGGGTTTGAAAATTGAGACCATATAAGAAGGTGATTGTAGATTACAACATTTATAAACTGAAAGGAATTTAAAAATTGATCACACAGTAGTTTTACTATTCTAAAAGTTTAAAAACCCCACCCCTCAACTCTGTTTTTGTAATATTTGTGTAAAATAAATTGATAATACAGAACACATCCTCAGAATTGTACCAACAGGTAAATTCTCTGTATTTTAGTATGACCTGTTATTTATATGGTATATACAATTAGCCCATGATTTACTGATACTTATTTGGCCTTTCTTGTTAAAACAGTCCAATATGTAAAATGCTGCTCTTGTATAAGGGTTACATAATAGCTTATTGCCATGTACTGACTTGTGCAGTGGATTTGGGTGATCCCTCACAACCATGGCTGAGCTGAAGTGAGGGATTTTGGAAAAGGTTTAGGTTAATGCCTAAATCATTCCTCCGGTGGTGCAACTTAAACATATTTGGGTACCCTTGGTTGGATTTATGACTCCTTATTTATATTTACAATTATTTCACTGTACCCACTTCCACTGAAACAAAGGCCCAGCAAATCCTAGCAATAAATAAATAAATAACGTTTAGCAGTGAGTGGAGTGAACAATGTTTGCTATGTTAAGTATCAGTATTTTCAGTCTAATTGTTGGCAACAACATTATTGTCAGATTAATTTAAACATAAAAAGTCAACAAATCTCGTGTAGAATTTTCATGTTTACTGTAATAATTTGTCTAGAGAAATGTGACAATATTCTAGATAAAATAATATAGTCAAAGACTGTCGTGTTTTAAACTGTTCAAACACTATTTAACATTTTGTTGTGACTTTTGTCATTGTTCGACAATCCCTGATTAAATGGCGTCAAGCCCTGAGATTTGTTGTGGACTCCTGCTCGTGAACGCGCGTGCAGCAGTGTTACACCGCCCCTGTCAACCTGGGAGTGTAGCCCCGCAGTATGTTGGAGGCGGAGCTCTGGTTCGGAGATGGCAGGACAGGGAGGGGGGCTCGTGGGGGAGGCGGAGTCTCGGCAGTCCTGGCAGGGCCGCCATTTTTGCAAAGGGAATAGAGACTGGTTTGAGGGGATCTAATTTCTAAAAGTCGCCGTTGACTGGGACTCAATTTTTAACGGTTTATATCGTTTTGTTGTCACGTTGGCGTAAAAGAAGAGCCACGCGCTATTTGTAATAGGAAAGAAATCTATAGGGATAACGGTCAGATACAAACATTTTAAACCTTGGCTAAGAATCCGCAGTGTGTGGACTGAAGTATTGTTTTGGTTGTGGAAGCTGCGACGGGGGTCTTACCCAGGTCCCCCTATTCGCTTTTTAAACCTTCCAGTGTGGACATAAAACGGTAAGTAACCTGCAAATAGGTTGGCATTATTATTTCGTGCAAATCCAACCTGGAGGGGTATTGTTGTCTTTAGTTAGCTACCTGCTAACGTAGTCTGTTGACTTTTACGTGCTAATAAACACCGAAAGATCATAGTCTGTATCTGCCGAGATGTTTTCGGTCAATTTATGCTAACTAATAGCGTGAAACGGATTACTAAATGGCACAAGATTCCAATATTGGCAAGTCAAGAGATCCCTTGCTAACTAGCGCATGCTAGTAGCCTACATTAGCTTGACACAGACCGAATAGGGCTCTGACTTTTGTTAAACGTAATGCAAAGTTATTGAGTCAATATACAAAGGTTGGAGTTGTTAGAATAAGTAGTGTAATATAGTCGAAGTAGCTTCAACACAAATTTAAACTCGTATAAACATGAGAACGTTTCATTACATGGCTCTTTACACAGAAACATTCACCAAGTTATTGAAATGTACAGTTTCCACATGTTAAAAATGTTTCTAACGGTTACTACACATAATCAGATCTAAACTGTTGGGCCACATGTGTTTTGTTTGATATACTGACACTGCGGGCCAGTATTGCGCACAGTTTTATTCGCTTATGTGTAACATACATGAAATATATGAGCCATGTACGAGTTGGCTCGCTTTAACCACCTTTGTTTTATTTTTGCCTCGTACTGTCCATAGACTTTGCCAAATACTAGTGTTACGTTTTTGGTTTATGATTATATTTGTAAATAGCCAGCTATCCTCCACCTTTTAGCTTGATCTACTATTCCTGTATTGTTCACCAATATGGTACCTGAGCGCCAACAAAAGCATTTCAGTGTACAGTAATGATACTAACATCGACTTTATGCATATGACTAATTTAAAACCACGATCCGCCACTTCCACTTATTTTTGTACTTTTTATTTTAAATAAAATTTAGCACTAATTCTCGTTAAACGCACCAGTTTATTTGGGGATATTTCTGTTGCTTGAATATTATGTTTCCTGCACTGTTAGTTAGCATAACACAAGTCATAAACTTGAATTTAAACCTCTAATTTTAAGGGTTGCTTTGCCTACGCTATCATTTCCGTTCAGAGAAATCTTGTTATGCCACAGCCCATAGCTAGAGAACAATGTGCTTTTACATAGTAAATAGATACGCGTAGATGTTCCGTTATGTCCCAGGCAGCTAATAGCAAAGCCAGTTGTTAAAATAGCTTAAATGCCTGGTTACATTACACCGGTCTCCCATGGTCCTCATACAACTGCAGTAGAATCAATGTGTAGAAAATAGATCCGATGGAAAGAAGTAAAGCGACAGCTATTGCTATGTCAATATTAAACTTTATATATATTACAATTTAGTCTGTGTATTGGAATCAAATGCTGCAACTGTGGGGGAGGGGATGTTTCATTTGGTCATTCGCCCTTCTCAATATGTAACTCAACTGGCGAACTTAGCCACCTTAAATTGTACAGTTTCACCCGGCCTGGTACAAATTACCGTGTAGTGTAGAGTCGAGTTTTGTTTCCCCTGTGTTGCTATCTCTCGAGGCTGGTGTCGCTTTTTCCTGTCTCATGACGACCCGGGCATTAATCCACTTCTGTCGCGTATACGCATTATGCCATTAGCTGCTGTTAGCTCACATGTTACGTACCAGGCTTTTTCTTTTCCCATAACGGTCTAAAATGGCGAGATTCTCTGCTGCATCGTGGTTGACTTTTCCACTTTCGTCTTAGTGGCTCGAAAAAACGCCAATTTTCACACAACGCTCGATTGTCCCCACTGTTCCGAGCGTCATTACACGTAGCGTGCTAATGCTACATTTCCAGAAGCTAATGCTGGCCTTTCTTCGAATGGACTAGTGATAACAACACAGAAACTGTACCGAGAGAGTGATACGTGGAGTAGAGTGTGTGAAAGAGTTGATTAAATGCATTCTTGGGGATTTTCTTCCCATGGCGAGGTTCCCCTGGCTACACGCCGTCCTGAGAAAAGCGCTGTGAAAATGGCGACAGCACCAGGGTGTTGTGGTAACACATAATAGCAACGTTGTACCCTCCACACCCCTATCGGCAGGACTGACTGCAGCGCCGACATACCCGCCGAGAAGCAACTACACACATGATTTTTTTTATTTTGGTCGAGGTTATAATAACGTTAATCCGTCTAGTTCGCATTTCGATAGCATTCGGTTTCAGTTTTGTTGCAGTGAGAATCACCGTGATGTTGCTTTTCAACTAAAATAGATCACAGTGCGCCTCAGTAACATGCGTCATTTATGCTCCAGCATGAGTGGGTTTTTCCTTTTTTTGACGGGTCAGAAAACTGATTGATATTAAATGTAAATGACATTAAACAGATCTCTTTTTGTTTTAGTAGCTGCCTTACAAGTTCTTATAAAGTGCACAAAAGGTATTTATTGAATAAAAACATTAAGGACTTGCTGCATGTTGCTTTTAAACAATAATCTTTAACAAACAACTCCCAGCACTTTCCACTTCATCTTTCATCCTAGTGTAAAATAAATCCACCTGATAATTAAACAAGTAATAATCATTAAATAAGAGCTCAGAGGCTTGTAGTGAGCTTATTAGTCCTGATTAATAATGATTCTGCTTTTATAGCAAAGCCCCATTGATTTTATAGGATAAAATAAAGTGATAGGTGTTATAATCTTGTGTTTATCATATAAAATGCAGAATGCTTCTAAAGTTTTTCAGTCAAACTTCAGGTTTTATGCATATACTGATTTTCATTTAAATTCCTTGTAACCTTTTACACTATGGCACGATTCATGAAGATTAGTTGTGTTTATATGAGTAGTAAACAGTAGTGTAGCTCATAGCTATGCATATTTATGTCAACATTTATGTATTTGTAGCATATCGGACCACAGCATGCATCATAAAAACAGAATTCTATAGCTAAAGCAGGAGAGAAAACCATATAGTATGAAGGAAAAAACAGGCGAGGCAGAGTCCATTTCAAGTCATTTAATTAAGTTCAGTATTTTCTGCTAGATGTGTGTGAGAGGCCTATTTTTTCTAATTATGCTCCTCTACTCGATACACAAAATCCCATGTCATTGCTCAGCCTTGTAAAGGAGCAAAGGGCTTTGTTAATGTTCCAACCTTTTCCTTTCTTTCCCATATCATAGCAGAACACTTAATATTAAATGCCTAACTGGGTTAATGTGTGTCTGAAGGCTTTGTTCAGCATGTCGACTTTGCTGTGCAGAGATGGAGAGTAGACATGCATTACCTTTCTTCCTCTGCCATGGTGACAGGGCACACTTTGCTGGCATCATAGGTTCATGCCAGTCTCAGATGACACAAATCTCTCATCGTAACCCTCAAGGAGCTCTGAGAAGCACGTACTATAAAAAAGGGGTGTGGAAAAGCTTGTTTTCGTTTGTTCCTGTATGTCTGATGGGGGGGAAAGAAAAGCAGAGCTAGAAAAGGATGTTGCAGAACAACCAGTTTATCATCTGTGACCCTCTTCTAATTCTACTTTAGTCTTGCTGTTTTGGTTTCCAGACTATAAACTTTCATCTCTGAAAAAGTAGCACTTCAGTGTTGCGTTAGCGTGCGTCTGTGTATATACAATTTACCATGTGGGACTGAGCCCTGTAGCTGTTTCTCGGTCCCCAGTGATCTCACATGTGTGGTGCCCAGACCCGAGAGACCCAGGGACAAAGCTGAATGGTTCAGGAGTCCAGTTCAGTCACATGGCATCCCAGCTGGGAAGAGAAGCCAGGGCTCAGGTGACCTGTTTTTGTACTGCTAGCTGGGCCGTAACAGATCCCTCTTTAAACTAGCAAGCTGTTTCCCTGACAGGTGGCTTTAGTGTCTGAGCTGCTGAGGCTGCAGCCTCGCTACACCTCCATAACCTCATGCGTTACAGTAGATTTCACAGTTTGTATCATGAGGAAGAATGGGTCAAATATGGCATCATCAGTGTTGGTGATGGAACAGCACTTCAATTCAGGTGTAAAAAGGCCCATAAACACTGTTGTAATTTGGTCTGAGTGGCCATCACTGTTCTTCTGCCCTTCAGGTCCTGAATAGCCTCTCTCCATTCTCTCTACAAACACACACACAGCTCACATTTTAGTCAGCTGTGGAGTGCATTCTCCAAATGCTGTAATTAGGTACAGCTCCATATGTGCCTGTTTGTCAGTCTCTAATCACAGTAGATTCCTCAGTACCCAACAAGTTACATCAGACCTCACAAGCATTAGCACCATAAAGATTTAAACATTTGATGTGACATCTGTCCGTCTAGATTTCATGTTTGAAGGAAATCATAGCTTGGTTGTGACTCTGCAAGTAGCAGTGAGATTATAGTGTGCCTGCTTTGTTGTTTGTTTAATTCCACCACTGTTTGTGTTTGAGCTGTGCACAGAAAATCTTTTGTTGTTTTAATACTGTCTTGTGTAATTATTTCACATTTTAACTCCCAAAAGATCAATTACAGACACTAAAAATGATTAGCAACTGCTGGAAATGAGCAAAAGAGTGTTACCAGTTTGATATTACTCTCAGCTCGCTGTACAGCTCTCCCTTAAACGTTATCTTTAGCTTGTTATTGTTTTAGTGTCTGTTTTTATCAGAGCGTTGTTTTCCACATGCAGCAGATTTTTCCTGTTGTTGCCTGAGCGGCTGCTCGTATGGATGCTAACATCCGTATCCCCTGCTGCATTGATGTATGACTTCACCTTCACTGGCTGCTGTGGGCACGCTGATTGATGAAGGGCAAGGCAGATGGAATGTGTGCCACATTGGGCACACAACAGTGAGAAAAAGAGGGCAGAGTCCGGGTTCTATCTGGGTCAAGCGTCCTGTGCTCATGAATGTATTCGCGTGAGCATTTTAATAGTTTCTAAGCTGACTCATTGCAGCCATCTATGAAGATGGTGTGAAGTCGCATTAGCTTGGCCGGGGTTGCCATGGGATTCAGTTAGAATCCCTTATTTTGTCTTGCCCCTCCCACTTATCTACAGACGTAATCTGCCCAGACGTGGCTGTGGAAGCGAGAATGAAAACTCTATTTATGGTTAAAAAAATAATAATCTGAAAGAAGGAAGCTGAGGAAAATGATCATTTGGTTTTTCGCTCCATAATCTTGCTGAAGCTCCGTCTTAAGCGGAGAGCGATCACACAATAATGCGACTGTGTCCTCTCGGTGAGGGAGAGGAGGAGGGAAAAATGAGAGACTGGGTTACGCTATGCGCTCCACTCTGCCACCCAGAGCCCACCCAGGTCTCTACTGTGTAGCATCACTGTCAGACACACCTCCCCCTCCCCGCTGCCCTCTCCAATAGTGGGGTTTTGGTCATTTGCCAAGCTCCCTGTTGTTCAACGACAATTTCTAGTGATCAACTGACAAGAGAAAAGCTTTACAGGATTGAAACGTAGAGAAAATCTAAACCAGTCTGTGCAGTCGTCTCTACTATGACCACTTATGGTTTGTTTTTATATGTTAATCTGATGTAATCAGTGTGTGTGTGTGTGATCCCTATTATCCATGCCTCTTGCTTGTCTCACATGATTTTACAGCAGCGGTGGCTTTAACCAGAGGTGGCTTTAAAAGGTCTCTTTTGGCCCGCTTGTAATTGGGAGCTGTGTCTGCGACACTCCCCTTCCCTTCAGCTCCGCATTACTGTCTCAGGTTTATTTAGGAAGTGCACTGGGAAGGGAGAAAAATCTGACTGGGCGGGGTGACTGGGCACAGGAAGGAGGGGGGGGGTGTTCCTTTTTCCCCCTTTTGGCTGCGTTTCTCCATGGTGATGGGCTGCTCTCCTAGAGGAAGTAGGAGGAGCAGGCCGAGGCAGTCACAGCACAGCTCGGATTTAGTCAGGAATGTAGCTCTTCTGTACTTTTTTCTGTTCTGTATGACTTTTGTCAGTGACTGGCTGCTGTTGCATGTTCACACACCTACGGTCTCTAACATGGAGATGTTTGAATGAGCAGGGAAATAAAGAAAGGTGTGAATGCAAGTTTGTTCATGTACACTCTTTACTTGTCAATGCACCACTAGTTGAGGGAAGTACAAAAATTTGGGGTGAAAAAGGTCACATGAAGAGTTTTAACAGGAGTCGGTATCATCCAAGTCAGTGAATATGAAGGCGCCGGTCGGTCATGCTGGTTTAGCGTGCGCCGGCCCAGACGAGAAACAGATGCTAAATCACGTTATGCCAATTCAGATGTGAAGTTGTTTTTAGCCCCCTAATGCACACAGAGTGGTCTTCAAAATTGGTGCCAAACACCTCGAGCAAGTTTGTAAACGTTTGTGCACGTGAGCAGGTTTACTTTTGAAATAAGTTCAACTTCTCCTCTTTACAGCTTCAGAATTCAGATTTAAAACAGGAGCAGCAATCGGATGTCTTGGAGTAAAGATTGTCAAGTTTTCACAAAGGCTCTTTATTTATAGCACAAAGAGGATTATTTCATTTCACTTATTGGCAAACTTCCCTGCTGTTGTAAAAATGAAGTGTTGCAGTCAGCTGAAAGCCACCACGTGTGGCGGACTCGTCGGAATCGGGACTTGAATTTACTCGTTTTTAAAAGGTCTTCCTTTGTGTGTTTTCCTGGGAGTTTTCCTGACAGAACCTCAGCGGTCTCTGTTGAGAACCAACTTTTTTATGAAACAGCTTTCCTCGAAAGCTACACCACGTGGACGTGGTTGTGTGGATTTTTCAGGAGGCGTTCTTTCTTCACAGACCTCTGTGGACGTGCAGAGACACGTTTATGTGAGAGTTAACATTCTTCCTTGAATATTGTGTTCCCCTACCCGGCTGCTGCTGTTAGTTACTTTTTTGTAACCCTTCTATAATCTTCATAAATCACGAGCTGCGATCCGAGCTTTTGTTTGGTCACAGTTAATATGAGCAGGCGGAGGTGTGACCTCCAGCCTATTTTGTCTCAGCATCTGTCCCTCCCACTAATCCTGCTTATCAACGGAGCTGTCTGTATCAGGAGCAGCAACACTCACACATATGCTCCTGTCTGGGCTCAAAAACATGACTTCATTGAATCACCTAAACTACTCCTTCCTCATCATTTATTAACCTTAGACAACGTACTATGTCAGGACACTGTTTGTACTATTTCCTCCTGCAAAAGCAATCAACTATTAATGACTTGATCAACAGCAGCTTTCATCATGTGTGATTCTGGAGATGATGCAAAACCGTTCCTATGAATATGATGTGTGGATATTTAAATACAGAGCAATTAGTGAGTTAAATGTGGACGTGAGTGCTTAGAGCAGTCCCCTTCGGTCGATTGGGGGGAAAAATGGCCTCTGTGTTCCATTTTCCTCCTCCTGTCCACAGAGCCTGGTTGCTGTGTTCTCTTGCTCCCCTTTGTGGGAGATTTTTTACAGTGCAGCTTTATGCATTCCTGGCAGATCGTGTGTAGGGGCCACTTTAGCGCAGTTCACAGCAGCAGCTCAGGACTTCACCCCAGAATCTCATCTTCCTGCTATTCACCAGTCAATAACCTCAACCTGGTTGCAGTATCGTGGGGGGAAGTCCTGGCAAATAGCTCTTCATCAGATTGTGAATCATCCATTTACATGTGCTGGAAATACCCCGTTTTCACAATGAGTGTTCTGAAGCACTGCAGCCTGGTTTTCTCTGTTATTCATAGAATAAATAAAATGTATTTGTGCTGAAAGTTGTGCTGTCATAATATTAACTGGCTTTCTTTATTTGTCCCCCCCCCCACTCTTCCTGGATTTTTAGGCCTTGTGGATGCACTTAGATGTCTGCAATGACTGCTGTGGCTGGCATGCCTCAGTGTTTTGGACTCCCTTTCTCTGGACTCAGTAGGACAAGAACTGATCAGCAGAGAACGTCATGAGCATAGTCTTCCCAGTAGGGGTGGACACAGTAGACACCTCTTACCTGGACATGGCTGCAGGCTCAGAGTGAGTAACACAAAGCCTAAAGTGTTCACACATTTCTGTGCCCCTCAACTCCTCCTCTAATTCATTCATTAGTACTGCCATCTTAATCTTAATTCTCAGTTTTATGCTTTTTCTCTCTCTCTGTCCTTATTCTGATTGCCTCTGCTCTCATATCCCACCTCTCTTTGGGGTCATTCACATGTGGTTGACACTATTTATGTATTATATTGTTCCCCTGTCCTCTTTACTCCTCTTGTGTCTCAACATGCCCTCTATAATATGGTTTGGCTCTGCTGGACTAATGGACTGTTCAGTCTGCTCATTGATTGTGCTTCCACTCAACTATTTCCCATCCTGCAGACACACCGTAGAGCTACGAGCTTAATGTTCTTGCTCAAAACTGCCCATAAATCCACGACGTGGCTGCGTGTGATCTGTTGTTTAAAGATGATGCGAATTTCACCAGTGCACCAAAAACATGATTTCAGAGCTTGGTTTCTGAAGCGGCAGCTTGATGTTTGCACATGTGTACGCTGCATTCACTCGGTGAAGCAGAAATGATGCTTGGAGCCATGGCAACAAGCTTCCTGTTGCCCCTCCTCTTGCTTTCCTACAGTCTTGTCAAGGACATTGCTGTGTTTTTTTTTTCCTGGTTAAATAAATTAAGCAAGACGTTCGTGTATGACTAAAGAATAACGCACGTCATCTACTTCTGGAGGGGCTCCTGTCTCTTTAAGGGGGGAAAGCCCTCCCCACTGCCTTCTCCAGAGCTGTTGCTGTGACAGCTTGAGTTGCTATGGTATCAGTCTCGCTCCCCTCCCTCCCCTTTGCACTGCGCATGGCTTGTTGCCATAGTCGGTGCCCTGAGTGACAGGTGGTCCTCACACAGATATGGGGTCTTAAACAGTCCCGGCCTGCCCCCCCACCCCCTGCTTCCACCAGGGGTAGGTTACAGCCTCTCGCCTCAACACTCCCTCACTCACTCTTTGTCTGCCTCTGCTCCCCGAGTCCGATTGGCCGCAGAAAATTTATTCAGAAGCAGATAACGGGCTTGAAACGGGGCTTCCACTGGCTGCTGCGCAGGTGCCTTCCAGACCAGAGGGACAGAGCCTAGCTGGACACACACACACACGTGCACGCACACACACACACACTGATTCGTTTACAATTTAGAGAGTGCCAGCTGAGTCTGGAACAGAGAAGCTGGCTACTCACCATAGAAGCAGCATCACGTTCTTTCCATGTCCCCTTGAAGTCTGCAGCAGTGTGACCAGCTGTGGGCTAATGCGGCGTGTGTTCAAACTGACAGAGCCCGGCATTTACGCACTCGCCATCAGAGTCCGTAGTGTTGCCATAGCAGCAAGCGGGAGCTCTTCAGGAGTCTGCTCTTTCTCTCTTTTGCTGCTGATGTCTCTGTCCTTGTCCCTTTCTGTCTTTTTAGCTTTTCTCAGCAGTTGTTTACGTTCTCATGCGTCCCTTTGTGAGACCTCGGGATTCAAAACGTTCAGTTTGGAACATTTAAAATCAACTTTAAAGGATGTTGATCCATGGAGATCCACGCAGCAGACGATGACTAGTTGTGACTGAACCGCTCTTTAGTCCACCACAGAGAGATTCCCTTCACCTGCATGTTTACATAATTCAAAAGAAGTCTGTTTCCTCCTTCGCTCAACAAGCTAGTTTACTTGCATTCTTTTGTGGCTCTTAGTCTCTGCCAGGGTTTTTTCTCTTCTAGTCATGTTTAAGAAAGTGCTGGATCTGAAAACCCCTGAATTAAACTTTATTTTCTGGTTGAACTTTTACATTTGTGCGCATCATACAAAACCAGGCACATTTTTGAGTTCCTCCTTTTTTAGATCAAACTTTGTGCGCCTACCTTACCTTACCTATGTGGCGGTTGAGCTGTTGTAAGGACACGCCCCTCTCTGCGGCACCGCCTCCAGATCTCATGCCTGCAGTTACGTTTTCACTTTTACAGTGAAGAGTTGAGCGGTAATACACACAGGAAGTGTTGCACAGTGCTCTTTCGGCGTGTGGGACGTGCAATAGGGCTGAGAAGAGCTTACGCAGGTATTGTAGCGCTAAATTACCTTGTACTTAAGAGGGAGAAGAGGTAGGAGCAGCAGGAGGGAAGAGACACGTGTTCAGATGATTTATTCTTTTTAAAAACTGGATGTTTAATGTTTCCTCTTGTTGAAAAACTTCCCTGAAGCTCTCGTCTGCTTAAATATGAGTTTAAATAGTCATTGATAAAGTTCTGCTCTCAGTGCTGGCGTGCACAGTGAGTTCAAAGACTAATAATAATAACGTTTGAGACGATTTAAAGGAGGAGTTTTACTTTGGTATAAGGAAACCTGCTCTTGGAGTTCTTTTAAAAAAGAAAATATTTGAATCAGCTGCCACATGTACCCATGCCCTATGATGGGTTTTTGTTGAATCTAAACCACGGTGCTTTTTCTTCACGACTCCATAAAGCGAGGGATCAAGCGTGATTTGACCTGACTGAACATGTGGACGCCTCACACTGAGCGTCGGGCCTCATGTTCCCCTCCTTCATGTCTGCCGGCCCTCTCGTCTCCTTTGCCAGTTGCACTTCCCTCTTCCTTTAGAACCACCCCTTCAGCAACTGAAAAATAGATTATTCATAATAAGGGTACGCTGAACAGGTTCTCCCAGCTGCGCCGTGATCCTGGGAAAGTGGATCTACTGGTTTAACACGAATGAGCTGGGTGAAAAAGTGTGTGTTGGTTCTGTGTCAGCGAGAGGCTGTAAACGTTTCTGATGAGTGTCTGTGGAGCTAAAGGGATTAAAACATCAACTGTTTTGATTCCTGAGTTGAGTTTGCCTTGTTTATTCTCAGAAACTGCAACAATCTGTCCCGTCCCATCCATTCATGCCCTTTAATTCCCTTCCAACTGTACGTCAGTGTCATTAAAACACTCCCTTGCCAAGCATGCATATCATCTTGTAAATGTTTAAAAGAAGCAAAGCCGGAGCGCCGTGCGATAACCTCGTTATCAGCGTTTTTCAGTTAACAGTCATTTCTTCTTCTTTTATTGTTGTTGCTGCTCAACAGACCAGAGTCGGTGGAGGCCAGCCCCGTGGTGTTGGAGAAGTCCAGCTACCCGCACCAGATTTACAGCAGCAGCTCTCACCATTCCCACAGTTACATTGGCCTGCCTTACGCTGTGAGTACACAAGCTCAACTTTAACCTGGTCAGCTTTTTACTCACTTGTGCCCTGGAATTAGAGCGGTTTGATTATTTTTCTCTCATAGATGGATCTTGATGTCATCCTTTCAGCTTTCTGACTGTTTTCTATTAGCTGCTGCATGATGAGAGAAGAGCCAGTGTGTGAAACCTTATGTAATAATTAGTTTTATCAGTTAACAGTACGATTGTGGATAAAGTCAAAGCTGATTCCTTGTTTCGCTGTCTGAGACATTATCCTGTTTATTATTTCAACAACAAACAAATCAGATCATCACAAAAGAGCAGCTGTTTACGTTTTCTTATTTTCAGTTTATTTTTGACATTCATGCGTTACTCTAAACAAAAGCTTGCATGTTTCATTTTCTTACTGATGTAATAATCTGCAGCTCTGCAGATTTCACAATCTCCAGCAGTTTGGCCTGTTTTTATAAACGGACCCGGTTGTGTAACGTCTCTACACCCCTCCATGACCCGTACATCTGCTATCTCTTCATCAGGACCATAATTATGGGGCACGGCCCCCACCTACACCACCGGCCTCCCCTCCACCCTCTATGCTGATCCGACAAGGAGAGGGGGGACTGTTTGTTTCAGGGGGACAGGATGAAGCATCCAGGGGCACGACACTCAGCACGTCGGAGGATGGCAGCTACGGGGCTGACATCACTCGCTGCATCTGTGGCTTCACCCACGATGACGGCTACATGATCTGTTGTGACAAGTGCAGGTAAAGTCACTCAAGTGATCACAGGCTCATATAATGGCTTGTTCTGACTCTATGGGGTGTTTCTCAGACTCCATATGGGTTTATTTTATCGCTAACAATTATAAAAAGTAATTTGAACTCTATTAACTGCCTTTTTTTGGATTTCCTAGTGCCTGGCAGCACATAGACTGCATGGGCATCGACAGGCAGAACATTCCTGAGACCTACCTGTGTGAACGGTGCCAACCGCGTCATCTGGATAGAGAGAGGGCCATCCTGCTTCAGACCAGGAAAAGAGAGTGTTTATCTGGTAAGCAAGAAAGCAGCAGATTCTCTAAAACATCCAAATGACAACAGACATTTCTCCATATGAAGTATGAGGCGTTAGAAAGTTTTGAGGGCACCCAGTAACAAGTCTCAGTTCTGCTTGTTCTGGTTTCCTTGCTGCAGTAAACGGCCGGCTTGTTGGTGAACGTTGCAGGTTGTGTCAGGGTGACGCTTCCCTCCTGAAAACCAGCCAGAATATATTTTTTTCTGATTTAACACGGACTATAGTGACACCTGCTGGACAAGCATCCAACAACAGCTTAATGATTTTGTTCTCTATCATGCTTCATCTTCGTTATTGTAACTTGGCTGGCGTTAGTTTAGCCTGCAGCAGCTGCTGCTGCAGCCGTTTATAGCTCAAGATGTTGTTTTCTTTCTCCAACACCATCTCCTAATGCTTGTTCAGATGGGGACACCAGTGCTACAGAGAGTGGAGACGAGGTTCCGCTAGAGCTCTACTCCACCTTCCAACACACGCCTACCACCATCACCCTGACAACTGGGCGCCTTGGCAATAAGCAGACTGATAAGAAGCGTAAAAAGAGCGGTGAAAAGGAGCCTACAGCATCTTCTGCTCGAGCCAAGAAGGTGAATTTAGAGTCATTCAAGACTAAAAACATTATTATTATTATGCTAAGTTTTTTTTCTTTCTTTGCAGGCATTCAGGGAGGGATCCAGGAAGTCCTCCAGAGTAAAGGTAAATTGGCAGAAGCAACACAGCAGCTCCTGTTCATAGACTACTTCCAACATCTTGTCTTTAAACTTGCATTTTAAATAAATAAATGTTGTCTGCTTTTCCCAGGGTGCAGCTCCAGAGCAGGAGCCAACAGAGCACCCATCTCTGTGGGAGAATAAAATCAAGACGTGGATGGAGCGTTACGAGGAGGCCAGCAGCAATCAGTACAGCGAAGACGTTCAGGTCCTGTTGCGCGTTAAAGAGCAAGGCGACGGCAAGAGTCTGGCATATAACACGCACCCAGCCTCTTTTAAACCCCCGGTGGAGGTATAAACCCATGCACAATCTCGTGTATACAGAATCCATAATTACTAAACACCCCTGAGGTCCTTTCCCACTCTTTTCTGTTGCCGCTGTGCAGCAGCACTAGTTTCCCTTTTGGGGTTTGTTGTAATTTTATCATTGCCTGTCGAGGATTTTTTTTTTTTTTTGCTTATGTCAGGTTGTTTCTCTTGTCCAGAGTCAAGTTCAAAAGAACAAGAAAATCCTCAAGGCGGTGCGAGACTTGGCCCCCGACTCCCTCATCATTGAGTACAGGGGGAAGTTCATGCTTCGACAGCAGTTTGAGGCCAACGGATACTTCTTCAAGAGGTCAGCGAGCTCATCAACGTTTTGTCTTCATGTTTCTTTTTCCGCACGGTTTAATAATCACACACTTTCTTTTTTATTCCAGGCCGTACCCATTTGTATTATTTTATTCCAAATTTGACGGGGTGGAGATGTGTGTCGACGCGCGCAGCTTTGGCAACGAAGCCCGTTTCATCCGTCGCTCCTGCATCCCCAACTCCGAAGTACGTAAACATGCAGCTGAGCATAAATCAGTTTAGTCACCAGCTAGTGTTTTAGTTTTTATGTTGTAACACCTTGTTTAACTTCCTTTAGGTACGGCATGTCATCGAGGATGGCATGCTACATCTATACATCTATTCGCTGAGGCCCATCGCCAAAGGCACAGAGATCACCATTGGTTTTGATTTCGACTATGGCAGCTGGTGAGTTAGGAGTAGAAAACTTTTGCGAAATGAAACCTGAACCACAGACACAAGACGAGAAGGTTTCACTTCTCTACTCACCCTCCACCCATCTTCTCCTCTTTTGTGTTTCTAGTAAATACAAGGTGGACTGTGCCTGTGTGAAGGGGAACCCAGAATGCCCGGTGCTGAAGCACAACCAGGAGCCGACCGAGAACTTGAGTTCTGTAGGGCGACGCAGAGGGAGCCGCAAGGACAGGGAGTCGGTCCGGGATGACCAGGCCCAGAACCAGAACATGGCTTTGGACGGAGAGGGGAAGGGCAAAAGCATAGGCGACGGCAAACAGAGGAAACTCTCTCCGCTGCGCCTCTCCATCTCTAACAACCAGGTTTGTTTTTGTTAAGGTGGCACAAAGTCAAGCCACTATCCTTTATATTGTGCTTGTTTAAACTCTTTTTGTTAAAAAAGTCACCTTCATGGTCTTTGGGTGTGTTTTCCGTTGTTACTCATCGTGTTAATAGAAACCCTGTTGAGTTCCCCGTTTCTCCCACCCTCCCTCTACATTTGTCCCTCTCGGCTACAAATTTTGGCTTCAGAATCCGGATTCCATCACTTAAGACAGACCAGTGTGGTAGCGTGTAACCCCCCAAGGCGCTTCGCTCTGACATGACAACTGGAACGGAAGCCTCATCTCTCATTCTTTCAACTTGCTGCGCTGCAGCCGAATATTTAAAAGTAGAAGTTGTTTTATAAAGACCTTGTCTGTTTGAGTTTATTTGATCATAAGGAGCTCAGATCTAATCTGTCACACGGGCGTGGACATCTCGTTTCCCCAGAGTTGTGCCAACAGCTGTGGGGAAGAGGATTGTTAGATTTCTGAGCAGGTGTGTTGTGTTCAGATTGACCACCATGGATCATGGTAACTCCCCCCTAGCATCCCCCACCCTCCCCCCTACTCTTCCCTGTCCCCCTCTGGTCTGTAGTCAGACTGAATAAAAGTGCCACACTTGGCTCTCCCTCCTCTTACAGGATCCTGAGTTATTTGAGGATCTAGAAGACAAAACCTCCATTAGCAATGAAGTAGAGATGGAATCAGAGGAGCAGATTGCAGAGAGGAGGAGGAAGATGGTAAGTGCCAAGTCAGGGGCTAAAGCTTTTCTTTTGCTATGCAGCCACCCGGCAGAAAGAGTAAAAATAAAACTATCCCCTGTTGCTCCTGGTTAGGACTTAATCATTTGTCTGCTAAGGGCTTGGATAGGTGCAGCCTTCTACTTCTTCTCTTCCGCCACCTCCTCTTCATGGTGTAATCACTGCTAGGACTCCCACCACTGCCAGTGGCCTTGTTTGCTCTCCTTCAGCTCTGATCGCCCTCTCCTCTCACCGCTCTGATGCTTTGTGCTTATTTGTCATCAAGCAGCAGCTTTCGTTTTCACCGTTTCTTGTTTTCTGTTCAGTAGAATAAACGACCTGAACCTGCAGTATGACAAGCTCGTAAAAAATGTAAAAAACTCGTCCCATCAGCAGGAGAGAAAACCCATCTCCCATGATGCATCACAGTTTCTGCATCTTCTAGCCGTCGCTGTGGCCGTGAGTTTGAAACGGCTGACCGTGGTGTCCTCTCCCTCTGCCAAATAGCCTCATGTCCCTGAGAGATGGGATCACACACACACACACACACACACACGCACTGGAAATTACCCTGCAGTCAGCTTCATTTCACACGGTGTATCCAAGGTGTAAAGTGCTGACTCATCTTTGGGCGACATACAGTTCTGCTAATCAGCTACAGAGAGATGGATAGATGATGGGGGGGCTGTTGTCAGGGCCATATTGACTTTGGGAAATCCAATAAGCTGCCATGGAGCCTGTTTCTGAAGAGAAGTCTGGTTCTGGAGCATGGAGGCGTGCGTTCACACGCCGACGGTTAGCAGCGTAGGAGATACTTGTGGAGGTTGTAAATCCAGGTCACAACCAGGTGCAGAGCAGATAACACTGATGTCTGTTGGCTCTTTATCTTATCTTTACTGCTTGAGCTCTTTGCCAAATTTCCTTTCGGTCTAAAAGTTTGTTCTGTATTTGAACTTCCTGTCATTTAGTTTGATTTAGGTTTAATTTGTGGTTTGGTTTTCTGAATGTTTTACTGGTAATAAACCGACTAATCAACTTCATATTGATGTATAAAAACACTCTGGAGAATAAATGGCACACTATAGCCAGCTGATGTGTTTTTTTTCTAGTTTTTAATTTTCAGAATAAACATTTTTATATCATAAAATATAAAATTCTGACAAATAAAAAGAGCAGAAAATTGGATTTTGAGTTTTCCTACATGTATGCTTTCACAGAGCTCTAGCCCACCACCTCTTCGCAGCCCCCTTTGGTGACTAATGATTGTGACCTCTTCTTCACCCCTCCCCCCTAACCCCACCTCTAACCCCATGCAGACACGAGAGGAGAGGAAGATGGAGGCCATTCTGCAAGCCTTTGCCAGAATGGAGAAGAGGGAGAAGCGCAGGGAGCAGGCCTTGGAGAGAATCGGGACTAAAACAGAAGTTGGAATGCGTGGTGACATTAAGGACGAGCCTCCTGCAACACCAGAGATGGCCGACTCTCCAGCTGTTATGCAGGTGCGCGCTTCTACTCTAAAGTCACACAATCACCTCCTGTCTTAGGCTTGAAGTGTCCCTAAAACCCATGCTTGTCTTCTATAGGCGCCCATTGAAGTAAAGGAGGAGCCGGGACTAAAGCCAGCCAAGGTGAAGCCCTCGCGGAACAGGAAGAGTTTCTCCAGGAGCCGGACTCACATTGGCCAGCAGCGTCGAAGAGCTCGCACCATCAGCACTTGCTCTGACCTCCCCCCCAACTCTCCAACTGAAAGCATGGAGCCTCTGACCAGCGAAGCCCCTGAAGGAGAGGTGACCTCTGCACCCGAGCCAGAGGCCATCATCTCACAGGTCCCAGACTGCAGCCCCCCTCACAGCAGCTCGCCTGCACCCGACCGAAACCGCTCGGGGAGCAAGAGCTTCAAAACTAAAAAGGTACAGGTTCGTTAAGTCTGATCACAAACCAAGCTTCTCTACAAACGACAACCTTCTAAACGGCTTTAAAACTCTCTCCAGCAGCACTTTGTGACTGAGTGGGTGGGAGAGAAGCAGCAGGATCGTGGCGCCGTACGGACGCCTGAACCAGTCCCAGAGAGGCCGCTGAGAATAAGCAGTGACCCCGAAGTGCTTGCCACACAGCTAAACGCCTTACCGGGCATGACCTGCTCTCCACAAGTCTACAGCACGCCCAAACACTATGTCCGCTTCTCGTCCCCATTCCTGGCAAACCGCAGCCCCACCACTCCCGGAGTACCTACTGGGAGACGGCGTTCCCGAGAGCTGCCAGAAATGCCGCAGAGTACGGGCTCCTGTAAAAAGGTATGTGTCATAAACTCTATTGATGATGAAATAAGGCTAGACGGTTTGTATTTTAGAGCACAAATGCAGAAGCTGCTCGTGTGATGTTGTTGAATACCTGTTTTGTTTTTTTGCAGCGGTGGTTGAAGCAGGCGTTAGAAGAGGAGGGGTCCACCAGCCCGGCCAGGCGGTCGAGTATTTTCATGACTGGTGATGGGCCTCTCAGCCCCTCCATCAACGGTGACTCTGACAGCCCTGTACTCTTCAATGGTTCCTGTTCAACACCAGGTGGGTCTGTGTGAGGAGCCCAATCTGAATAAGGCAAAAAAAAAAAAAAGTTATAAAATGATTCCAGCTTTTTATAACTTTTAAAAAAGACCTTCCATGAAACTGAAAGAACACGCTTGTTTTTTCTTCTAGAGTTACCCACTCCTTTGAAAAAGCGGCGACTGAGTCCGTTGGATGCCTGCATATCTGAGAGCTCAACGCCTTATGGTTCCCCGTGTGCCACGCCCACCCGGACAGATCAGCCCGACACGCCCGTCCTACTCGCCACCCCACCGCGTTCCCGAACAGAGGAGCCATGTCTCGAGCCCATCGCTATAACCCCAACACACACACTTAATGCTCCTCAGGAGGTATGTATGTGTGTGTATATATGTGTGCGTGTGTGTGTGTGTTTTATAAGAAAAAGACTTGAATTATTTTGTTTGTTGCATAGAATGAATCTTCAGAGGAAACCTCGCCAGAAGTCTCCAGAAAACCATGCGTGCAGGAGGTAGGCGTGTTTCCGTAACGTTGACTTGTCCTGGAATCTTAGATTTGGGAAAAGACTCATTAGACCCTGTTGTTAATCTTGGTTGTTTGTTTTTTTTCTCAGTTTTAGTTTGTCTTAAAGAGCAAGTTCACTGAGAAACCATGTAATACTTGTTGTTTCAACCCACAAGGCATTCATTTATACTAGAGACCACAGCAAATGAATGAGACCTTTAAGACATTTAAGTAGGAAACATTTTCACCATTTTTATGCTCCGTTCTTATGAAAATCCAAGATTTTAAAAAGGAATGTTTGTGTCAGTCTTAGCTGTAACTGTTGCATATAAAATACCAAGTGATGAAGCTCATCTGACTCTCTTCTTCTGTCCTAGGCTGATCGTCCTCCTTCATTGGTGTCCTCTCCCTGCGTCAGAGCTCCCAGTTCAGATGGACAACAAACAGACGTCAAGGTGTCCGTTTCAGAGAGTCCCCAGCTTCCAGCCAGTGAGGTGGTGGACAATGTAGAGGAGAGGACAGATGGTAGTGTCTCAGAGGGCACAAGCGAGACTTGTTTATCTGCAGACACATGTGCTTCCTCTTATCCTGGGTGGATAAAAAGCCCAGATAGAGGCCCGACTGGACCAGCTGGCCTGAACTTCTCTCCAGTCAACTCAAACCTAAGGGACCTTACCCCGTCTCACACCCTGGAGCCTCTGGTGGCTCCGTTCAGACCCGAGCCTTCAGCTGGACCTACAGCAGGAGCAGGATCCCTGCCTGGCTCTCAGCCCCCGTTTAGCGAATCCCAAGGTCAGCTGTTTTACTCCTGCTCTGATGATCCGGGCTCACTCGGCTTCCCACGCTCACTCAATGGGGACGGTGCCGGTGAGGGAGGGTCCTCACAGAACCCGCCACAGAAGAAAAAGGTGAGTTTTCATCTTCTTTCTAGTGGTTTCATCTTTTTTTAAATGAAACTGTATATTTATTGTTTGAACTCGGCTTCGGTAAGATCAGATTCTGTTGTGCGAATTTGAATTTCAATAAAAACGTCCCGCCTCTCCAGGTGTCCCTGCTGGAATACCGAAAGCGCCAGCGGGAAGCTCGTCGCAGCGGTTCCAAAACCGAGTGCAGCTCCCCCGTTTCCACTGTGCCGCCTTTGACCGTAGAAGCCTTCTCTGTGGCCCTGGAGCTCGCCCACGAGCCTCCTGCTCCCACGGCTCCCAGTAACATCACCACAGTGAAGGAGCCTCAGACGAGTGAGGAGGTGGAGGCAGTCAGAGAGAAAGAAGGAGGAGACGGACAGTGGTAGGTGTTAAAGTAATATTTATGTCGTCGTGTATGAACTTAATCCAGATGTTTTTTTTAATTGATCTTGTTTTGTTTTTGTTGTTTCAGGACGTCGTCGACATCTGTAGAGCAGGCCAGAGAACGCAGCTATCACAGAGCTCTGCTGCTCAGCAAAGACAAAGACACGGGTGAGAGTAACGCGTCCCAGGTTCAGCCTGGTTCTAACGCAGCGGTTTGTTCTTGTTAGTAACCCGGTGTTGTTGTAATAGATGGTGAGACCGAAGGAGGAGACACACCTGCGCTGAGGGAGTGTTCATCTCCAAGTCTTCAAAGAACTCCAACCCACACAGTAAGGGTTACTTTAAATGAACCCATTTATGCTTTTAACATGTCTGGATTTAATGTTTTTATCCATCTTTATTTGTTTACGTGTGTGGTCAGTAGTTCGTAAACGTTTCTAAGTATCTTTTTTTCCCGGTCAGCCCTGCTCTCCCGGTCCTCCCGTCCAGCCTTCCAGTCAACCGGCAAAGGAAGAAGACGGCGACGGTCAGCCTTGGACGGCGAATCCGACCAGCCAGCCTCTAAACAAGCCCGTGGGACCCAAGACCGCTCCTCTGACCCCCACAAAGCTGCACCCCACTCCATTGCCCTCCTCCCCTGTCCATTACCCAGCATCTTCTCTTCTCCACTCTCCCAAACCTCAGCCTCAGGGGTCGCCCTTCCGCAGCCAGAGGGCGCTGTTTTCAACCCCGCCTCCGAACCAACCCCCGTCGCAGGCTCAGACGACTCCTTTTCCTCAGTTTAACACCCAGAGTGCTCCACCGCCCCCGCCCCCTCCACCACCAGGGCCACCTGTGTCCACGGCGTATTTTCCCCCCCAGAACTCCTCCCCAGCTGGACCGTTTCCTGGGTTTAAACCTGCCGTCACACCCCCCTTCCCACCAGGTTCTCAGCCCCTGATGCAGACTCTACCCCACAGCGTTCACTATCAACCCTCAGCGGTTCCTCCCCCACCTCCCCCTCCTCCCCCACATCCTATACCCGGCCCCACCCTGCTGCATGTCAACCTGCAGCCCCCTCCCATCCAGCAGCATCAGCTCATGCTGACCACCGCTCCCCCTCCACCTCCTCCTCTGCAAGGCCAGACGTCCCAGCAGCAGCAGCCCCCCCCCTCCGGCCCACCCTTTTGTCACTCACCCCTCCCCCACCTCCTCCCCCTCCTCCCCCAGTCCCCTCCACCAACACCCCGATCCAGGCCCACCACTATCAGAACTTAGGGGGGTTCCAGCCTACATTGATGCACCCCAGTGCCACGGCAAGCGCTTCAGTACCCTCATCCACGTACCCCCCCACCCCTTCAGCAGACCGGACTGCCTCCACCTCCCCCTCCTCCCCCCCAACAGACTCAACAAGGCCAGGCCCCAGCCACTGCCGCCCATATGCCCTCCGGGTCCCGCGGAGCTCCTGCGACCCCGACCTCCTTCCACAACTCGGGGTACCTGAGCACCGGGTGGCACTGACCGCCCTCTCTGCTCCGCCCCCACCACCCCCACCCTAACAGCCCCTGAGAACTCTGGCTGAGAGGGGCGTGTACCATAAGCTGTAGATATGTTTTCTATGTACCTGAACACATGGCCAGTGGAAAAACAGCTGATTGTGGGATAAAAGGGTACTTTTAAGAAAATAAAACAAACAAGAACAGGATCTTTTTTTTTTTTTTTAAAGGAAAACAACAGTTGAAAATCTTCAAGACAAACTGTATGGAGTTAAAGATGGACTGTCCCCCTGGTGCTCATTGCCCTCTCTGGCCTCCATTTGTTCTGTTTTTTATTATGAATCCTCCTCCAGCGGAGATCCGTTGTGTCGTTTCCAGCCCCGTTGTAATTCCCCGCACTTTGTTCATAGGTGAACATTCCAGCCTCCCCTCCTCCTCCTCTTTGACAGTTATTCTTCCTCTCCTCTCGTCTGTCGTCAGCTCTGTATACAGTTAACGTTTTATTCTAGTGGCTCATTATAGCGAAGAGAAAGCTTTTTGTATAGAGAAAAAAAACAACACAATTATTTTTTTTAATCCTCTAACAACAAATATCTGTTCACCGCTGCAGATTCAGGAAAGATCCGATTCAGGGTGTCTGCCTCGCCGCCGCAGGAGGCTGCACTCGTGTGTGTGTGAGTGAGTGTGAGTGAGTGAGTGTGTGCATGTGTGTGTGTTTAGAGGAGCAAAAGGTGCGTGAGGTTTTGTGTAACAAAGGCTCGTAGCCTTCTGAGGTAGGCAGAGTGGTGTCACCTACTAGTAGGATATTAGCGGTTTATTTTTGAATATCAATGGTTATTTGTAGAAAGTGTAATTTAATGTATAGGTGGTTACTTCAGCTTTCACCAGAAACAGGTTGTAAATATTTGCTTCTTTTCTTTTCTATGCTTGTAAAATTCGCTCCCATCCCATTTTGAAATATGGTTGTAAATATGAACGCTCTTCTCGGCAAAGCTGAATGTTTCTGTGACTGTAGCATTATTTTTATTTTATTATTTGGTTTCCTCGACTCTTCAACTTTTGTCCCCTTTTTTATTTGTGTGTGTGAGTGTATGTTTGTGTGGAGGAGAGAGACTCACAGACACTGCACTGGTTGGCTATTTTCATGGTTCATTATAATAAATCACTGTAATGACAGTTTTATATCACTTCTCTTGGCGTTTGTCTCAGAGCTTTTGTGCTTCTGTCTTTGCTGACCGGGTGGAGTCACGTCAGGGGAGGTAGAACTCAAATAGGTGCGGAAGTAGGAAATGAAACTCGGAACAGAAATAAACATGAATAAATGGCCAGGCTGTAATCAAACTCAGTGTGATAATTTAATTATACACAACGCTCAAAGTTTACAAATCACCCATAAAAATCACGCCAAAATCACTCTGATTTTCATATTTCAGTCGACTGTGTTGTTGGTAAAAGTCAGAATTCTTATTTTTCTAAAGTTAGTTCTCAAAACACAAATTGTTTTAAATGCTTTAAAGTTTGAAATCTAATCACAGATTAGAAGCACTTTATATCACATTGTGTGTTATTTATTCTCATCTAATGCAGCAGTGCCTTACATGTTTTATTTTCCCTGATTTGATCCCAGAACTTTATTTATATAAAAAAGGAAACAAACAACAAACCTAAGTCATAATATAGAAGTAAAAATCAATTTTTGGGGAATCATAAATGCGATGTGATGATCAGAAAAACCTTAAAAACACATAGAATCATAAACATTTTATGAAATTTACTCATTTAATTTGACTTAATGACTTTTCAGGACCTGTTTTTCTTCTAAAAACTGTTTTAACTTAATTCTATCATCAGTATTTTAATAAACCAGAGCCGTACAGTCAATGTACCTGATGATTATGGAACAAAAAATTAAATATTTTTTTAAACTGCACAATTTTATGACCTAAAGTAGATAAAAAAAATCTCTCATTTCAGCAATTAAAAGTCTTCTTACTGACTTTTATAACTTGTAAATGAAATAAACCATGAAATGCATTTAAATCTGCAGCTCTGGTGCTTTATGCATTTCAATAAAAAATATAAATGAAGAAAAAAATATTACACAACATAACTATATATAATATAAAGTATATAATGCTTTTTTAAAATAGTGATTTAAAGTTGTGTATGTCTGTTTATATTTAGGTGTGGTTTGCTCAAAGTCACAGGCTTTATAAGGGGTTTAATTATAAAATAATAAATAATTTAGGTGGTAAAAATAAAGTTCAATCAATCTGAACATTACTTATTTGCAAAAAAAAAGCAATAAAAATGTTTACGTTCTGTGTTTTTTTTAGCACTATTTTTTAAACTGAAGAATTTATTTTCCTAAACCACATTTTCTGACTGAAGAACGACTCTCGCTAACTCAGTTCTTCTGCTCTTAAATCCTTTCAGGTATTTACAATATTTTCCACACATTTAACTCTATGGCACATAGAAATAATGGATGAGTGGACATTTGAGAGAAAACACTTAAAATTGAAGACGAATCACATCAACGTTGATTTTTACAGGTAGAATAGAAACGATGCACTTTCATTATTGTTTTTCTTTAACAAAATGAGCTCTAATAACTACCGTTTTATTTTATCACACCAAACATTGAATCATAACGAAGCACCGTTCTGTCAGACTGATCCTCGTATCTTTGCTGCAGACTCGTTTTCTGGAGTTTGTTTTCACCTCAGGTCTGTTAGATCTTTGTCCCGTCAAAGGTAAGATCATTCTTTTTGCAGATGACGCTCTTTTTGTGTGTCCTGGATTTTGATTTACCACAAGTCCGTGCTTTTTTCCAGCTGAGCCTGTACACAAACATCCTTCGTTGTGTTAAAATGATGAACAGTGAGGGAGAAACACAGTTTCGGGTGAGTATGAAGATTATTTTACAGAAGGAGTTTTCAGAGAGAACAAAAGGCCTCCTGGCAGGAATGCGTCCACTTTCATCTCCTCTTCTTGTTTTTTTGTTCCGATGACTCCCAAACGCTTCAGCTCTGAAATCCAGCCGCCAGGTGGACCAGGAGATGGAAGCTGGATCCTGAAGTGACATCACATCTCGGCTGTAAGACCTGCAGACATGAACGTTGGCACTTTTTACATGAACATTCAGATCTATGAAATCAACAATTCCATGATTTAATTAGTGTAGAATTCAAACTAAGTTTTATTACAGCAAACTAATTATCTGCAGATTACAGAGGCTTTTGCCTCAGCGCCATGTTGCACAGCAATGTTTAATACGCTCCACCTACAGTGCTGTTAAATCATGAATTAACTGTGATATTCAGAACGCTGAGTTCCATTCCACCAGCCACACCTGATTACCACCAAACCCAAACAACTAAGAAATGTCTGTAGAAATGAAAAAGGGTTAACGATCTGAAAAAGCAAGTGTAAAGAAATGAAGGGAGAAAAGAAGTCCAAACAACACCTAGAGCTCTGCAGGACTCAGTTAAGGTCAAAGTTCATGAATCAACAAAATGAAAGATGCATAACAGAAAAACCAAACCTCTACTGACTTAAAAATAACACAAAGGTCTGTTTCACATTTGCTGAAAAAGCATTTTGATTAGGTTTTTGGGAAAATATTCAGTGGAACTTTCTGGAAGCTGTTTGTCCCATTCCATCTGAACTAAAAACAACATGACGTGATGGTCTGGGGCTGATTTGCTGCTTCAGGACCTGAACCACTTGCTTAGATTGATGGAACAATGAATTCTGCTCTCTAGCAGAAAATCCTGAACAAGAATGGCTGACCTTTGACCTTAAAAAAATTGTTCTGCTGGAAAATCCTTCAATGTGGTTGAATTACAATAGTTCTGTGAAAGAGAGTGGGTCAAAAGTCCTCCACAGTGATGTGAGACTCATGGCCGGTTATCACAAACAGCTGAAACATTTACAGGTGAAACTGGAAAAACTAGAATCTGGTGCAAAAGTTAATTTATGTCAGTAATTCAACTTAAAGGTGAAACTAATAGATGAGATAGACTCATTCCATGCAAAGCCAGATATTTCAGCCTTTATTTGTTATAATTGTGATGATTATGGCTTACAGCTGATGAAAACCCTACATTCAAAATCTCAGATGATTAGAATGAAAAGGTTCAATATTCTAGAATCAAAGTGTCACACTCTGGGTTCGACTCACGTGACCCTGCAGTCGCGCGACACTCAAATGGGGGACAGGAAGTGTTTTGCTCCACTACAAAACACAGCGAGACCGAGACGGATGAACGCGAGTATACTAATGGGTTGGCACAGACGTGATATCGCCAAAAAAAAAAAAAACATCTTCCTTTAGATTATGACTCATATAGTTTAAAAAAGTCGGACTTTTTGTTGGTGATTCTGAGAAGCTCTAAATGACTGTCATCTTGTTTTTGCTCAGGTAAGTTGTGCTATATTTAGCACATGATAATAATGCTATTGCTAACGAGTATGTTTATGTGCTAGAATCTAATTGTAAAAAACTTATTATTAAATTTCTGGTACGTTTGTTTTTAATAAGGTATAAACGCCAAGTTACAACACTAAGCTAATTGCTAACAACATTAGCACTCTGAAAGCTATTTGGTGTAAGGACACATGAAAACAGTATCAAACTGTTTACCTGCCGTTTTAATGGCTGTGTTCAATAAAATGCTATAAAAACATTTAGTAAACCCTTACCTGTTGGAAAGTGATCGCAACAAACTTTAGCATTGTCCATTTCAGAGCCTCCTGTTTTTAGATGGAGATTACTGATCCACTTGTACGTCTTCTTTCAGTAAGTCCTTAAACTTTGTCTTTGTCCCGATTAGAGCAATTGTAACAACCATAAGACAACACAGAATTTGGGAATTTTATCGCCAAATCAACAGAATAAAAAAGCAACTGCATGACCCCCATCTGGTGCATTTGGTGACTTGGACGCTAAGCCATGTGAAACCCAGCAATCAGCTAATGAATCCAGAACACCTGCAAAGGGTTGTTGAGCCTTTAGATGGTCTCTCAGCCCAAGCTGGATTACTGAAATTAATTAATTTTTGCACATTTTTTAATTTTTTGAGTTTCACCTGTAAATATGACAAGAAATCACAGGTAGCTGCAATACCAAAAACCAACCACTAGATGGCACTACATTAATTTTACATGACCTTTAAAAGAGGCACTGCTAGATTTTTATATTTGTTTCCTAAATCTGCAGAACTTTCATGTAAATTAAAAATGTTTTTATTGTTACTCATTAAACTAGGATACTGATGTGTAACTGAATTAAGATTTTACTGTAAAATAAAATAGCTTGCTTTAAATGTAAGAACAGTGTTATTTGTGATATGTCTTCACCTGGGTCTCATTTTAAGTGCAACTGAGATGAAAACATGTATGTTAGAATAAAACATAAAAGTGAATTTATTCAAATAGATTATGTTCTAGTCAGAAGAAGAATGAAATAACTGCTAGTAGGGCTGTTGGCAGATTCAGTAATAAATAAAAAAATAAAAAAAATAAAAAATAAATAAATAAATAAGACAAGAAGGCAGATTTTGGACTTCAAAGATGAGTATTTTTACACTCTTGGCTGTAGGCCTCCTTAAGTTTTCTTTTATGTTACATAATCTCATTCCATTGCCAGGAAAAATCTTTTCAATCTTCCTTCAAAGTTTGAGGTTTTTTTATGCTTTATGCCAGCCGTTAAGTAGAAAATAACACCTGTTAAAATATTTCCTCCAACAACATACCTGCCAGTGTGTGTGACTGCGTCTCCATCTCCAGAAGTTATATCACATTATTTCCAGTCTCTGAAGAGGAAAAGAAGTATTTAAAAATTAGGTCAAGGTTGGTGTTCAGCATTTAACCAGCAGATGTCAGTGTTGGACAAATTTTAACCCTGCAGAGGCAGGAAATTAATGAGCAGGTTGACAGGTTGGTGTCACTTTTATCACTCTAATAATGAGAATAAATGTCTCACTTGATTTTTATTTTATTTCTTGCTTATTTTTCCCATTGGCTTCCTCCTTTTTGGCTCCTCTCCTCTTTCTTGTCCCCCTTCTCTTGGGTTTCTAATGACTTTTTCCTCCCAGATGCTAACAGGAAACTGTCCTGGCTGACAGGGTGGCTGTGATTCATTTAGACAGACTGGCAGCGAGTCGTGTAAACAGCCATTAGTAATTCATGACTCCATCCAGCATCCCCGGGCTTCAATTAACCCCTGATATTTGGGCCTTTTCCTTTCGGACACCCATCCCCGTCTCCTCCCTTTATTCTCTGCACGCTTTTCATCTCATCCCTTCTCCATTTGCAGTGTTTTGTTTTTGGGTTCGAGAGCCGGTGCCATCGCAGTCTCACCGGCCACCGAAGCAAACAAAACAACCAAGCAGGTGGTGTTTTATATCCATCCAATGCAGGCAAATTAGGAAAAAGGAAGGAGATGTTTTTAATTATGAAGCTGCTGGCTGGACGGGAGGTTTGGCAGCTTGGTGGTTTTTGATGTGCTGTATCTCATTAGAGCCTAAACAGAAAACTCATTTGAATAGAAAACCACACAGAAGCTATAGTCTGAAAATTAAATCATGATATTTATGATGATAAAGCAAAAAATATATATAACATTTTTTTAGTATTTAGGATGTTTGGATTCTTTATTTTATATGATAAAGTACATATTTTAGTAGTTTTTGCTTTTTATGCTCTCATTTAAAGTTGTTTTATACATATATGAATTTAAAAAGGCAAATCTATGTAATGAAGAGAAGTTTGTAAATTTTAATCATTTAATATTCACACACAAAACATTTTTTTGTTTTTTATACATCCATCCATCCTCTTGAGGCCCAGACTTCCCTCTCCCCAGCCACTTGGGCCAGCTCCTCCGGGGGAATCCCAAGGCGTTCCCTGGCCAGCTGAGAGACATAGTCCCTCCAGCATGTCCTGGGTCTTCCTTTAGGTCTCCTCCTGGTTGGATGTGCCCAGAAAACCTCACCAGGGAGGCCTCCAGGAGGCATCCTAATCAGATGCCAGAGCCACCTCAACTGGCTCCTTTCAATGTGGAGGATCAGCAGGTCTACTCCGAGCCCCTCCCGGATGACCGAGCTTCTCACCCTATCTCTAAGGGAGAGCCCAGCCACCCTGCGGAGAAAACTCATTTTGGTCGCTTGTATCCACAATCTCGTTCTTTTGGTCACTATAAGCTCGTGACCATAGGTGAGGGTAGGAACGACAGGTAAATCGAGAGCTTCGCCTTCCAACTCAGCTCTCTCTTCACCACGACAGACCGGTACAACGCCCGCATCACTGCAGACGCAGCACCAATCTGCTTATCGATCTCACGCTCCATCTTTCCCTCACTCGTGAACAAGACCACGAGATACTTAAACTCCTCTACTTGAGGCAGGACCTCGTCCCTGACCTGGAGAAGACATTCTACCCTCCCCCCCCCCCCCCTTTTTTTTCTTTTTACAATTTTTAAAACTAATTTATAAACTATAAATATTAATGTAATTATAATACAGTGATAAATAATTTTTAATTTTTATTTATCCTCATATTTTTGAATTTATTTAATTTTCTGTTCATGTGTTCCTCTTTTTTTTTTGCTTTTAATAATTTAACAAAATGTGACGTCACTTGTGGTTGTTTCTCGTTATCTGGATAATGCTTTATTCAAAAACGTATGAATTTACTCTTCTAACTTTAATCTAAATGATTAAAATAGTGCTAGTTTTCTCAAACATGGGTGTATAATGTAACATGATGATGATGATTCTAACAGATGTTTTTCTTCGTTCTTACTGTCTCCCAGCAGCTCCTCAGACATCAGATTGTCTTGGCGATTTCCCAGAACGAAGGCCAGGAAGGAGAGGATGAGGGCGTCCATGATGCCCATGATGGCCAGTATGTAGGCCCAGCGTACCGAACAGGCGCCCAGCGTGTATTTATCCGTCTGCTCGCCACACATCCGTTTCACCTCGTCGCTGTCCCAGCCATCAGGGTAGATCATGCAGCCCAGGATCAGACATGTACCTGGAACAGGAGGAGAGACAGATGGATGAGTGTTTCCTAACAAGCTACCAGGGGAGGACTCGCGTTGGAGTCGACACTGTATGTAAACCTAAAAACATCGTGCAGTTTATTTTAAAAAGTAGGTCTGCAGCACAAGTTTTTTATTGAGAAGGAAGCAGATTACACACATTTTAATCATCCTGCACAAATGTTAGTTTATGATGGTGTATCAGTGCCACAAGTAGGATAAAGGAAGTGTTGAGTTTAAAGTCAAAGTGTCGAGAGACAAGTTGAAACTCATAAAAATGAGTGTTATTATTAATGTCTGAGTTTTACCAGAAAATGTCCTTGGACTGAAATTACTTTTAACGTTTTTTCTGTTATTTTGACTTTTAAATAAAATTAAATTTCCTTTAAATTGTGACTTTTTTCTCGACATTTGGATTTTATTCTGGAAGGAATTTTTCCTTTTTTTCCCTGATGAATTTTTCTTAATTGGCAGTGGCACTAATACCCTTAATACCACTTACCTGATGGCACACCTGTAGAGATTTAAAGTTTAAAGTAAATGTATTAAAGGTGTGGTTCACTTGTTTAATTAATACATTTGTAGACTCTGGTAGGGATGAATGCCTTGCAAGCCGTACTCGGGGCAAAACAGCCCAGGAACACTTGGCTCAGCATGGATAAGTCTTCTGCAGCAGAGAGTGGCACAACACGACAGGATTTGTCTTATTTCCTGATATTTGGACATCTCTCCTCTGATTGGCTAACAGCAACGCGACTCTACCACTGACTCTGTTTGCTCTGCAACGTTGATGTTTTATCTCCACAAATAACACAAGCCTGGAGGAGTTCTGCTGTGTGGTGGAGTTGCTAATGCTAACGGTTAGCTTCTACTAGCCCGGACGTTCTCTGCTGTTTCCTGGACGCTAAACCAACAACAGCCTTCCCCGTCGTGAGTCAAGATGGGTGAGTCCATGAATGTTAAATGACAGCATGATGTCACACTGTCAGGCTTTTCTAATCCTAGAGTTTCACTTCTGATAGAGTTTTCTGATTTTTAGCTAATTTGACAGATGAAAAAAGATAGCAGCTGAAAGAAAACCTAATTTTAGACTTTGATAATGTGTACGTTGTTTTTAGAACTGGCCTACGAGCATCGTACAGGGGTCCTGGCGGCGACCCCTGTAGTAATGGGAGGAAATAGGGTGTCGGGAGATGAAAGTAGAAAAGAAACAGGAGAGTACAGGGGTGTGGAGGGAGGTGTAAATATGTTCCTAGCATCGTGTTGACATGAGTGGAAACGGACCAGCCGCTGTCTGCTGCCCGGCTGATGATGACAGACTGTTGGGAAGCGCAGCCTCTAATAACACTTCTGTCGTGGCTGTTTCACACACAGTCTTAGTCAGTAAAGGCACTGCCATATATTTATTTTTTTTGTGACAAATGCTGCCAGAAGCTGTTTTTTTGTTTACTAAATCCTTGTGAATCAAGAAAGCTGCCTGAGACCTCCTGACCTCCCTACGCCCAGCTCCAGCTCATCCAGGCCTGCTGTGAGAAATATCCTCTCTCGGGTCGCCATGGGGACCGTGGAAGGCATCCCAGCTAGATGCCTAAACCACCTCACCTGGCCTCTTATGATGCAGATGAGCAGCAACTTCCAGTGAGCAAGCTAATGTGTGTGAATCAGTCATGGATGTGCATCCGATAAAGACTTATTTTGTTAAAACTGATGAACCAACACAGAACGAACATTTCCACCCACCTCTTGCCCTTCAGCGATGGCTGATAACAAAATCGTGCATTAGATGGACAGGATAACTCCTCAGGGTTACGGTTTGGCTTAATTGAGAACAAAAATGACTGAAGTATCTAAGTGGCATTAGAGGAGTATATCCGCATCCTGCTGCAAGGCTGACGTGAGCTGCAATTGGATTAAACTGGTTGATAATCTCCGGAAATATCTGAGGCTAGAGTATCTCCTCTACCTTCTCCCCTCTAGTTGGAAAGCTTAACACGCAGAGACGATGACATCATCGTCGTCATCCTTCCAAAAGATGGGCAGTTGTATTGCATCATCAAAAAGAAAAACTAAAGGGTAACCAATTAGGATAAAACATGAAATTCATAGGAAGTAATCGTGTATTTAATTATTGATTACACACCCGAGCTGTTTCCTTTTGCACACGTAACTTTTAGGGTTTTCAGAGCTCAAATCTAAATCAGACACATTTCTGTTGGAGGATTTGGCAAAGCACACAAACTTCTCTTGTGTGTGTAAACAACCTGTTCCTGCAGGTTTCTCAGCTGTAATATTAATAGAGTGAGTGGAACTGAACGCCGTCCCAGCGGCACATCTTCCATCTCCCACAGGCTTCGAGTTGAAGGGAAAACACGAGATCAAAGAGACAACAGGTTTTTGTCTTCCCGACTCTCATCCGAGCGCCTCGAGATGTGCTGCAGTGGTGGTTGTACTGTTGAAGTCACTAAAGAAACGTAATTTAGACTCCACACGTTCCCTCTGACTGATTTAACCTTCGCTCGTTGGTGCCTTTTAAACAAACCCACAGTTTTCTTGTTTTTAAATACATACTAAAGCTTTGGTGGTTGTATCTTTCATTGGTCTTTCCCTGATTTCTTGACAAAACTCTATTTGTTTCCCCAAGACTGGAGGCAGGTTTTTGGGAAACGTGTTTTATTTTTAGTCCTGCACAGAGCTGTCGTGTTGCTGCAAACCTCTCTCCAAAGCTCAGATGAAGTCGTCTCATCTCAACGGCCCTTCAGCCCTTTTCACCACAGATGAACAAACATCTGCCTGAATAAAACCTCTGTCACAAATATGACGGATAATACCAAACCCTCACACGACTGACTGGCGTCGGCTCGTTTCACATCCTCACAGGAGCCGTGTGTTGAAGGTAACGTTTCTATTGGGAGCAAACAGCTGAGTTTGTAACGCTCCAGATGATTGAGGTCAGCTGGAAAATGGAGGACAGCGTCTGTTTGGAAAGACTCACGAGCTCCTTAACGGAAGGCTCTATTCCGTGCGGTTGTACTCTGCAGGAGAGGAGCAGTAATGAGCTAAATTTCACACTGGACTTCTGAGAACAACTCTCCATCAAAGAGGGAAGAGAAGGGCAATTACCGCACGGCGCTGCGTCTCGTGCTTTGATTGCCCGAGAGACGTCTGGTTAAGTCAGAACTTACAGGAACTTTGGAATCCTGGACAGAACTTGATGATTTTTTTTCTGGAGTTACTTTAATTAGTGTTTGATGTTCTCCTGAGTTGGTTATAGCAGATATAAACAGAATTAAAGGATAAAGAGGCTTGGTTTGGTTAGTGCATGACCTCATTAGAGCTGACAGTATTTTGCTTGGCCACCACAGCTCATTAAAAATGGCTCTAATTCAGTGTTTTTATGGGTATCGAGCTAAAGATGTTATCAAAGTAGCAGAAAATCATCCCTAAGACACATTCCAAGGATGGGACGTGTGCAAAACAAAGGTGTCAAGTAACAAATGGTTCTTTACCTTACATAAGTAGACATTTTGGGTATTTATTAGGCATCAAAATGTAATGTCAGAAATGATTCGTGTCAGTGTTCCCTTTTTTAATGACACATTTTTTACATACCACACATTAAACATCAAACTCTTCAGCCACTCACTCAAGGTGTCAAAATAGAACAGATCTAAGGTTTAGTTTTTGAGATTTTTTGTTTGTTTGGCACAACTGGCCGACCTTAAATTGAGTTGACATTTTGCAGTGATAAAGTTTAAGTATGTTAGAAGACATGATGTTAGTTACCTAAAACGAGTTAATCTTTCTTTTTTTATTGGCGGGGGGCATATATTGGTATCGGTTTATATTGGTATCGGACATTAATAGCACTTACACACTAGCATCGGCTCTGCTCAGCCGGCCCCAGCCCGGCCGCGTTCGTTCCACACTGCCTTAGGAATGAGGACGTGATTGAGCACATGAGCGGTCTCCAAAATTGGTGCAAAAAATTGGCACAAAGATATCAGTGATTTCATGAGCGTGTCTCCGAGCATGTGGGTGGGGCAAAAGAGCATGGAGAAGTCGGCGGTGTCTTCCTTATTAAACAAAGGCAGCCTGAGCAGTGTTGCTTTTGGAGACTCTTATTGCGTCCTGCTTTGCTGTGTGTCCTGGCAGCGCTGTGTGTGTGTGTGTGTGTGTGTGTGTGTGTGTGTGTGTGTGTGTGCGCTCCAGAGAGACAGAGAAAAAAACGGCTTCAGTCACACGCTTGTTAACCCCTCAGTATCCAGAATGATAATGACTCGCGAATGCTTGAAGCCCCCGCTGGCTGATTCTATCCACCAATTGGAGGCTCCCCCTATAGGTGTGAATTTGAGCCAACCATCAGTCGCCAGTGGGTGTGTTGGACTGGTTCAGCCCGAGGCAGACCGCCTTGTGAAGAGGGCTGAAAATACGGTTGCGTGCAGAAAATTACCGGGCTACCCCGACGGGACCACTCATTACCCTATCTAGGCCAAGTGGAGCCGATGCTGGTGTGAAAGGCCTATAAGAGTCAGATTATATCAGATATCGGTAGAAAAGCAGATATCAAACATCCCTAGTATCTATACTTTGTTGGAGTAATTATAATCTGATGTTTTACTTCTACTCATTACATTTTCACAAAATTATCTGTACTTTCTATGCTTTAAAAATTAGCCGCTTTACTCCTGTTTCATTACGGCTTTTTATTGTTAAAAATACATGAGGACAATAAACTTTTCCAGATAGATGACTCCATCTGGACAGAGTGAATGTGATTGTGGCTGGATAATCATTGAAACATCTACCATTCTGACACCCTATTAGTTACCATCCATCCACATGTGGTTCTTTAATCTATTTGCATTCATTTCCAGGCTGTGGTGCAGCCTAAGCTCTTTCCCTTTTTCTTATTGACATTACTTTTACTTTCAGTAGTTCTGAAACCAGTACTTTTTTACTTTAACACAGGTAAAAAACTTGAATTGACACTTCAGCTTCTATAGAAGTCTTCCAAACCGTAGTATCTACTTCTACCTGAGTAATGAATGTGAACACTCCTGATGAAATAGGAAAATGTTTCATTGCATTCTGCTGCAGAAACACTTTCACACATCAAACCATCTTTTGTGACGCGCGTTCATTTCTTCCCTGAAAATGTGATATTTCTGTGTTGATGTTTATGTGGAGCTCACGCTGTTTGCAGTGGGCATCTGCTTCAAGGTGGAGCATGACAAATCGAATTAATGGGAGTTAATTGGGGCAGAAACTGGCAGATGCAAGTAGGTATGAGGACAACCCCCCTCCCCCTTTCCTCTCTTCACCACTCTGCCCTGATCCCTTCTGCACCACGGAGCAGTGAGCCCATGTGTGCATGAAGGAAATATTCCTTATTTCTTTTTTTTATGTGTGTGTGTAAACCAAGGGGCCATTTTGGTCTGAATTTTATGAAGCAACAAGGAAGTGACAAAAATTGCAGTTCCACCCTCATCCACTAGGGGCTGGCACCAGAAGTGAGCAACTCCTCATTGACTCCCATGTTAAAAATGCCAACTTCAATAATTCAACAATTAGACTTGATTGACAGCTAGCATGAGCATCAGAGCTAGCATAAGCGGCTAGCTCCGGGGAAGACCCTCAGCCTCACGTTAATAGATATTCGGCTTCGCTGGTCCACTGCGGTCAAAGGTCCGTGAGGTCGCCGCTGCAGAATGAAGGTTTGCGAGTTTCAGTAACAGGCCTCTCCCTTCAACAGCGGCGGCCCTGCGATTAGAGATCTGCGAAACTGCTGCTTCATCCTTGCTGAGGCAGCCCAGCAAAATGGGTGCCTGGCCTCTCCCGTCTCTTGGCCGGGAACAGTTGCTACACACAGGCGGCTGCACGCTCCCTTCTCCCGAGGGAGTCGGGACGCGCGGCCGCCTGGCTTCCGTCCGAGGCTGTAGCTCTGCTGGTCACCTGTGGAGCTCTCTGAGGGAGACTACAGAAACACTGCAGCTCTTTGAGTTGATGTTGCTTCAATGTGGAGTCGCACAACTGTGTTTCTCTCGTTAAAAGCGCCTGAAAAACTCCACTAGCTTCAGGTTAGCATGTAGCTAATGTCCCACTGATCTCCAACTGTGGCAAGCGTGACCTCACGTAAGCAGCCAGGGTGCCCGGCTCGGATCGCAGCGGTTTGAGGCTCTGCTTGTATTTTAACAGTCCATATTAGAGCTCCACAGGCGACCAGCACAACTACAGCCTCGAAGACGGCCGCGCGAGTCGCTATAGACATAGAGAGTCACTATTGGTTTTTCTTGTTTTAACACAGTATTACGATGTTTCATTTACCTTTAATCACTGACGGTTTCGGCGACTACTGTCGCCATCTTCAGAGTCACACCGACTTTCAAGGCGGATGGCCACCACTGCGCATGTCAGTGATTAAAGGTAAATGAAACAACGTAATACTGTGTTAAAACAAGAAAAACCAATGGAGATAGAAAATAAACACAGGAAGAACATAACAAGAAGATAGAGAGTCACTGTCACAGAGCTCTGCTTTAGCTTCGGTGGTTAGCTCAGTTTAGCTAGTAGCTATATTGGTTCTGTTAGAGCTCACCCTCACAGCCCCACCCTCAGCTCCACCCCTTTTCCCATTTATGGATTGTCTGGGTGTGATGAGACGTGTGACACGGCCAAAATGGGGGGGTGGGGGTGGGGTGGGAACCACCTTTTTTGCCCCATAAACAATCCACAGACAAAAATGGACTCGGTTTGTCCAGTATCTATGTCTTTGACATGCGGTGATGTTCAACAAACACCAAAAGAGGTGGTTCTGCTCAACAATTCTTCACTATTAAGGTCAAATGGGTGAATTACAAACTCAGGTTTATCGTTTATGAGACAAGGATGAGAAAAAGGCTTAACGTTTGCTTTTCTGACAAAAGAAAATCCAAAATCTTAATAGAGCGTGTCAGATGTAGCAGATGTTTCAACAAGTTTAGATGTTTCTGCAAAGTTTTAAATCAAAGCAGAATCAAAAATGGAATAAATAATTCAGAAGAGCCAACAAACTGACTACAAAACACTTCTGAATAAAATCTCAGAAGAAGTTAAATATTACTGAGGAAGGAGGTGAGGAATAAGAAAAAAGATAAACCAAGATCGGAGAGAAACAACTGAATAAAAGAGCAGGTAAAGATGCAGCTCAGGTTTCAGTGTCTGGAAAGGTGAGAGAAAAGTTGACAAAGGGGACAAAGAAGAAAACACAAGGAGATTATCTGAATCATAAAGGTATCAGGACATGATTAAAGTCATGCTGATGAATTTACGTGGGTGTAATTTTTAAGTGTCTATTGAATCAACAAGGCTGAGCGAAGATACAAATATAGACCGAAGGGTTACGGCATGAATCAGGGTTACGGGACCGGAATCCCAATGTGCTTCATTTGAGACATGAAGGGAATGAAAGACACTGTTTAAAAATGCAGCGGCGGCTGTGAAAGCAGCTCCTCTTCATCAGAGAATGGCACAGAAACAGAGAAGCCACACTTCAAAGTCAGACTCCAGCGCAGAGTTTACCAGCTATATGAAGACTTGGTGTTGGCGTACCAGAACGGTTGTCAAAGCGAAGCTGCTAGAATCGGTCCTTTGTTGATGTCAAATAGATTAAAAATCAGATTTACAGACTAATCTCACAGCTGAACTCTTAGTTATGAGCTCTTTCATATCAGAAGAAAAGGACCAGACACTGATTACAGATTACAGTTACTGTGTTTGAACGGTGAAATGAAATGACTCTGATGAAAGAGAACAAAATCATGCAAAAATGAAAGACCTGGCATTTATTGGAGGAACAGCTGATGCCTTTCATACGGCCATAAAACTCAGTATGGTCCAGACTTTAGAGCCTGTACAACACTCTTAATGACTTTGTTGGGGCTCAAAATGACCCAGGAGCCCTGATAAACGGCCAAACACAACCCAGGAAATTAGGCCTGCAATTAGTGCTGCCACAATTAGTCAAATTGTCACGATCACGTCGACAAAAAATGTAATAGTTGACGTTTAAGCATTTTTTTTTATCTTGCCTGCTGCAGCACCACTGCTGCTTTCTGCTTTTCTGCTCGAGGCACATGCGCAGTGGTGGCCATCCAGGTCATCTGCTGCTTTCTGCTCAAGGCACATGCGCAGTAGTGGCCATTCGCTGCTTTGGGCTCGAGGCACATGCGCAGTGGTGGCCATCCGCTGCTTTGGGCATGAGGCACATGCACAGTGGTGGCCATCCGCTGCTTTGGGCTCAAGGCACATGCGCAGTAGTGGCCATTCGCTGCTTTGGGCTCGAGGCACATGCGCAGTGGTGGCCATCCGCTGCTTTGGGCATGAGGCACATGCGCAGTAGTGGCCATCCGCTGCTTTGGGCTTGAGGCACATGCGCAGTAGTGGCCATCCGCTGCTTTGAACAATAAAACCAACATGTCAGGAACTGGACACTAAAGTTCTATGTAAATATTTTGATGCGTGTTGTTTTCTTATCATGTGTGACTACATATTTGAAAAGTATGGAACTTGTTCTGACTTGACCCCCTGAAACCTCCGTGTGGTGGGTGGGGGTGCAAGTGTCTGCCGGCCCGGCCTGGCCTCTTGTTTGAAGTCGTCTCTCGTTGTAACCGTCACATTCCAAACAAGCCGTAATCAAAGCTACCTCTGATTTCTTTTGGAGCGCGGAACATGCTCAGGAGTGAGAAGTCACTCCCTGCATCCAGCATCCAGTCGCTACTTTGATGAGAGAGATGCTGCATCGCCATGGAGACGGGCTGCCTGCTGCTCCTTCTGAGTGATACGTTGAATTTTAGATGGATGGAGAACGAGTGTTCGGGACTGCATAGACACCTCGGTGTTGTGGTGAGTGTGACACAGAAAGCTTCTCTCCATCTCTTCATCCTCCCCTCTAAAGCTGCACCATATGTCCCGACCCTCTGGTGCTGTCAGCGTGCTCATATGAGCATCACATCCTCACACATGAACATGCTCCCCACAAGGACCCAGTTTTCCAAGTAGTGTGTGTGTGTGTGTGTGTGAGTGAGAGAGAGAGACAGACAGGGTAAAGGGGAATGATCTTATTAATTACACCTCCTGCTGCTCCGTGTGGGATACAAAGGATGGATGCAGATGATGTCCCAGATAGAAGAAAATCTAAACATCTGGTTAGAAAGCAGGTTACACGTACAATTAACCGTGCTACATCACCTCTCGCTGAAGTGGCAGATAACTTCGACAGCTGTGAATCTTTAACGGTCGTCCTTATTTTCTCTAAAAAAAGTCTGCCTTTGAAGTCAGACCGAGGGGATTGCTCCACTCCATTTCAGCATCTTCTAATGTGTCTCTGATCTGTGGCGACGGCAGAGAGCACACGCTCCCCCTCCGTCTATGCTTCTGCCTTTTCTGCAGCACTGAGTTCTAATGACTGATGATGTAAAGGGAGGAAAAATATCCAGAGAACTATTGTGACAAGAAAGGATCCCTCTGGTCAAAGAAAAGGATGCAGCCCAGTGAGATCTTTGACCCTAAATGACACTTGTCCACTTAGTTTGCTGCCTCCATCAGAAGCCTTCTGGGCTCCAGTGGAGCTGATCATGTGATTTTTAGTACTTTTCTCCAAGATTAAATTTGAAATGAAACTAAATGCAATCTTTGTTTAGTTACTGCGCTGTATGTTCTGTCTCGTGCTGCTCATTCAGCGCTACAGGACGTCAAATCAAAACAAAAATCCCAAAACAATAGAAGAAATGTTAGAGGATTTGATGATATTTAAATTGGATTACTTGAGTATGTTGCAGCATTATAGATTTGATATTTAAAAATCTGACGTTGAAATATTTTGATTATTTTAAAGGAACACTTGGCAGTTTTGGCTTGTTTTTAGCACCCCCTAGTGTCCGTTAGTGAATGCAAAAGTAAAACTTATCTCCTCGCTGTGCGTTCGTCTTTTTAACACCTTAATCTAACAGCTGAAATGTCTCCTCAGCCTTCATTAGTGTCTACAGGAGCGGTTCATCACTAAATCAAACACATCAGCTGTGTTCATGATCTAAAACATGCTGGGAGCAGACTGCAGCACCAGGCATGTCAGCTCCACTTTACTAAGTCCAACAGGGAGCAGCCCGCCACTCTGAAGTTGCAAGTGCGGTATTCAGGCGACAGAGGGCGGTGGGGGGTCTGAGTGACATTTCATTAACCCTGTAAAGGGTCATTTTAGCACAAACTGGCTCAAGAAAATGGTTTAAAAATATAAAAAAGTTGCATAGTTAAACAGAACAAAAGTATTTTAAACTTGCTGCAGTTTAGTGAAGATCTGAATCGAGGTAAAAGGGCTTCTGTGTGAGCTGATGTCACGTTGATAAAAATACTTTTACCTGATAAAATCACCTCCTCTCTGTCTGCATCAGATGCTCCGCTCTTCTTACTCACATGCAGAAGTCATCATGATAAAAACAGTCTCTGCTTATCCTAGCTTGTTTTTGTGATATTTACAGCTTTCCTGGCTCTCAGAATAATCCGAATGAGGCTTTTGTTGCAGATAACAAACAGGTGTCTCTAAAGTAATCCTACAGGTGTAGTAATCGTTTATTTTCATGCAAACACATATTTTGACTTTGTCTCTTTTTTTGTGCAGGGCCCTCAACAAACGCTCTCCTGACCAGACACTTTTCTCATCAGGTTAGTTTTTATCAAATTTTAGATTTGATTCTTGTTGCCATGGCGATGCCTTAAATCTGGCTGGGTTGCATCAAATCACAGATCACAATCATCTCAGCTGCTCCTAATGGTTCTAAGAAGCTGTGTTTATTATATATGTGTATATATATTTATTTTTTTAATTTGCAGAGGACAATGACGGAGATACGATGCTGACAACCAGCAGCAGCGGCTGCACAGAGAACTGTTTCCATGGCAACCAGCAAGCTCAGAGTGAGGAAGAGCATCAATGGGCAGGCTGAGGTGACTCTGAGCATCACCGAAACAACACACGTCCCCTCGGCCTCACTCTCCTCCTCCATCAGTCGCTCCGCTCACGAACCCTGAGCTCGTGCTCTCTGATCCGTGGCCTTCTGGAAGACAACAAGGAGCGAGTCTCACACACAAGGAAGCACTTAACTCACGATGGCCGCAACAGAGAGCTCCGCTTCTCCGCCGTGTCCCCCGGTGCCTTCACAAGTACGTCCACTGGGATGCAAACACTCCCACAGCTCACACTCCTCTACTCCCCCTGCCACGTTTATGAAATAACAACCCTCTCTGAGCTGCTGCAGAGCCTTTTGATGTTCCCTCAGCTACACACCTCATTTGTATTCAGCTTGTGCCCCCCCCCTCTTCACTCATCCTTTTTGATTTCAGCGCCACTACCGAGACGTTTCCTAATGTTAACATTGTTAGTCGTGTTTTCCACACAGCGTGGAGCACCTTCTCACTTTTCAGCTGTTTTAACAGTGGAAGGATGATGTGTGTAATCAAGATGGTTTTATTTTTGTCTGAATGTTTGAAGTATCACATGACCCACTGGAAGGATTTTAATGAAACATTACAGAACATCTGTGGCTAGAAATCAACCATTTCTGTGTAAGGGGATAGGGTCTGCCTTTAATGCTTGAATGGATTCTGTTTTAGTTTGTCAGTTTTGGTTTTTAACAAGGGTGTTCAAAGTGCGGCCCGTGGGCCATTTGTGGCCCTCAGACTGATCCTGTTTGGCCTTTGCAGATAAACACTTGAATCTGTTTGTATCAAAGTTTCACTGATGGTGTTTTTACACTTCGGTCAGCTCAATCTGGGCCAGGTGTGGACAGCCGGCCCCCACGTGGCCAGGTTGTATTTACACAGCCTTCTCGGGAACACGGATATGGCTGAGCACATGGACAGGCCACTAAAGAGGCGTGTAGGAGTCTGTGGTGTCCTTACTATGCACCACAATTTAGTAAACAAAAGCAGGTGAGAGCAATGTGGCTTTAGGAGACTCTGACATGAAGCACACAGCTTCCTTCTCCCCTCACTGAGCAGCAGTGACGCCCTGGGCTCCTCTCCCATGCAAGAGCGCTCACGGTGAGTCCTCGTCCTGCAACTCTGGTCCGAGCTGCAGTCAGAGAAGGTGTTTACCCCACTGCATCCAGATTGCTAATGAAATGCACATTCGGGAATCCGGACGGCTGATTCTACCTGCTCCAAACAGAGGCTCCCATGGTAGATAGGCACGAGAGTGACATCACTTCAGCCAGCCAATTAGTCCATAGGTAGGCGTGTAGGGTCGGCTCAGCACAAAGCGCACCGCAGGGAACCAGGGCCGAAAACAAACGGTCGGCTCCTCACGAACAACGAATGAATAATGCTAATGTAGACACAATAACCCCACCCAGCCCAGATTGAGCTGACCCGAGTGTAAATGCCCTAAAACGTAACACGGGCTTTCCAAAGGATACGTGCAAGCAGTGCTTAATGTAATAGAGGCATTTTCACCGCGAGCTCAGTGGTGCATACCTTCACACCGAGTGTTTCAGACACATAGCAGCTGTGAATGTGTTCCACGTAGCGGGTCCCGCAAAATCACGAGATCACAAGAAAATTTCATGATCATGCGTGATTTCCCCAATTCAAATGATAACAAACAAGGAGAAAGATGGCCGCATGTATTCAAAAATTCTGTGGTTTCTGTTCTTTTTACCTCCTCCAAAAAGGTAATGTTATTGCTGGCCTTTTTTTTATTGAGCAATAGAAATTCTGCTTGTGTCTTTTATTTTGAAATTTGCCAGATGCTTTACACTGCACCAAAATCAACTTTTTTTCCTGATAAACTGTAAAAATGAGTGTCTAATAGTGCTGTAGACATGTCATTATTTTTGCATTTTGGTTCTTTTTCTTGTCAACTTTCAGCCTAAAACCACCAGTATAGCGCCCTCTTCAGGTTCAAACTATGCAATGCATCGAATTTGAATCTGCCTTGGCCAATGGTTGAAAGGTCCCATTCTACATGGCAGCACTGTCGCGGTGGGGTATAAAAACATCAGATCCTTTTCTTTAACATTTACAAGTGAAACAAAATATATTAAAAAAATATTTTCTCAGTCTTTAATTTAAAAAATTTGGATTTTTTTATAGTCTGTGATAACGTTCAACTTGGCTCTTTTGGCCAGAGTCTCGATGTGTGATGAACAGGTGTTAAAATGACCTGCTGAGAAAAGTAAAGGCGTATTTGATGGATTTTTATTTTGCATTTGAGATTTAAGAACTTGAACAAGATATCACAAGTTTGCAAATAGATGCTGAGAAAACACGGGTATGAGTAAACAGCTCAGAAAGTAGGCTGAGGTGAAGCGAGAGATTTCATTCATCAACATGCTGCCCTGTGTTGTGAAAGATTTGTGTCTCCAGACTTTTTTAAGGCTGATTTCAGACTTCAGACAAATATAGTCGGTGTTGTTCAGCCTTCACCAAAACGTCCCGGCCATAAAACACGGCGCATCGGGCGTCATTAAGCCTCGGACAATGACAACCAGGTGTCATAACAGGCCTCTCAGAGAGCGTGAGGGATAATGAAGGCCCGACTCCTCGCATCCGTCTCCTTGACAACATCCGACATCACATCACTCATCTGGGACAAAAGAAAAAACACCACTTCCGCGCCAAAACGAGCATCCCTCAGATGAGCGGACACTTTGGCTCATCCGAGGCCGAGTTTCAACGGGTCACCGTGTCCTTGTTCTGCTGCCTCACCCAGGAGGATAAATCATCCGTCTGTCTTCTCCATCCCAACCCAGTGATCAGGAAGATAAACCCCCGATGGGAAATCTATAAAGCCTGCTCCCGTCACAGACGTGATAGACAGAAGTAAAGGATGGGACATGTTGACGAGTTACGTAGTGAGGTAGAGGACAATGGGGTGCCATTTGTAAAGTCAAAGAGCGATAATTTAACAGCAGTATTTTGGGTTATTTTGCCTATCATAAGAGAAAAAATGGGAGTTCATTTTTCAGTCATATTTTCACCATGTTATTCATACATTTATAAATGTTAAAGATCCCAACTAAATATTTAGTTGGCAAGCTAAATATTTAATTTAGAGTTAAATATTTATTTTACAAACTAAATATTTAGATCAGACCTAAATATTTAGTTTGTAAACTAAATATTTCATTTACAGTAAATATTTAGTTTGAAAACTAAATATTTAGCTCCAAACTAAATATTTATTAATTTAAATATTTATTTTACAAACTAAATATTTAGGTCAGATCTAAATGTTTAGTTTGTAAACTAAATATTTAGCTCCAAATTAAATATTTATTTATTAAATTAAATATTTATTTTACAAACTAAATGTTTAGGTCAAACCTAAATGTTTCGTTTGTAAACTAAATATTTAGATCCAAGTTAAATATTTATTTAATAAATTAAATATTTATTTTACAAACTAAATATTTAGTTCAGACCTAAATGTTTAGTTTGTAAACTAAATATTTAGCTCCAAATTAACCATTTATTTAATAAATTATATATTTATTTTACAAAATATATATTTAGGTTAGACCTAAATATTTAGTTTGAAAAATAAATATTTAACTCTAAATTAAATATTTAGCTTGTTTACTAAATATTTAGTTGGGATCTTTAATATGTATGAATAACATGGTGAAAATATGACTTTGAAAAATGAACTCCCATTTTTTTCTCTTATGATAGGCAAAATAACCCAAACTACTGCTGTTTGACTTTACGAGTGGCACCCCATACAGCGTTAGCTCTGAAGACGCCTAATGAAGCGTTTCTCTACTTTTCTCTCATTTGTTTTGGAAAATTCACAAACAAACAAAAAAAAGTCTGTTCTTGTTTTACCTCCTTGGTGAGCATCACATAGTTCTCTTTTAATGTTGATTTTACTAGATGTTTCTGTCTGTTTACTCCACTGGTTTCCAAATAGCATCCATCACAAAACCATTGTGTACGTTAGCTTCCGAATCTGAAAGCAGAGTTTTGCAAACTTGTTTCTACAGCCAGAAAAAATAATGGGAATAGCCAAGATCAGCCCACAGACATGCTGGTGAATTCAGATGCCTTCCGCAAGCGCGTGGATAATTTGAAAGGGATATTTGTGGAGCGTTTGCATGCAGAACCATGTTGTCTGATGGATTAACTGGATTACCTGATCAGGCGTGTGCAGGAAAAAAATCAGCTTTGGTTGAAATAACATTTCATGTGTTTGTATTAAATATAGTTATTTACTGTATTTTATTTAAGATTTGTTGGTAAATCATAAAAAAATGATAAATAACTGGTGAGAGAGCTGAGGAGAGTCATCATGCTTGTTTTTTATGGCTTCTTTTTAAATCAACTCTGCATCATGTCAGTAAATCTGCTGCAGGAGGAGCTGATTATGCTGCAGCAATGAACCTTTAATAATATAAATTGCATTTGGTGGCTGACCTGGCATGATTTTGGTTTTATGCTCCAGCATGTTAAATATTTTCACACAGAGAGGGGGAGGGTGTTGTTGTGAATAAACCCCATCTGTTTTTATTTTCTAACACAATTGTCATCTCGCCGCCTTCGTGGGCAGAGATTAAAAACTTTCTTTTCCATTTGCCCTCAGGTCCTAATTAAGTGGAATTCAACATGCTTGATCACATAATTATGAAGCCGGGGAGAGACGAGCTCGCTCCGGACCAAAACAAACAGCCGGGGAAGGAGAAGATGAAGAAAAGCAGCGACTGGAAGTGTTTTGCAGGTTGGTGTTTTATGCATCTTTGTGTGAATCCACAGATTTATTTCGTAAACCATCAAGAGAACGGCTAACGCTGGCATCCGCAGATGACACGAAGTCGTCTAACTTTGCAGGAATTTCCATGAAGGCAGATGTTGCATACCAAACATGATTTATTACACTCCAGGGCCTTCAAATGTATTCACAAACAAGTCATTTTGATGCATAATTCATGTTACTCAAGTGGCCATTGCAAAGGATCAGTGTCAACAACAGTAGCAGCGTTTAATTTGCAAGGTCATTCGAATTGGCAGAAAATCTGAGTCGAGAGTGCACACACGGCCCTGAGATCCAGAAGCAATCAAGTCATGTGACATCAGATTCGTCATAATGTTTATTCCGGGTCTCTTTCCTCGCATTCGGCCCGTCACGTCCAATAAAAGCGAGGCGGGCCTCAAAGCTAAGGCTGGTTTGCAGTAGCAGTAAACTTTTGCTGAAGTTTCCAGTCATCCAAGGTTAGAGCGAGTGTGGAAGATGTTGACGGGTTCAGGATTAGGTGCCTGGGCCTGAGCGGTCCACGTCAGGGCAGCAGGGCAGGCTCCGCCCCTTCTCCTTTGTTCTGGTTCCACTAATGACATTACTCCTGGGGAGACGGGATAATCATATCCTAATGAGGCATGGAAGACTTTAGAGCTTTGCTAGTCTCCACCAGGAGAGTCTTTGCTGATTTTCAGAAATCTGTTGGATTTGCATAAATTGTGATGTGGAAACCGGTTTCACAGCAGAGCTAGACAGGAAAGCACACAGTGATGTCTGAGCATCATAAACACACTCTCACGGTTACTGGAAGAGGACACGCACATCATCCATTTCAGTTTATGCCTGTGTGACATTTTGGCACCCTCCATTCAAAAGGCCTTTCCAGTATTCATTCTTCAAACTGCATCCTTCAATTACGTAATAAGAGAAGTGGAGCCGTGATTGACGGAGCGGTTCTAAACCGCCAGGGTAATGGAAAGGATGGATTTTAGGAAACACAGAAAACCACTTTTCACATTAACGTTTAAGACGCAGAACAAATTAAAAAGCAAAGTCACTCTGGAGATTTGCACAAAACTTTAAAATCAGTTGCACAAAAACAGGGACAGTTTCCTGCTCCTCGAGATTACCACTTTCCCCTTCAGGGGGATTTGACACTCATCCCTCCTGCAGTGGGCAGCAGCCAAGCTGTTTAGTGACACTCCCTCAGGGACGCGGCGTCACACAACAGGATCATACATCAGCAGATTGAGAACGTTTGCTTTTGCAACACTGATGACTGTTTACTGCTGCTTGAACGGACAGACATCCGCCCACGCTTTTGTCTTCTCAAACACACAATCACTGCTACTTCACACTGTTTACCAACACACAGGGATGTCATCCCTCCCCTTCCTCTTCTCATCATTCTTCTTTTCCTCTGAATCCTCCTGCTGCTCAATATCTAGGACCTGATTAGGAGCGGTATAAAGCCGCGTTACTTCCACATCCTGGAAAGACCTCGTTATCGCCCCACCAGCGCTGCCTCCTGCTTCATGATTGGTCCCCGTACCATCATCCTCTTGCTGTTTTAAAGGGCAAAGCATCTCTGGGAAATGCCAGCAGATCTGCAGGTTCATCAAATATTCCCGGTGCACCCTCTTTATATTCTAAGGCCAATTATATGAAAAAATTATTAAAGAAATGCTCAAATTTAAGCGTTTATCCAAATTAAAATGTTTCCCAAATTAGCTTTTAACTGATAATAGGGACATAAGAACTTAGCAATTTGCTCTTTTTTATAATATTTAATAGTTGAATCTAAAACGAGCTTAAATGTCTTAAACTCTGGACCTCGTGTTAAATTTACAAAGGGGAGTTTTATATTTCTCAGGGGACCTGTCAGTGTAATAAGGAGGCTACAAAAAACAAGTTTGTATTACAAATACTAATTACAAAAGACCAATATAATGACTTTTTTGGCCTTTAGGGTGAATTAACTACCCTTTTCTAACAATGCTGTGAAAGAACAGCTGCATTTAACCCTTTAACTTCCTCACCAAGAAAAAAGCAATGAAAAAAATACACTTTTGCATTTTTGAGGGCTTTTGTTTAATGTAAATTAATAATAGTAATAATATAATAACTGTAATAATATTAAGGTAATAATAAAGCAATGTGCTGTCATGAGATTAAATATTTTTTAGATTAATTAATTATGACCTGTAATTAATTAATCTAATTAATCTCTTTTTTAATCTCACCATCTAATGGCTGAGAAAATCCCTCATTTTGATGTATTTTTATTTAAATTCATTACATTATTGTGGCAGACTAAAAGATTAATATATAACAAAAAACTGGCTTTATAAAGTCATTTATTGTTTGTAAACTTTCCTTTTACATCACCAAAGCAGAATAATTCTGTGCTCTTTTGTCAGTCTCGAATAATTAGAATTTAAAAATAAAACATCAGGTCCATATAGAATAATCTAAGTTAACACATCAAGGAACGCTTTTTTGAGTAATGCAAATAGTGATGACAGAACTTGTTACTAAAACATTTATCTAAAATTAAAATAGACCTGTAAATTACAGTGCTGTAAGTTAGCATATCAAAACTGTCGGTTTATACCAAAATATTACGCTTTTTCACAAAATCTGACATGTGGTGTGGCATTACAGTTAAATATAAATATAATTACATAGAATAAATTTTTAAAAATTAAATAAAAAATCCCAACAGGTAGGCTAGAAAAGTCCCAGAAAAGTTATAGATTAAAAATGAGATTAAAGCGATTAAAAGAATTAGTGCACTAAATGTGGCTGTGATTAATTAATCTCAATTAATTCGATAATTTGACACCCCTAGTAAAAATGGTACGTCTTTTCTCCAAACAACTCCATATTCTTTGGAATTTTTTTTTCCACTATTTTTGTTCATTTAATGCTTCATTGAGATGTAGAGACTTTTTTATGCTCTACCAATTGGTTGACCAGGCAGGTAAAGGGTTAAAGAGGTTTATTGTCTTTCTTCACTGTAAAATGTCACTTTTCTAAAGCTCCTAATAGGATTTTAGTCGGCTAATGATGGAAGGAGGTTTTAACTAAAGTATCTGTCATGTCTTTGCTTTGTTGACATAAATTTAAAATGATTTATTTAACAAAAACAAGATTTACGAGGTTGACCGCTGGAAGCCTCATTGGAGAAAATCCCGTTTGGTAATCTGGCTGCAGGTTTGAAAATTCCTCTTCAACCTAAAGTGGTGCAAATCCGAGCAACAGAAGCGCTCCTTCCTGCATCACTACCACCCATCTGCTCCGTCCTCAGCTTCATCTGTCTCAATAATCTTTGAGAAATTGATCATCATTATTTCTTGGCTCGGAGATGATGATTCAGCTCATGAATCTTATTCAGAGGAAATCATGTCTGAGTGGTTTTTACTTATCTTTTGCACTTTCTGTGAAGTCCACATAGCTTCTCGGCTGATTAAACCACAGAAAATAGTGTGTTCAAGTTTTTTTTGTTTTACACGCTTTCTTTTCTAGCATCAGATGCAATGAAATTAACAAAATTAGATGATTTTTAGTCCATTAAATTTTACATTTTATTGCGTTTTCTGCCCATTTCAGTCTAGATTTCTAAGAGTTTAATCAGAAATACAACCTGAAAAAATAAAATGTAGTATTCAGTATTCAAGGTGTTGAGGGGATCAGGTGCCTTCTCCAGGTCAGGGACGAGGTCCTGCCCCAAGTGGAGAAGTTTAAGTATCTCGGGGTCTTGTTCACAAGCGAGGGAAAGATGGAGCGTGAGATCAATAGGTGGATTGGTGCTGCGTCTGCAGTGATGCGGGCGTTGTACCGGTCTGTCGTGGTGAAGAGAGCTGAGCCGGAAGGCAGAGCTCTTGATTTACCGGTGGATCTACGTTCCTACCCTCACCTATGGTCACGAGCTTTGGATAGTGACTGAAAGAATGAGATCATGGATACAAGCGGCCAAAATGAGTTTTCTCCACAGGGTGTCTGGGCTCTCCCTTAGAGATAGGGTGAGAAGCTCGGTCATCCGGGAGGGCCTCGGAGTAGACCCGCTGCTCCTCCACATCGAGAGGAGCCAGTTGAGGTGGAATGGACATCTGGTTAGGACGCCTCCTGGACGCCTCCCAGGCAAGGTTTTCTGGGCACGTCCAACCGGGAGGAGACCTAAATGAAGACCCAGGACACGCTGGAGGGACTATGTCTCTCAGCTTGCTAGGGAACGCCTTGGGATTCCCCCGGAGGAGCTGGCCCAAGTAGTTGATGAGAGGGAAGTCTGGACCTCCCTTCTTAGGCTGCTGCCCCCGCGACCCGACTCCAGATAAGCGGACGAGGATGGATGGATGGATGGATGGATGGATGGATGGATGGGTGGGTGGGTGGATGGGTGGGTGGGTGGGTGGGTGGGTGGATGGATGGATGGATGGATGGGTGGATGGGTGGATGGGTGGGTGGGTGGAGTATTCAGTTTTGTTTCAAGCTAAAATTTGTGCTTGTAAATCAGTTACAGGTCACGATACTGACCTTTAAAATCATTGTTTGTTAGTGGAAAAAGTCATCAGTGATGATTTTCTGTTCATTTCAAAAGTATTAATTTTAGAAGATAATTGGGTCTTTTAAGTGTTAAACAGTAGCTTTATTTTTGAACTAGATTATTTTATTGTTGGTCCAAAGCTAATTTTAATGATAAAAGTCAGAATATTTATCAGCAAAACTTAAACAAATCAGTGTTTGTATTTTATAACAGTGACCTTCACCTATCATTTTATGTTCTGTTCATATTTTCTGCCACACATAATCAGGTCTTTTGGTTACACCTGAACAGATATTTTCTGAAGCATAATTACAGTCCATCAGTGTTTTGTAGGAAAAGGTGGTGGGATTTGATTTTTTATCAGGTTGTAAATCCTGACAGACTCTAGATTCTCTCTCCGTCTCACATGATCTCCCTCTCTATGTTCATTCCACCTCCTAACTACTCTGCAGTCAGACGTGTCAGTCACACTTAAGGCTCTAAACACCTGACGGTTCCCCGATCAGGCACACCACTCTGGCTTCACCTCAGATGAGCTCCAGTTGCTCCTGCAGCTCCATCTGTCCATCACGCCTCGGCTAATTTCTAACGACAAACTCATCACAGCCTCGGGACGGCTAAGTCTTCATCAACTCAAACCTGCCTAACCCTCAGCGGTGAAGACTTGGTTTTCTCTCATTGTTTTGATTTAAGCTGCATTGATTTGGTCTAAAATATCTACTATTGAGTTTCATTTTCAGGTGGTACGTTCCCTAAACTCTGAGATTCTTTTATCTCAAAGAGGACATACACTTGTTGTTTCAATACATTTGCTGTTGTCTCAGTCGCTCTCTGTGGAAACGAGCTCTGGCTCACCTGATTCAGAAAGTTAGGATTTGGAGTCGTACTCATTACTATTCATGATATTCGAACATCTCTCCTCTGATTGGCTAACAGCAATGCAACTCTTCCACTACCTTTGACATTTGGATTTTATTGTGGAAGGAACTTTTCCTTTTTTTTTCCACTGATGAATTTTTCTTAATTGACAGTGGCACTAATACCCTTAATACCACTTATCTGATGGCACACCTGTAGAGATTTAAAATTTAAAGTAAATGTATTAAAGGTGTGGTTCACTTGTTTAATTAATACATTTGTAGTCTCTATAGGGTTGAATGCCTTGCAAGCCGTACTCGGGGCAAAACAGCCCAGGAACACTTGGCTCATCATGGATAAGTCTTCTGCAGCAGAGAGTTGCACAACACGACAGGATTTGTCTTATTTCCTGATATGTGGACATCTCTCCTCTGATTGGCTAACAGCAACACGACTCTACCACTGACTCTGTTTGCTCTACAACGTTGATGTTTTATCTCCACAAATAACACAAGCCTGAAAGAGTTCTGCCATGTTGTTGAGCTGCTGATGCTAATGGTTAGCTTCTACTAGCCGAGAGACGCTCTGCTCTCTCCTGGCCGCTAAGTCAACATAGCTTTCTGTGGTCACAAGCCAAGGTGGACGAGTTCATGAATGCTAATTTTCCCAGTGATGTAGAAGAGACCAACGTCCTGACCAGATTGTTTTGTCGTCTATTTCCTTTCTGTGGCAATGCAGGCGATGGGGGGAAGTTCAGTATGCATGTGCATCCCAGAGTGACCGATTGTATTTTAAATTAAACAAGTATTACACAGTTTCTCAGTGAACAGGAGCTTTAAGCAGTTACATTTTTACTCATTTCTATAGAAATCTTTGCACGGGTGTCCGTACTTAACGTTTAATGATAATTTTGCACAGAAGAGCAAGAAAAAAAGCTGAATCCTTTTCTTTCTTCTTTTTTGTTAAATATTTTCTGAAACATAATTTGTCGTTCAGTAAAAGCCAAACTTTTCCTGCACATTTGTTTAAAATTTTACAATTAAAATCAAATATTGGTTGACATTACCTGTGTTAAATTAAACAAATTTAAACTTCCTCATTTGCCCCAAACCCTTTTGGAATGTGTTCACTTAAATCCAGAGGTAGGTTTATCTTTTAGAAGCTGTGTTTTATATCATGATTAAATTAAATCAAGGTCAGATAAATAGGTTTTCCTTTTAATTAAAATATTCCATTACATATACATAGACCTTTTTCTTTTTTGTTTGTTAAAATATGCATAATTACGTTCATAAAGACACACGTAAAGCACATAAATCTGCTTTAAAACTGACAGGAGGCTCAATAAGAAAAATCCCTCTTGAGTCTAATGAAATATTAAATCTGTTTGAATCTAAAATAAAAGATTGTAAAAATCCTGATAATCCTTAAGGATCTTGCTGCTTTCCAAACATTGTTGTCTACAAAATGATTTATTCACATTAAAGTCACTTTTTTCTATTAAAGACAGAGATGACCTCCCATATAATTTACAGAGTGCTCAGATGAATGATTTTATGTCTACAAAAGGGCGTTTAAAGGGATACAAATGATGAGAGTGCTTCTGTTTTTGTTAGAATCAGAACATTCTTTGAGGAGGCTGTCTGCACATCTATATGCAAATAAACATGTATCCTACATAACCTGAAATCAGCTGTGACAAGATAAACAACACCTCGTCTCTCAGCAGGTTCACTAATGTTTCTGTAAGCCTTAACAGAAGTGTGAAACACTCGGTGGGCACAAAAAACAGGGATCTGAACATAATCTGTTGGTTCTGTAGGCTGCTGTGTTGAATTAAAACAGCAGAAAGAGCAGAAACGTGAGCTTCATTCTAAAAATGGCCTTTAATTGTTGTTTGGACTGTTAGATTTAGACATCAACAGTTTATAGCTCAGATTAAATGTGATTAAAACCTCACACAGAATTTATATTCATGTTTTAAATTAGTTTTAATTGTTTTATTTTAATCTCCCAGATTATAAGCACGTGTGTGTTGCAATGTTAATGCTGACAGGTTTTATATTCGTTACTGTCCCTTTAAGATCCTCATCAGCTGAAGGAGGTGATCTACTTTCTTAATCCGTGAGCTCAGATTGAGTTCGGAGTTTAAAAAGAAAAATCCTTCGTAGCTTTCATGCAGCTGACTTGGCTAATGTTTACTTTTTTTGTTTATTTGTCTCTCGTGAGTTTTGTGACCGCTGTCTCAGTGCTGTGACCTCTCTGGGCTCATGCAGGTGGCAGCTGTGTGAGGCAGGTGAGAGGAAGCAGCTGAGCAGAGAGGAGGAGGATGGGAACACCTGACTCAGTGTTGGTCTTTTCAGTGTGTGTGTGTGTGTGTGTTGGGTCATATGACATCATGGTAAAGCCTCTCAGACTCTTCCAGGTCCTTGTTATACCTTTGAGAGGATAATTGTGCTGAAGTCATTAGCCCTCAGCTTTAATTTGGACACTCAAACACACGGGGTGCATTAATGCAGCTTTTTTATGTTTTACAATCTTTGAATATCTGCCAATTATTTCCATCAGCATCAAATTACAGATTTTAGGTCATTTAATCAGTGTTTTAAAATGTTAAATACTTTTTGTCATTAGAATTTTCACACGTGAAAGTTTTGCATTGGAACATATTGTCAGAAATAGGTTAAAACGAGGATGGTGTTGAACATCTGTCCTTCCAGCCATTATCGTCCGCTTATCCGGGGTTGGGTCGCAGGGCCAGCAGCCTAAGGAGAGAGGCCCAGACTTCCCTCTCCCCAGCCACTTGGGCCAACTCCTCCGGGGGAATCCCAAGACATTTCCTGGCCAGACTAGAAACATAGTCCCTCCAGCGTGTCCTGGTCTCTTCACAGTTGGACGTGCCCAGAAAACCTCACCAGAGAGGCGTCCAGGAGGCATCCTAACCAGATGCCCGAACCACCTCAACTGGCTCCTCTCAATGTGGAGGAGCAGCAGGTCTACTCCGAGCCCCTCCTGGATGACCGAGCTTCTCACCCTATCTCTTAGGGACACCCTGCAGAGAAATCTCATTTTGGCCGTTTGTATCCACGATCTTGTTCTTTTAGTCACTTCCCAAAGCCAGTCACCATAGGTAGGAACGTAGATCGACCGGTAAATCGAGAGCTTCACCTTCTGGCTCAGCTCTCTTCATCACGACAGACCGGTACAACGCCCTCATCACTGAAGACGCATCACCAATCCACCTATCAATCTTTCCCTCGCTCGTGAACAAGACCCCGAGATACTTAAACTCCTCCACTTGAGGCAGGACCTCATCCTGACCTGGAGAAGGCATTGTTGAACATTAAAGGAATATTTCAATCGTTTTGAAATGTGTAAAAGTTACAAATAATTAGGATTGTTACGAACAGCCTCAGTTCAAAGTTATTGCAACCAAAATGCACAAAATGTTTGCGCTTCATTCTTCAAACTTTTATTACTATTTGTGCAAATGGGGTTTATTGTTTGTTTGTTTTTGTATAGTTTTTTTTATTTGGTAAATTATTACACAATTATTTACATGGAGTTTAAATACGACTGTTAGCAGCTAAATGTTGCACTTTTGGTACATCCAGGGGTCAACGTCTGGCTGTGACGTCATAATATTTCTACCACAATAACCTTATCATGTTAAACTAATAAAAATATAAAGATTTATACAGTAATGTTGCACGGAAAATGTGAAATTAACACTTAAGCTAATTTAAATTAATTCATTTTGGTTTTAGTTGTGCTCAAACTAACCATTAGCTTATCAATCCTAAAGAACATAAACTCTCAAAACAAAGGCTGTTAATGAGCTGTCCACAAGAAACATGCTTCCAGTGTAATATTATTGAATATGTTTTAATTATGACATGTTCCTGGCTGGCTGTGAAGAATTTAAGGGAGGTTTATCCAAGTTTTATTCTCCTGTTATGTTTCTGATGAGCTTTTCTGATTTTTTTTCTTTAAGAAAACCACAAAAGGTGCAACTTGCACATCTAAAATACATTTTAAAATGTTTGAATGTAAAGCAAGTCTGTTAAAACAACAAAAAGGTACTTTATAAACAGTTAATTCTAGGGTTTTTTTCTGCAGCAACACCTAAGAGAACTACAGTGAGTTTAAAACAGCCTAGCTGTCCCAGATGTGAGTGAATTTGGCTTTTTAGTCAGGCAGAAGGTTGGATAAGACTAAAGACTAAAATCCAGTCAATATAACAGAATTGAAAAGTTGCATCATATCTGCAATATTTACAGTATTTTTATGATAGAGAAATAGATAAAACCCTTTCTCCAGAGTCAGTAAAGCTAAAATAAGTTAACATTCTGGATAAGGAAAAGATAAATGAGGCCTTTAGTTGCAGTTTACGCGAAACAAGATCAGACCAGAGAAGTTGTGATAAGTTTATAATTTTAAAGGAAAAGCAAGTTTAGGACGTTAATATTTCTGGATCTGAGGTCAGCACTCGTTGTCCAGCCGTCTCCTCCACACACACGGCGTGATAGCATCTACCTGTCCGTCTGATTTCTCAGACGCTGTGACGAGATAAACATCACAGCCGAGTTACTCCTGACATCTCTCTGAAGAGGTGTACATTTGAATACCGCACGGCACATCGAGCATCCGCATAATAGCATCAGTCAGTCAGGCGCTGCTTCAAACAGTGTCATCATGCATCAAACATGAAACAACCAGAGCACGCCGCGTCTTCCGTTCACTCACAGCTTCACAGGAAAACATGACTGAACAGTTTGTGGCTTGAAAAAGCCCAGACAGGCCAGCTGAGCTCAGTTACCGCTCCACTTCCTGTTATTCTGGAAAGTAGAGTTTGGATCGATAAAACCTCCAGCGACCAAATGGAGCTTTTATTGCTGGCTCAGAGTGCCAGCTCCCCTCCTCTTGAGGACCACTTAGCGGCCGGAGAGCACCATGAGGGGATCCATTTACTGCAGGGCGAGCTGATGTTCCAGCTACCAGGAAGTGGACAGAGACTCTTCAGCCGCACTTTGAGTAACCCACCTCTGATTCAATGCATTTTTATGGGTTTACAGCTGCGGAAGCACAAACAGCGCGCTGTGCCAAAAGCTTTTTACACGTGTCTGCGGTTGAGATCCAGATGGCCATCAGGGTTTAGAAGACCATCCAGGTGATTGGACTTTAATGCTTTTGTGTCTGGATACAGAAAATACAGTTGTGTCCTGTTTCAAGAACCTAAAGTTTTGTGTTGGGACATCACAACGACGTCTACAGAGGGATTAAAATCAAAATTTCCCCAAAAGAATTTAGTTATTTTTAGTTGCATCGAAGCCAGATTCACATCATTTTTGTGCATCTCTTGCAGCACGATCAGATGGTTTTGAAACAGTAATGAGGAAGCTTTAAAAAATGAGGTTTTGTCCCCAGTCGAGTGATGTGCTGCAGAGCCGAATGCTTCCAGAGCTTTCAAAGTCAATTTTACTGGAGCTACAGCCGCCATCTGCTTCTCAAAACTCGTCAGCGGCTCCAAATATTTTCACAAGATAACATATTTTTCTTTAAATTGACAATTTTTGTCTTTGAGGCGGGACAGGAAATGTCTGCTCGGGGACTATTTACAGCACAAAATCACCAGTAAGAGAGACTCATCCTTCTGGTGTTGGAGTTTATTAGCACTCAGGTCAAAACCCAACGGCCACTTTTATTAGTTTGGTGTCTCAGTGTTGGGACAGTTTTTTCTTATTACTTTTATGTGAGACTGAAATGATTAGATCGTGTTAATTTTTAAACGGACAGAGTCTTGGTGATTGGTGTGCCAGTATATTTTCCCACAGTTTTTGTCCTCCTCCATCATAAAGGTGATGTTTCTCCATCAAGAGCAGTTCAATGTAAAAAAAAAAAAAAAGTACACAGGAGTTGGTAATTATGTGTTGGAGCCATTATGCATATAAAGTAAATGCACTTAAATGCAATTTTCTATTACTAAGACAAACCAGTACAATCTACATAAACCATCACTTACTGTTTACTACTACTTAAGTATAAACAACTCAGAAATACAAGTTCAGTAAACAAATTTCCAAGCATGCATTGGTTTGTCTTGGGTATAGCAACTTACATTTAAGTGCATTTTACTTTGTAATTAGTGGCTCCATCAAATACACTGCCATAAAGATTGGACTCTGCAGCAATGGAAGAAGGTCATGTGGTTTGATGAGTCCAGATGGACCCTGTTCCAGAATGATGGGTGCATCAGGGTAAGAAGAGAGGCAGATGAAGTGATGCACCCATCATGCCTAGTGCCTACTGTACAAGCCTGTGGGGGCAGGGCTATGATCTGGGGTTGCTGCAGTTGGTCAGGTCTAGGTTCAGCAACAGGATGTGCTCCAAGAATGAGGTCAGCTGACTACCTGAATATACTGAATGACCAGGTTATTCCATCAATGGATTTGTTCTTCCCTGATGGCACGGCCATATTCCAAGATGACAATGCCAGGATTCATCAAGCTCAAATAGTGAAAGAGTGGTTCAGGGAGCATGAGACATCATTTTCACACATGGATTGTCCACCACAGAGTCCAGACCTGAACCCCATTGAGAATCTTTGGGATGTGCTGGAGAAGGCTTTGTGCAGCGGTCAGACTCTACATCATCAATGCAAGATCTTGGTGAAACATTAATGCAACTCTGGATGGAAATAAGTTTTGTGACATTGCAGAAGCTTATCGAAACAATGACACAGCGAATGCGTGATGTAATCAAAGCTAAAGGCGCTCCAACAAAATATTAGAGTGTGACCTTTTATTTTGGTAGTGACTTTTTTTTTGGCGAGGCAGTGTAATTACCTACTCAAGTGTATTCATTATTTTAAGTGCAATTGGTTTGGATGTTTTTTTTCAAGTAAGATTAACTAATCAGATTTTACAGTGTAGTCAGAATATTTCTATTCAAGGAGCTCATAATGATATCTGCTAAAATGAAACAGTTTGGAATTTTATATGGAATGTTTTGGGTTCTAAATGGATAAAATTGTGAGTAATTTTAACATGGAAAAATGCAGACAGCACGTTTAATTTATTCTTTCTTAGTCTGCACAAATATTCATACATAAAATTGTACTGAGAAATTGTCCTGAATTAATAATTATTCAGCGAGCAGTATTCTTGGTTTATATTGTTGAGTGTGTTATGGAATGACTCGAGTGAAGAGGTGAAGGAAAGCACAAACACGAGCAATTTTGTAAATTGATGCAAATAGGGAACGTTTTAGGAATACGTGGCGGAGGAGTTGAAGTTGAAGAACTCAATAAGTTTAGTAATTCAAGTGGGACGGAGGTGGAACTGGGTTATAAAGTTAATTTAATCTGATATCAAATATATAAATAATACATGGGAATTAGTTTTTACTTCTTTCTACTCCTTTTTGAGCACTTTGTTCTGTTTTCTTGTTTTGTAGTTGACTATTTTATTTGTGTTTAAAATAAAATTTTAAAAATTGTCCTTTTTTTAAACTTATGCATTTTCCTTCTCTCCTGCCTCTTGAATCTCCTTTTCTTTTTTATTGCTCTAGTGTTTTTCTCTGCCTTGCTAAAACACCACCGTGTCTCTAATTATTGCCACTTTTTTTATTAATTATTTTATCATGAGTATATTATTACTTCCTGTATTTGCTTATCTCTTATTTTTTATATTTCTTTTTGCACCAAGTACCGCAGCAATTTCCTAATGTTGTGATTTTTTGCACATATGGCAATAAAACCCTTCTGATTCTGCCTGTTCACTCTGTTCAGCCTATGGTGCCACTAATTCAGTAAACTACACAACAGGAGGAGTACCTCATACTTTTTCCATTGCATTACACTCTCATGCATCATTTTGTCGGTTTAATCTGTCAGAGCAGGACACGTTTTTAAAAAGCTACCCTTCTTTTAGCATCGCAAGACAAAAACGAATGATGTAGCAACTGGATATTTTTGTTGGTGACGTGATGGAGCTATGTGTATGAGCTAATATATAAAGATGACTGTCAAACATGACTGTTTATTTAAAAATATCATCAAAAGTGTGCTCCTTTTAAATAATATAAATATGTTCCAGAGCCCAGTGCTCTGCAAACATTTGGGACATCTCATTGTTAAAGAAAAGCTCCATTATTTAAAGGCTTGAGGCCTTGATGTGGTTCTTTGAGCTAAATGAGACTAAAGAAACAGCCTAAAGACATGCAGTTGTGTAAAACTGCAAAAGAATACCCGACTAAAGAAGTATTTTAGTAAATATCACATTTAAAGAAGTGTTTTAGCTTGTGTTCACAAACTCCTGAGAGAATTGTGCGTTTTTCTTTGCTGCAAAGTGTTTACAAGTGACTTGAGTGTTCGTCTGGTGTTCAGCACTCAGCTTTCTTCTCAACAACTTTTTTCTCCAAAAACAATTTCCTGCTGTGATGGAAAATCACTAAAACTGGAGAATTATGAGTCAGACACTTAAACAATGAGCCCCAAACCTGAATTAAAGCTCCGAAAAGCTAAAATCAGGCGACGGTTGGTTGGAAATATTTATCACCATCAGCAGTTTTTCTTCAAAATCATATTTTTTAGAATTTCTTTCTTTTTATTTACTTATTAGTCTGGTTTAGTATTGTTGGTCAGTGATTGAATGCTCATTAAAAATGTTTTCTTGCTGTTCCAGATTAACACTTCTGTGAAATTAATTATATTCTTTCTGAAGGTGTTTTCTAACATTTTATAGAGCGGCGATCGTCATTAATTTTTATATAAAATCTAATAATCCTGAGCAGTGATACTGCTCAACATGTGACTCAGAGGAGCAGAAGCTGCTTTGATCAGCTGCTAAAACTCACCGTGAAACAAAGTGCTGCTCATTAAGACTTCATTGTGATTTTTCTTCAGCTGCTTCTGCTTCTCACACAAGCAGGAGGCTTTTCAGGACTGGAGTTTCAGTTAAACAAACACTGCAGCTAATCTATTTTCCCCCTGATGATCAATGTATTTTTCTATGTGCTGCTCAGGGTCACCGAGGGGTGGAGTCTAATCCAGCTGACAGGAGGCGGGATGCGGGGACGGGTCTCAGGTTATTTATCGTGCAGCCTGGTGGTCAGCAGCAAACCTACAGGACACTTCCAGCCTGAAAGTACGCTTCCACACACAAAGGCAGAAATGCATTCTCTCTTTTAATTTGATAGTTATTGAATATGACATTTAATTCCCATCCAAGCACAACCTGTTTTTGCTTCAAGCGAAGGTGCAGAGAACAATGCCGGCGGATTATTTATACAAACTATTCTCAGACATTTCTTTTTTCAGATGTGCAACACAAACAAATCTAAATATCTTGTCTAAAATAAAAGTCCCTAATTTACATATTTGCCTGATCTTTGTTTATAATTTCTGCAAGTGATTTTTTTTTACTTTTTGTAATCAAATGCTAACATTTGCATGTGACAACATCAGCTCATGCAGATTCACATGCTCATAAACATCAAAAGACTTCAAACAGAAACTTCTGTTAAGAATGCATTTGCAGGTTCTTCCTCTTTCAGAAGGAGCTGCAGGATATTATTTAGATTAAAGTTTAGTCACTAAGCTATTGATAATGAAAGAAAAAACATGGGTGTGTGACGATAAAGGAGTAAATTTACTGCTCCTCATCTTTGCTGGGGGTTACCTCCTGCTGGAATACACGATCATGTGTCAAACAAGAGGTTTGAACAGGGAAGAATGAGGAGAGTGGTTTGATCCCAGCAGTGCCGTAATGCAATCAACGGCTCTGGATCCCAGGCCCCAGCTGTCACACATCGGGGCCAGTACGGTTGGGGCTCGGCCGCGTCAGTTCGGGCTAGTACGGGCGGTTTTTGTTCATGTGCGTAAGTCGGACTTCATGCGGACTTCTCAGGAATGCGGAAATTCCAGAGCACGTGGGCGGCGCAAAATACGCGCGAAAAAGTCTGTGATGTCCTTAATAAGATAAACAAAGGCGGGCGTGAGCTGTGTTGCTGTTGGAGACTCTGAACCACATTATTTTATTAATTCGCTCCCTGTTCTCTCTCACCGCTGTGCGTGTCCTCATAACCACTGCACACACATACTGCTCTCCTCCTCTGTTCTCTTCTTTTCCGACTGTCTGCCGCCGAGCGGGAGACAGGAGCTCCATGATTGATGTGGACTCGACAGCAACCAGAATGAAAATGAATCGCGCATGCTGGAAACCCCCGCTGGCTGAGCCTACTCGCCAATCAGAGGCAGTAGGGTAGGCGTGAATATCAGACAGCCAATCAGTCCATAGTGTCACCTCGGTCCCAGCCGGACCTCCGAGGGAAGAGTTCTGAAAAAAAAGAGTCACCTCAGAACGGAAAACGCACATATGACCCAGATGTGAAACCCAAACTGGTCCGTACTGGCCCAGATGTGTTATCTTCAGCAGCCCGCTGGTCCTCAGGGATATAGATCCCTCAGATACAGAGAGGAATTTCCTCAAGAAAGATCAATAATGTAAAAAATAGATTTAATAGTTTTAAAACTGATGATTTTTAGATAAACAACTGTTGCTGATCATCTAAGAAGCGTTCAGAGGCTGATTCCAGATTTTAAAATATTCAGAGTTGTTACCAATGGGCTTCATTTACTTTGAACTTAGGCTGTACAAGTCACAGACATTAAAAAATCAAGAAAAGTTCAAATTTAAGCCTTAATTTGCATGTTGAACATCAGAGTTCACGACAGTGCAAAGAACTGAATGGTTGTCTCTTTAATAAAGCCCCAAAAAGTCTCTCCTCTCTAAACAACAACAACAACCCAGCTTAAGCTAGCAGTGTTGAATCTGATATGACCTCCTTTGGACAGACTGTGATATCAAACCAAACCTATCACATTAGCTTATACCAGCTCTCGACACGGTGGTGAAGGGTTGATGATTTGCTCTTTTCTGCTGCTGCAGGACTTTAATGTCTCTGAGCTGTGATCATTTTTTGTGTTCACTCTCATTTAATCATAATGAGATGACTGAAACATAAAAATACAACCTGAGTTAAATTCTATTCCTCAATGGCCATCCTGCAAATTTTAGGGGTTTCTCTGCTTCAACAAACCTGATTTTAATCAGTGGGTGATGAACAGGCTTCTGCAGGACCGAACTGGTAATTCAACCACTGAATCCGGTGTTTTGGTGCAGAGAAACAACTAAAACATGCTGGATGAAATATAATTTTTGTTTTGTGAACGCTGACTGCTTGAAGATAACCTAACACATTGAATATGATAGGAAAGCTGTTCCACCTCCTCTGCATGTTGCCTTTAAGTGTTTTTTTTATTGAGCTGTTTAGAACGGTACAGGAAATCATTCATGTCTAATTTAATGTGCAAAAGAAACTAATGCATTTTTCCAATTTATGTTTTAAGGCATTTATAATTTAAACCACTGGAAACACAAAGCTGTCGGCTCAGTGGAGTATCTTTATAGTTGTTCTAATGAGTCTTTGAGCATTTATTGACTAATATGAGGAGTGAACCAGGATAAACAGGATTTGTTTAAATTCATACAAACTGATAATGACCCTCTGCAGGATTTGTTTTAATATAGTAATGTTTTTTTATGATGGAAGCTTAACACATTTTGAATGCCCACAAGCAAAGAGAAAATGCATTTCTTCCTTTTTATTTAATTTTACACATTCCAAAGCATTTTCATGAAGTTGTGCTTAAAATAAAATACTCAGATCTGCAGCTCAGGAGATATTAGTGCATTTATAAAAGCCTCGAGATACAAAAATTCAAAGCAGATGATTTATTTCTTAGCAGTTTAAGACATTTGGAATGTTTTTGGAAGCTAAAAAGCCACCAGTTTTGATTCTGAAGTGGAATTTTGGGGTAAACTCTGACAGTTTTCAGCTGTTTTTCTGCACCAAACATCATCTGATTGAGAAATGAGAACAGTTGCAGATCTGGACAAGCTGGGTTGCATCTCACCCCCTGGAGCTTCCCACCTGCCACCCGAGTTTCCTACCTGCAGCCAGCTGCATCCAGCCGCAGATCTTGTACACGGTACCGGTGCTGCAGAAGAAGAAAAGCGCGAAGCAGCCGATGCAGGTAAGGACTAGAGACATGGACATGCCGATGAAGACCGAGGCAGCCTTGAACGCACCGGAGGGGATGCTGCTGAACTCGGCGAAGCTGCCCTGACAGGTCAAGTCCCGGGACAGTCCATTCCCGATGCAGTAGTGGAACAGACCGAAGTAGCCCACCTGCGGGGTGTCCGCGCCGTCTCCGATCCAGTAGGGCTGGATGAAGCACACCACGTTAACGATGGCGAACAGGATGGTGAAGATGGCCCACAGGACGCCGATGGCCCTGGAGTTCCGGACGTAGTTGGTTTGGTAGATTTTGGCAGCCTCGGAGGCGGGGAGCATGGTGGTGGTCGTGCTGGGAGCCCCGGGGACCATTTCCTCTGGCCGGTGTGGGGAGGATGAGGATCAAACTGGCATCTGCCTCATCTGGTAATCAGCAGAACTTCCTCCGGTTCGGTTGTGTTGTCTTTCCTTACACTTGTGTCCACAGCATCAGCTGCACTCTCACATACGAGGCAAGGTCGGGTTCTGATTTCTGTTTGGCGCACCGATTTTCATTCATCAGTCTGCAGAGGCGAAAAAACGAGCACCGGGAATCCATATGCAGATTCATTCTCCATTTGCGCGTATATTTAGTGGAACGTCTCAGGTTGTCCCGACAATCCGCTTCTCATCTCAGGGGATGAATGTGTGAGAGCTCTGCCCGAACGGATCCGTCTGAGGAACACAACCGCAGCTGAGATCCTATTGAATATAGAGTTGGAGGATATCCGTGGATAGTACAGGGCCAACCCACATCCCTTAATCCCATTCTGACGTTTCATTCCTGCACGCGCGAAATTTCAAACACACAAACATTTAAAATAAAAAATATGATAACCCTGATTCCAGCGGCAGGAAATTAAGGATTTTGCATTAATATAAATTATTTATGTTACTACTAAAACTAACAAAGGTCACAACAAAGCCAATAAAGTTCTCATTGTGTTTATTAGCGCATGTTTTTATTTTTAATCATGTTTTCATCAAATATTAATTTATGCAAATGAGTAATTCTACCAAATTAACATATTCTTTGCTATCCAGACTGACAAAAAAAATCCAAGATTTTAATAAGAAATAGGCCCAAGTGTTATTTGAACCAGTATGAAGTAGTAGTTGCTTAAATTTCACAATAAAAACAAAAAAATATATATTCGCTATAATTTCTGAATTATATAGTAGATATAGCCCTATATTGTCAAAATACGTACCGAAAATCTTCATACAAAGTCAAAAATTTGCAATTTAAAAAACGTTTAACCTTTAAACTACATTACCCAGAGTTCTGAGTTCTCTTTTGATTGGGTAACAGGAGATGACGTTTTTTACGCAATTGGAAGGCGCGCGAGAAAGAATTCCAGCTAGCGTTTTATCCAGCTCTCTGAGTGAAAAGGCACTTTCTTCTCATTTAAAGTCGCTCATTTAGTTTGTTTCAGGGTGTTCGTTTTCCCACAACTTATTATAGTGATAATATTTCGAGGTTACTACTCATTTGGCACTTTTCTTCCCAAATTAACGCCGGTGTTCGTCTTGTTCCGCCTCGTGTCGGTGGACTTTCCGTTACTAAAAGCCGAGTTTTATGCTAACTGTTACGGTTTTAGCCTCGTGTAAATCGTGCGGGCATATTTGGGAGTTGGGCGGTAAGGATGGCAGGGCTACAGCACCCAGGTTACGATGAAGAAAGGCTAAAAAGAGTGTCAGAGCTGCTGCCTTGTAGAGAAGTCCAGGCTGGGATGCTGCTGTCTCTCATGGGACAGGTAGGAGCTACAATGTAGTTTACCTGTCATCATTTGATGGTGTTTTCTATGTCAAGTAAATTGTTATTTCACGTTAGTAAACTTTTTTAAAGCAGGCACATTACAGCTTCCTGAAGATGCTCAACAAAACGTTTGGTGTTGGTGCAATGCAGGTTGTTTGCTAGTATCTTGATGTGTCATTTGGCTGTTTGAGCACTACAAGCTGCTAGTGCAAAGTCTTCAGTAAAGCTTTTTTTTAATTTACTGCATACTCTTTCTTTCACCCAAAGAAAATAAAATGGAACCCAGAAACCTTCATAGGTTTGCAAACATCTATTTAAAACCTTTAGGTTTTAAATAATTAAGGAATTATGTCATTTTGATGAAGCTTTTATAAATAAAAGCTTCATCAAAATGACAATTCCTTAATTGAAATAATGATTGAGCAACAATCTTAATCCTGTAGCAACATATGGTATAATTTTAAAAGTTATATGAGAATCTAATAATGTTTCAGAAATTTGCAGCTATGTGAAAATTATCAAGAGCCAACTGTAGCTTTGTTTTATTTTTCTGACATAGCTTCTAATGTTATATTGTGAGTGATTAATGAAATTTATAATATTATATTATGAATTAAAATGCCCCATGAAACAAAAAACAATGATACAAAAATGCTTTTTTTGTGCTCTTCCAGCCCCAGCAGTACTGCTACCCTTCAATCTTCATCTACGGGCATCGATCTTCAGGAAAAAGTCACGTGACAGATACTTTGATGAAAGAGTTGGAGGTGAGATACTTTTTACCTACGGGTACTTCTCCGAAAAAATTGCGTAAAATGACAACTTTCTGTGTTTGTCGTCCCTCGTTTCAGAAATTGACACTCATAAATATTTATTACACATACATGTAGAATGAAATATTTCAGCTCTTTATTTTTTTGGAAATTTTGAATATTATAGGTTATAGATAACAAAATCCCCAAATTCACTGTCCCATAAAATAAGAATATTATGAAGGGGCGACGGTGGCTTAGGGGTTAGGAGTTCACCATGTAACTGTCATTGTGTCGGAACGTTGGTGGTCGGAGTGACCAGTGGCGCCGGTGTATGGGAGCCTCACCTCTGTCAATGTGCCCCAGGCCAGCTGTGGCTACAGTGTAGCTCATCACCATCCGTGTGTGTGAGAGAGCGAGAGCGAGAATGACTGTAGGGTAAAGCGCTTTGGAGTCCTCGGACTCAGAAAATTTGATTCTTACGCAAAACAGACCACTGCAGAGTACTTTTACAATAAAAAAATAGAAGCAAATAAAACTGACTTTTATTTTAAACCATGTAATAAATATTAAAAATTATGGTTTATAGAGGCTGCTGTCTTGCACATAGTTTTATACGGGTTTTATTATAAACAACTTAAAGTAGATTGAGCTTCTTCTACACATGTTCACTCTAATCCTACCCATCTTACATCTTTTTGATCTTCACCATTTCTCCTCCTCTTCAGCTTCCTCACACCACTGTCAGCTGCGTCGAATGTGTTTCTGTTGCGTTGCTGTTTGAACAAGTGCTGCTGTCCTTCTTTGGCTCCGATGCTGCCTCGCTGCTCCCCCGAAGTCCCTCCTTGTCTGACTTTGTGCGCATCTACAGGCAACAATCCTCCCAGTTTCCTGCCGAGCAGACGCGCTATATTGTGAGTGACACATCTTTGTGTTATTTATGATGTCATCTGTTGTGATGCAAATGGTAAACACGGCTCCAGATAAGTTGGCCTGACTTTTTTCTTTCTGTGCCAGAAACAGAATTAGATCTAGAGTTTGGACTGAAAGTGTTTTCCACATAAACACCCTTTCATTTAGTGAGTGTAAAGGATATAAACCAAAAGGAAACACGTGGATGTCTTTCAGATAATGGAGAAAGCTGAACTTCTGAGAGACGCTGATGCCAATCTTCTTCCAGCCCTCCTTCGTCTTCAGGAACTGGTGAGAAAACACACCGCGCTCTTTGTGGTATTTATCAACTGAGACGCTTTGTTGTTGATAAACTGTGCCGATGATGAAGAGGGACTGGAAGAGTTTTATTTGTAAGACATGTCCTTGAGCTGCTGTTTGTAGAGAGCTCTTTCATAATGCTGTTAGGAAGGAAAGATGGCAGCCACTCACTGCATTTTAAATAGACTCAAGTGATGTTTTTTCTTGTACAAGCTGTGATTCTGTTGCAGTGCTGCCACATGGGATTTTGAAGTGATAATTAAGATGTAGAATCATGAACATATGGTGAATGATGTAAGAATTAAAGGGGACATATTATGCAAAACTCACTTTTTGCACCTTTTTGTGCTGCCATGTGCCAATTAGTCTCACGCATGGGACATTACATACTTCTAGGTCAAATCAGCATCATTTTACAACATTCTTTCTACATTTACATATTATACATCATTAGAAAGCTAGGATTCTTGTGATTCCAATGTTATATATGCCAGTCAAGGATACAACTATAACTGTAGACAAAGTAGTGGGCGTGGCCAGCAACAGCCTGTTTTCCTTAAAGGGACCGATCCCTGAAACGGCTCATTCTGGAAGGTGCTGAAACCATCAAGAATAAAACTGCAGTGATTGCTTTACGTGAAACTGATTTTGTGCAAAGATCTTCATAAACAAGTTTTGCATCGACCAAATAACTATTATACCTTTTATAAATGTCACGTCTCCTTTAAGAGATTTTATATCTTAAATACGTATTACTGTATTTGCATTTGGAAAATCAAGAATACTTTCCTGTTTTTAGCCTAGTTTTATCACACTTCTTTATAGCTTACATGCTGCGTGTTCACTTTTTGTCTGCAAGAGTTTACGTTGGTGCTAGCAGCAATAGCAATAGTTCATTTCATAAAATGAAACTGTGTTGGTGTGAGTTGGTTGAAGGAATCATTTTGGTTTCATCTCGCTCACTGCTGTGTTTTTTTTTCTGGGACGTTTAATGGAGCTGAGACACCGTTAATGAAATTTCACTCACCTGTTTCCCCCATGACAAGTTAGAAAAACACTATTTGTAATTTACAGTGTGGGTTTTTTACCTTTTTATATAGGAAAATATTCTAGGTAAACTATCAGCATTTCATCTTAGATCACAGATATGTATATTTATTTTATTAGTGTGTTATTTTGATGTTTGTTTAAAACAAACTTTATTTGATTAGAAAAGCTGAGACCTTGCTAGATTTCTAAATGTCTTTTTTCAGTCAATCAGCTGATCCATTCAGCTCTAAATCAAACCCAGAACTTGTTGGACATGAATGTATCAAACTAATGAAATAAATAAAAACATCTGTAGCCATGGATTCCTGCTCTCGCTGTAGTGTTAAATCAACTCAAGACGTATTTGTCACATCTGTTTTCAGGTGGAGGACAACGTCAGTGTCATCCTGCTCAGTGAAATCGTGTGGGACACGTTCAGACCGAACACTGGCTGCTTTGAGCCTCTTCTGCTCCATTTCCCAGACTACAGCAAAGGTATCGTCAGTGTCGCACAACGCTGCTGCGTGTGCGAGAAGTGAGAATTGTACCTGTGATTTTGTTTTAACGCCCCAGGCAGCGACTTCAGAGCTGCGTTTCATTACAAAGCACTTATTGTGAGGTAGTAATCACAAAAAACTCACATCAGCTGTGCTTCAGAGTAGTCAGAATTTAAAAGGACAGTTTTAAAATTTCTCATTTTTGATAGATTGAACTAAAGATGGACTTTAAAGTGTTGCTCATAATATCTGGTACTAAAACATCACATTTAGTTTAGAGGACTAAAACCTGCTTTTCTATGTATTTGCAGATGAGCTGAAGCAGGTTTTGTCTAAGAATACACACCCTTCATATTCAGCTGAGCTTTACTCCTCTTACATCAACATCCTGCTTGGAGTCTTTTACTCAGTCTGTCGGGACCTCCGAGAGCTGCGACACCTGGTCAGAAACACACTCATGACTCAGCGCTGCGTTTTGGTTTGTTTTTGTTTTTGTTTCATTTAGCAGTAACTGTTTTCGTTTTTTCCCAACCAGGCTGCTCTCAACTTTTCAAAGTTTTGTGAACCTTTAGAAGCAGGAAAAGGTAAAATATTAACATAAATCTGTATTTTAAAAGCATTTTATCATTTTGTTTACGTCAGGATAAGAGTTTCCTTTAACTTACTTGCTGATGTAATAATAAACCTGAGCTGTTTTAATATTTCTTTGTGTTTAGCGAAAGAGACCGACACACACAAGCTGTGGAAAAACATCGAGCCTCATCTGAAAAAAGCCATGCAGACGGTTTACCTGCGAGAGGTGTCCAGGTGTGACTTCACTCAAGTTTTTATTAAATAAACTCTGATCAGTTGCTTTTTAAATAGGCTAAGCAGTTTGTGGGTTTATCTTATGATCTCGTATGTTTTCTCCTCCTTTAGTCTTCAGTGGGAACAAATACAGCAGATGGAGGAACAGGAAACCGGAGCCGTGAGAGGTGCCGACGCACCTAACGCCACACGTTCACGCTGAAGTTATATGTTATCCCTTATGGTAAAATAAGGCTATAAATAACTGTGAGGATGCTGGATTGTCACATTTGTTTGTTTTTTCTTCAAAGGTTTGTCAGCTCACACTCATGTTGAACTTCCTTATTACTCCAAGTTCCTGCTGATTGCTGCCTACCTGGCCTCCTACAACCCGGCACGCACCGATAAACGCTTCTTTGTGAAGGTAGAACAATTTTATTTCATTATATTTTATACCTGTCATTTTATTTTCATAAACTGTCTTGGTTTTTAAGTAAGATTTTTTTTACCTTTCTGCCCTGCAGCATCACGGTAAAATACGAAAAACAAACTTCTTGAAGAAAAATGAAAAGGTGAGAGCCCAAACTATACCCAGTTTAAATTTCCTCCTTATATTCATAATAAAATCTAAAGAATCGGCCATTCTGTCTCTTTTAGACGAGTAACCACCTTCTGGGGCCGAAGCCCTTCCCTCTGGACCGGCTGCTCGCCATTTTTTACAGTGTGGTGGACAGCAGAGTGGCCCCGACTGCTAGCATATTCTCCCAGGTCTGCTGTTCTTTCATACAAAGATGATTTGGCTCATAAAAATGTCATGTTTGTCTGGATTTCAATTTCAAATCAAAAAGACGAGCACTGAGAAAATTAACTTTAGTCAAATAAAGTGAAACTTAAATTTCAATACAAACCGACACAATAGTTTTAGAAAAGATTCTTTATTTTCATCAAAGTTGTGTTGAAACTTTGTGTTTTGATTTCTGTGGATCTTATTAACAAGTTTCTATTTTAAATAACATTTGAAGAAAGACTTTTATCCGCTGGTGGTGTTAGAAGCGTTTTATGTCTTTGACTTGTATAATACAGACTAAAGATGAATTTAACCTTTAAAAAATTCATCCAGAACAACCAGGGGTCTGATGTTTCAAAGCTTTTTTATTTCTGTGTTTTCATGCATTAATAAACACTTATTTAACTTCCAAAGTACACGAAGAAAAGGACACGTGTTTAATATTTTAAGCAAAATTACTTTTTAAATTTGCATTATACGGTTTAAAGAAGCAATCAAAGAAAGTGGACTGTGGCAGACATTTGGCCACCCGTTGTTGTTTGTAATTAAATGTTTCTTTTGCCAATATTTTCCTTTTCTAAATTCTCTTTACTGTCATAGATGAATGTTTCCTGCAAATAAGATTTTCAGCCTTTTTTCTTACTGAAGTCTTTATGGTGTTTTACACCCACTGCTTTTATGGAGCAGGATTTTAATTGGGTTTAAGCTGATGAAGTCAAAATAAATAATGAATTATTCTGGTATTCAGATAAATACAATCTTTTAATGTAATGTTTCTATTAGAGGTTGACCAATATTGGTTTTTCTATTGCCGATATGTAGAGGTCATGGTCAGCCAATGATCGATATGTGCTGCTGATATTTTGGGACGATTTTCATGGCACGTTTTCCACCTTATTTTCATGCCTTAATGTCACTAATAACAACAACTGATGCACAAAATTTTGAAGCTTAATCAGTTTTTGAACACTGAATTTAACCAACTCTTAAATCTTAATTTTGTGAACTATTCAGTGTTAAAATCAGACATCTAACTAAAGTTATAATCAAACAAATCAATTACCTGACCAAATATTAAATATTCCAAACTGGTATATAAATAGAAATTTTTGTTGAAAATAATTTTTAGAGCATTTATTACGCAGATGTTATTCAGGAACATAAATATACATTTGAATTAAATTCTGCATCAACGCCGGGCTGCCTGAGGATGTGCCTGACTTTAAATCGGCTTTACTAAGAAGGTATATCGGTCGATGCCGATGTATAAAAAATGTCAAATATCGACCGACCAATATATTGGTCCACCCCTAGTTTCTATTGTCTCTGCTGGCAACAAAAGCCCAAAAGATATCTGTTCAAACGAGTGCTTAATGGTCAGAAAGGTCCTGTTTCTCATAAAAATCTGCTGCAAAGTCGGCGTTTGTCAATCTACCCAATCTGTTTTTATAAATCATCTAAATTATGGAGATTGGCCAAAGTTTTTACTGAAAGGTGGAGTTGACATTCCTGGAGAAAGTCTTTAAGCAAGCTACATTTTGAAGAAAAAAAAAACTATTCAAAGGTCCAGGCCGCCTCCCAGAGTCACAGAATCTGATGGTTGCAAAAATGGTATTACACCACCCACCAACAGATGCTGTCAAATAACATAAACACATAACGTCTTACCTTTTCGACTCGTTGACACCTTTTCTGACATAATTCCCAATTTAACACACCTAACAATGGGAGCCTCCAGGCTTCTGACGGACTCCTCATGGTTCTGTGCCGGTCAGGAGTTCTCCAAACTCTGTTCCCACTGGAGATTCAGCTGGGAGAACTGGGCTTATTAAACTGGAAACTCCCTCTGTTATACAGTAAAGTAGCCAGAGCAGAAGTAGCAATTTAGCATGCTAGCTAATGTAGCTAGCCCGGCTCTGACTCTGCTTCCTGTTCAGCTGCTCCAAGCTAAAAACGTGTGATTTGTCCACATAGAAGGGTTTGTGCAGAGGGGGGCGGGGCGATCAGAGAGACGTTCACAATGATTGGATGAGGTTTTTCCAGGACTGAACATTTCAGAGGCGATTAAAAGGATCCCTCTTTTGAAAAAAATAATTTATTTATTGGTTGGTATGTGAAGATCATTACAAGCAATATGGCAAAAAAGCTCCAGAAAAAGTCTCCTACTGCACCTTTAATAAACATGGTTTCCTCAGATCTATGTAGAGTTCTGAATAAAACGCCTTCAGGAAATCTATTTCTGCCTTTCAGTATTTAGAGGCTCTGTGTCAAAGCGAATCAGCCGTCTGTTCCAGGATCAGAGAATCATTCTGTTCTCCCTCCGTTTAGATCTCCTCTCTGGTGACCCTACAGCTGCTGGTTCAGATCAGCCATGACGACCAACTCGATGCCCCAAAGTACAAATGTGCCGTTTCTCTGGACTTCATTTCCGCCATTTCCAGGTGAGTTTGTGCATGTGTGTGTGCGTGCACCTGTCTGTTATCACGCGACAGGGAGTTGCTGAATTATTCAAGGGAACTGACCTTTTACAGTGTCTTACGGAGAACGTGCTTGGTGTGATTTATTTTCCAGGACTGTGAACTTTGATATTGTGAAGTACCTGTACGACTTCCTGTGAGCCAGCGGTGCGTGAAGGAGAGAAGGCACGCAGTGATGGTAAGATAAGAGAGATTTATGCGTGCAGGAACAGTTTAAGACAAGTGTTTAGTAGATTAAACAGTCCCGGCTGCTGTTATGTGGAGGAAAATTAATCTGATTGTAGTTCTGCCCCCTTGTGGCTGATATGAGTCTCAGAAGATCTCAAATATTTGCATTTGTAGGAAATAAACAAATGTATTTTTAAAAAATAATGAATTTTTTAATCATATTTAGATAAAATATCCATAAAAAGTCTTATTGCACCACTGACCTAAACAGACTTTTATAGAAAGAGAAAAACATGCAAATACTCACATCGCGTCTCAAATAATGCAAATAAAGGTGACAGTGGACCCTCTGTGGTTATTTGCTTGACGTTCAACCATCCTGGCAACATACAGATGACTCATTGTCCTCGCTCAGAGGCAGAATTTTTATCTCTGATGTGTTTTTACTTTGCTGGATTACAGCATTGTAGTTGGAGGATAATGCTGTGAAAATGGAGCAAATTCTTTTAGCTTAGTCGTAATTTATCAAACATCATATTTATAAGGGCCATAAATACCATGATAAACAAGTGTTGCAGGTCATTTAATAATTAAAAGTACGCTATGTTGCATTCAGTTTCCTGTCATTTTTATTTTACGTTCTTCATTATGTTTCCCGTCAGTGTTTGTTGCACAGAACCTATAAAATATGAAAACTCAGGCGTAAATACATTACATTTATTTTGAATAAGAAGCCAAAAGTTGAGCATTTTCATACATTTTTTGTTCATTTTCATTGTATAAATAAAAAGTTGATTTATAAAACAGCCTTCCATGTGAAGGTGACAAACGAGCATAGCTGATAAAACAGTCGTATAGAGAAGATCCAACATTTCAGCGAAAGAAACACACACCCAAACAGAAATGTTGTAAAACAGCAAGACTTTATTTGGTTTTTTGCGTCTTATTTTTATGTTAAAACATGAAACGGTATAAAAAGCTTTAAGAATCATTTGCAGGCTTTACTGAATCTCTCCAGAGATCTCACCTGTACCTACGTTTCACCCACGGATTTAATCCAAATTAGTGAGGATGCTGAACCACCCTCAGAGTCGAAGCTTCCTCCTGGATCTCCCACAGGCAAGAGCGGGTGAACAGAGGTTTGAGTAATTTAATGCAAAGGGATTCTGATGCAGAAAAAGCTGCAGAGAACAGTTGAGTGCATATAATTGCCACTCTGCTCCACTATCTCCCTGGCTTATCCCTCAGGGCGTCTGTCTCAGACATCATCCTTCATGCCAGGGTGGCCTTGGGAGAGCTCGCCATCATTAAACAAGGACAATGACCAGTCTGCGAGGGTTAGCTGAGCCAGCCCATTTAAAGTGCATAAGTGTCACTCCTTTTAGAGATTTAACTTCAGATAAGTCTGCGTTTTCAGCGCACTGGCATCACATTGAGGTGGATTCAATCTTAATAGAAATCTCACTCTTTTTGCCAGAGGCGGTGAACTGAAGCACTCGGGTCAGCTTTGTTTTAGAAAGAGGATGAGGTAGTTGGATGGACAGGTCCTAAACGCTGTGCCTCCTGTTGTGGATCATGGCCACAATATGGCGAAGGTCCAAACTTTTCATCATCACCTCCATGAAGTCTTCGTCACTACGAGCGCCCTCCACAAACTCTTCTAATGAGAGCTCGCCTGTGTAGAGAAACAGAGTCAGTCAGAAATATGTCAGTGTGAAAAGGACTTTTTGCTTTAGTGAGGGGAGATTTTGGCATTTAACCAGCACTTTTTGTCCTCTGTTTTTATTTTCAGACTGGATTAAATGTCTAAACCATCATCCACCCACTGCTGTTGTCCACACACTCACCATCTCCGTTTATATCAATCCTGTCAAAGACGCGGTTTGTGAATTCCTCTGCTGTTGTGTCCTGATTTTCAGTCCCATTGATTGCACGGATGGCCTGGAGGAGAAAGGAGAAAATCAGCACGCTGCATCCAGGACGATTCTTACAGAAGTGCAGCGCTGATGGGTTTGACTCTACCTTGATGATGTTCAGAAGCTCGTGTCGGTCGATGCAGCCGTTTCCGTCCACGTCGTAAAGTTTGAAATACCAGCGCAGCTTGTGCTCCATCTTTCCTCGCATCACCAGACTCAGAGCGGCCACGTACTCCATGAAGTCTACGTAGCCATCCTGCAGAACCGAGCAGCGAGATTCACATCAAAACCGCGTCAAACGTCAGATTATAACGCAGGACTACCTGCTGGGTAATAAATGGTTTTGAGCCTATCAAAGTTTTAACGAGCGCACCGATACAACGTCACACAGCTGCTCACTGATTCTGCACCAAGACAAGAGGATTATCTCCAGGGACTGTCTGTGTCACAACAACCTTAGCATCAAAGCATCGTCTTTGGGATAATCTCTTTGTTCAGTCAAGCACAGAGATTACAGCGGCCTTTTGTTGGCTCGGAAAGAGAATGACCGTGTCATGCTCTCTTAAACGCTCCCAAACAGATCCGGGAGGAAAATTGTGATAAATGTTTATAGCTGTGAGATGGACTAATGAGCTGATTTAAGTGAATAATATCAGAAAACTTATTAATTTTACAGAAGATTCTTGATCAAAGTAAAACATTTTACTGCCTCACACTTTTAAACTGTTTACTGGAACCATGTTGTGTGGTAAAATATTACATTAACGCTTAATTAAGTGGAGCTAAAATTGTATTATGACTGGGATTTTACCTTGAAACATTTCCTCCTCAAATGGCTGCAAATCATCATTGTTGAATTAAAAATGTCAGTAACTACTAAATTCTTTAAAGGAATGCACATTAATTTAACCCATTAGAACCTGAGGTGTCTGTAATCTAAATGCAGTGTTTGAAAGTTTAAAATCTTTGTTTTTCTGCATCTAAAGGAAACAGAAAAAGCTCTGACAAAACTGAAATGGCATTAAACATTTAGATTTACCTCATGATTTATCTTGAGCACAATAACCTTACTTAAACATGACCTACTGGTTTTACTGAACTATAAAGCAGAATGGTTTTATTCTGTTTTATATTTTTTTCTAATGATGTTTTTGAAATTCAACAGCTAAAGGAGGCTCTTTAGCAGAACTTAAAGGTTTGAAATCTCTAGAAAAGTCATTCCTAAATGCTGTAAGTTTATATTAAAACCTTTGTTGTAATTACTGTTAAGTGTATTTAAATGATTTATTTGTTCTTTTATGAATGCATTAACAAATTAATAAGGAAATGTTAGCATTTAAATAAAAAAATTCATAAAGATATTACAAAATTTTAATGATTTGGAAAAAATTTGCATCATAAAAACCTTTTAGGCTTCCAGATGTTATTTTTTAGATTTATATGATAAAGGTACTTTGAAGGTGAACGGAGGAAAAACAACCAAATGCACCTCAACATCTGTAAGAAGTGACTTCTACAGTCCTGAGTTTCATGAGTTCAGGTGTCTGATCTCACCTTGTTCATGTCAAACGTTCTGAACATCTGCTCTATGTAGGCGTTGGCCTCCGGGTCCAGACCTTTCAGCCCAAAGAACTGCTTGAACTCGTGCAGCGTGAGCTGACCAGAGGGGCACTCCGTCATGAACTTCTTGTACCACAGGTGCATCTCCACGGCCTGCAGGTCGTCCACGGTGCATCCATTAGCGTTTCCCATCTCTCCAGCGGCTGAAGGAGCAAAGTGGACCTCGTCGTCCAATCGGGTCTACTGTGAAGCGGAGGCTCCCTTTTCACAGTCACGCAACGCTGGAACCTTTAAGGGTGAGAATGGCAGCCAGTCAAGGCCTTTTGTAGATCACTGTATCTCCACGCCCCCTTTGATGTTCTCACTGGGTATAATCGCTGGCCGTAATCCATGTAAACTTGTTAAGTTAATGAGCTTAATCGCTCCATTAAAAGGGCAGCCTGACTGTTCTGTGTTTACCCTGAGATCTGCTGACAAGAGTGATGTCATTCATCCCTCACATGCAGGCTCGGGACACCCAGTGTGCATCCCAGCTGATAGGATACATACTGTCCTGCATTTTGAATTAGAGCCAAATAAACCGTGCTGCAGGTCTAACCCTAACCCCACACCACAGGTTAGGACGGGTGTCTGCAACTGCAGCTCTGGAGCCACAACTGGCTCTTTGAACCTTCCACAATAATAACTTTGGCTAGAAGTGATTAAAAAAAACTAACTCATGCTTTTAAATGTAATGTAAAAAATTACATTAAAATGCAGATTAAAGCAGCTTTTCAGTTTTCTCATGAAATAATTGCATTTCCACAAAAGACACACTAAAAGTACCAATAATATTTTAAAATCTGTTTATATTTTTTGCAAATTACATCCTATAGAAAAGTCGTTCCCAAAGTTGGGGTCAAGACCCCACTGTGGGTCACCAGCAGCTACAAAGGAAGTCTTGAGAGGATTTCTAGAAATTGAAATAAAATAGAAAACCAATTGCTGAAGCTACAGTCAGCTCCATAAATATTGGGACATCGACACAGTTTTAACATTTTTGGCTCTATACACCACCACACTGAATATGAAATGAAACAAACACGATGTGCTAAAACCTTCAGCTTTTATCTGCTCATATTCAGCCAAATGTTCAGAAGTGATTGGACGGCGTTTTACAGTGCAGATGGACAATTACCCTAAGCATACTGCAAAAGCATCCAAAGAGTTTTTAAGGCAAAGAAGTGGAATGTTATGCAATGGCCAAGTCAATCACCTGACCTGAATCCAATTGAGCATGCATTTCACCTGCTGAAGACAAAACTGAAGGGAAAATGCCCCAAGAACAAGCAGGAACTGAAGACAGTTGCAGTAGAGGCCTGGCAGAGCATCACCAGGGATGAAACCCAGCATCTGGTGATGTCTGTGCTCCAGTTCAGTTCCAGACTTCAAGATGTAATTGACTGCAAAGGATTTGTGATGTAAATACCCTCAAATTAAAGCTGACAGTCTGCAGTTCTAGCACATCATGTTTGTTTCATTTCATATTGATTGTGGTGTATAGAGCCAAAAGTGTTAGAATTGTGTCAATGTCCCAATACTTATGGACCTGAGTCACCTGACTGTATATTTCTAGCACATTTGTCTCAAAAACTCAACCAAATTGTCATAAATGGATATAAGTGAATATGAGCTGAAGCGGTTATCTTTATGCCCAGAATTATTTAGCTTTTAAAGCATGTTTGTATAACCAATCAGAGATATCTGGGGTCACGTGTTGAAAATTGCTGTTTTGTGGGTCTGAAGCTGAAAAGTTTGGGAACTACTGCCATAGAAAAACAAATATACACACTCTTGCAAATGTTTTAATTTTTTTCTTAATTTTAAAACTTAATTGAAAAGAATTATTGTTCTTTTTTCAAAAATGAAAACAAATGTCATTACTGGTGAAACTGGAAAAATGAAAATATGGTGCAAAAGTTACATTTATTTCAGTAATCCAGCTTAGACTGAGAGACCATCTAAAAGCTCAGGGACCCTTTTCAGGTGTTTTGAATTAATTAGCTGATTAGAGTGACACTTTGAGTCTAGAATATTGAACTTTTTCACAATATTCTAAGTGTCTGAGATTTTGAATGTGGGGTTTTCATCAGCTGTAAGCCATAATCATCACAATTATAACAAATAAAGGCTTAAAATATCTGACTTTGCATGGAATGAGTCTATCGCATAGATTATATTAATTTTTGCATGTTATAATTTCTTGAGTTTCACCTACGAAAGTGAAAAAAATTTACTTTAAACTCAGAAAAAGGTCAAAATCCTTATTTTTAATCTCAAAGTTCTGACCTTTTTTTCCTCCGAATTCTGAAAAAAGGCCTTTTTCACTCTTCCATAAATATTTCTCAAATATTATAAATCGCCTTTTTTTAAGATTCTGTAACAATTGCGGCTCTAAACAAGTTTTATTCAGGTGGACTGAAGGAGGAAACCTGTGGATTGTAAAGGCTGCAGACCTTTGGAGGTTAGGAGATACGTTCAAATGATGAGATTCTTGATGCAAGTATTCCATAAAACTGATTTTGAATATTTTTCATGCAAGCTGAGGTAGTTGTCTGCCATTTGACATCATGCATTCCTTGAATAACCTGATTAGTTTTATTTAAATTTAACCATGTGCTGCAGACACTCGAGGGCCACAAGGTAAAAACTAAACCAAACTGATGTTTAGAAGATTATAAATACCCAGCTTGTCCCAAAAAGTCCTTTTAATGTCTATTCTAATTTAATTTGATGAGGTGTGGTTCTTCATAAATTTGAAAAAAGTATTTGTTATATGCAACTTGTTTGTTTAATGAATAAAATATAAATTTCTAGAGATCCACTGTCTGAATTCTGTTGTCTTTTTGTGATTTTGAAGCCTAAAATATTCATTTCAATCTGGACCTAAAAAAACTTTGCATTTTTTCCCCCTCGTATCATACTGAAAATACAAGAGTAAAAAAAAAATCAAATGATTCTGAAGCTTAAGTTGTTTTCAGCTTTGTTTTAATTCTGCTGATGAACAAGCTTACTGAAGATTAGTGGAAACGTTTATTTGAATACCACAACAAAGTCTTTACAGATGGAGTTAGTGAAAATAGGATCAAAACACCCCAGGAAGCCATTTGAACTCGGTGTTAGTAGCATAAAATTAAACAACATTTCTGGGTAAGTGCTTTTAAATAACATTAAATATTAAACAAAATAAAGCTGAATGCAGCAGCTTAGGAGTTGGTTTTGATCAGCAAGTTCCTAAAACTTGTCATAAGAAAAATAAATGCATTCACAGTGTTAATGAACGTGTAAAATATTCATTAATACAGTTATTGAAATAAAAATAGAGAACATGAGATAAAATTGAAATTCCAGGAATGGTTAAATACTCGTTACACAAGGTGAAAAACAGAAATGGTTTCAGACCGACGTTCATGTCTACCGGGTAACTTCATTATTAGTTATAACCAAAGGTAAGTTCATTCATCTTTTCATGGGAGAACATTCCTCTCCTGTAGTGCAGTAATGTTTGGGATATAGTTGAAAATACCCTGTATCACACCTCCATTAACAGTCAGCAGATAAAATGAATGCTTGGCAACAACACGTCAACTTCCATAAAACATTCTGCAGGAGCTTCCCTTCAACACTGATGCACATTATTTATCCAAACATACAAATAAATTCATGTTAGGACCTTAAAAGCTCATATTTGGCATCAGCCAAATACATAAACATATTTCAGACTTTATAAGGCCTCGTTGTCTTTTTCCAGTCACTGCCTTTGTATTCAGTGTTCCTCCAGATGCAGTTTATTTTGTAGTGTTTTGTCATGACAGCTGAATGAAGGAATAAAATGAATGAAGTCACTGTGGCTCAGCGCCAGAGCTCGGGCAGATCTCTTTGGCACTGATGCTTCTCCTCTTCCCCCAGTGCAGATGTTGGTAGATGAAGTCAAAAGCTGCTGTGGTGCAACGTGCAAACGTGCTGGTCCACTTCACTGCACCCACCAGCCACTGAGCAAAGCGCCCAACAAAAAGCACAAACAGCGTGGTGTAGTGGGCCAGCAGCAGCAGGCTCCTCCCCAGCTGCTTGCCATGGTTGATGATCAGGTTTACTCTTTGGTCATGCCCTGCCATCATTAAATCTTCTCTCTGTAGTTCCAGTTTTAGATCATCCCAAAGGTTCAAGTGTTTAATTTGCGTGTATTTTTTTGTATTGGTGTATTTAGGCAGATGCTCCCTAAAAGGGGAGTGGACGCCTTTAAATTTGTAGACGGTCTCTTACAGATCCCAACCGTCCAATCAGAGCAGGGAAAGTTTTGTTTCCGGGAGTGTTTGGTGATGTGGCTCTGAAATCCATCCGAGGAAATAAAAGACAAATAAAAGCAGCCGTATTCACCTGAGGAGCACGCGCACAGGTGAGTCGAACGTGCTTTCTTTAAAAATGACAGAGTTGGCTGCGGTGCAGAGGACGGCTGTCATACAGGAGGGGAGGAAAAGCTTAGCGAAGCCCTGAGACGCTGTCCTATTTACCTTTAACATCGTCAGCTAACTAAGTAGCTCCGGCTAACTTACTGTATCATGGAAACAGCAGTCACGGAAAACAGCGAGGGTTTTCACGGAACACCATCTTATCCACGTCACCGGCTTTCCATGTTTAGTTTAGTGCGTGTTACCGACAGGATCTCCCAGCAGCTCGGGGAGTTTACCGTCTATTTTCGTGCTAGCTAGCCTTAATCTTTTCTGCTCACCAAAAGGTTGACGCAGCCGCAGTGGAGAGTCCGTCAGGTTCGGAAGAGCTCGTCAATATTCGGCCCGACTCGGAGAAGATGAGAAGGAAGCGTCGGCTAATGTCTTTTCCTCAGTGGACATCACAGATGTGGAGGTCCTATTTAGACAAATTCCAAATGGGAATCTTATAATACGTTGACATTTTAAGATATTTTCCCATTTTTTAATTTATAGCCACAGTCCTGCTAATATAAACACGTTTGAAGATTAAAAACTTTGAAATATTGGATTATTTTCAGTCTAGGAAGCATAAATAAAACAAATCTTTATCACTGAGAAGATACATTTTTAAAAATGTCATTTTTAAAAAGCTATTAAAAGTAGTAAATAGTGGTATTTGTAGTTTTTTACTTCTCAATTTTCTTGACTGTTGACTCAGAAGATGAAAAGGTGAAATTTTTAAAATCTCCCTCCTTGTATGAATGTTTCTATAACCTCTTCACCTTGGCCACAGTAGTCCAAACAGGCTCAAAGTTCATTCCTGCAAAAACAATCAATGAAGCCCATTTCTTCCTTTCATCTGCCTGAATGTGCAAAGTAATATGTATAAATTAGACTTTTACAGGAAATGTTCATGACTTTGGATTGCAGACAGAATTCAAGCAAAACTGGTGATTGCATAATTAAAATGTATTCTCATTCTGTAGTCTAAGCATGAAACACAAGACGACCATAGATGGTATAAAAGAGGATTTATGTTGCAGACATTTAAAACATTGAGCTCTGCTGCTTCTTTTTTTCTTCATAGTGTCATCTTTATGTTGAGCCGTCTGGCCACAGTCCTCCAGGAGCTTTCTGGAGAGGAGGGTGCAGATGGAGAGCTGCAGGTAAATCATGATGAGACGTATTATCAACAATAGTCTCCAGAGTAGAGGTGTCCAATGTGTGGGCCAAGGGCCATCTGTGGCCCTCAGTTATTCTGTGTGTGATGAATTTTTCTCTCTGATTCTCAGATTTTATTTCCAATATGTGCATTCTAGTCTTATGTTGAGTTCAAATTTAAAAAATGACCATAAAAGAATTTTTCATAAAAAACATATCTAATGTTTGTGACTTGCAAGCACTACAAACATTATGATTTTGGCCCTCGTCTTAAAAAGTTTGGACACCCCTGCTGTAGATCAATTTATTTTCCACTTTTTGTAAATGGTGCTCAAAAATCACAAGTATAAAAATGAAGTATCAAACAAAAAGAACTGTAAAAACATGTTGTGTTTTGAATTTAGCACAATATTGATCCACTTCTGAGTAGCTCAAACCCTAAATTAGAGCTCCACACCTGGAAATGTTTATTTAAAAGCCCTCAAAGTTGAGACTTTAAGTGAAGCTAATATTTTTTATGTCAAAGTCTTTAAAACCTTTGGACTCAAGTGTAATTTTGTCTTGTGACAGGGCGCACTAGTGCCTCAGATCCCTCCCGTCGAGGGCCAGACTCCCATGGACTCTGACGTTCCCGAGGACGCCATGGAGAGGCTGGCTCACCTAGAACAGCTGGTGGTCCAGCTGAAGGAGCTCATACGGGACAAAGACACACAGCTCATTCAGAAGAACTCAGAGCTGACCAACAAAGATGCACAGCTCAAAGTAAACGGCCCTTCGTGTTTGTGTCTGATGCTTTGCTCTGTGTGAGCCTTTTAAGACTTGAGTACACACTCAGCCGGTTTTGCTTTGTCGTCACAGAACGAACGAGAAGAAGCTGAGGCTCGCTTCACTAAACTCAAACTCCAAGCTAAAGCCAAGATGGTTTCACTCAACAAACAGATAACTGAGCTGAAAGGCCAAGGAGGAGCAACGGTGAGTCTGGCCTTAAATCTGCACTCAGGCCCCGTCTGCTTTATCTTACCTGAACTTGTGTTTGTCCATAGCCGAGTCCGGACAGCTCTTTCACTGGAGCTGCTGCTGCAGCTGAGGAGGAGCTTCAGGAGCTGAGAAACAAGCTGAGTGAGGAGGAGGCCAACAACAAGGAGCTTAAGGAGCAACTCCAAGTCACCCAACAGCTGCTGCAAGAGAAGGAGGCCTCTCATGCTGAGCAGGTGACTTGAAACTCGTCTGTAGTTTTTATCAGGACTCAGGAGTGCTGTTCTAACTGACTTTGTGTCTACAGCTGAAAGTGCTGCAGGCTGTGGTGTGTGAGAAGGACGTCCGCTTCCAGGAGCAGATTCAGAAACATGAAGAGGAGCTGCAGAGGGTCACCTCACAGGGTCAGAGTAACGGCGAACTGCAGCAGGTTAGTAGTTTTAGATAATTGGAACACTTTCACATATTCTAAAAGGCAAAAACACATAGGTGTATCAAAGGATGTAGAAATGTAAATGTATCGATTAATTACTGAGATTTCATCCAATCATATATGCTGCAGAGTCAGTGTGCAAATCTTGTAGGAAATATGTGAATGCATTTACTGCAACAGCTCTTCACAGCATTTATGGCTCTCATTGTAGATGCATGGAAATGCTGGGATTTACACGAACATAGAATCAGCCATCAAGTTGCTCATTTTCATTTGCCTGACGTGCTGCAAAAGGATCACAGCAACTTTTCTGTTGCACAACTTGCATTATGTTCCAGTTCTTCTGTGCTCTGGACAGATTCACCACTTCACTTTATTCCCTCCAGAAACCTCCTCAAAGCCAGTAAAGATGTTATTTAGCTCATTCAGCAGAGAGGGGAGGATATAACAGGTCATGGGCTTGTAGCCCGCGATGGTCTGAATCCCTCACCACAAGTTCCTGCAGACCCTTAATATCATTTAGGTGAATGGTTATTCTCTTAGAGCCTCTTAGCCCTCGCTCTCCCCAGCTCTAAAGGCAATGTTCCATTACATTTAAATTGTAAGAAAGCACCAAAAACATCCCAAGGAACTCTTAAAACACTGTTTGTGGCAGATAAATAATGTTGAGGAATGAAAAGCAAAATGTTTTTTCATTTAAACGTGTGATTAAAAAATACCCAGGAAAACATTTTTCAAGACTTTTTTAAATAAACAAGTGACTGAAGCTTGACTTTTTGTCTCTTTGTCACCAGGCCCTGCAGTCGGCCCAGCAGCGATGTGAAGAGCTTCAAACGGCCTTAAGCTCTCGCTCACAGGAGCTAGAGATGCTGCAGCAGGAAGTGAGCAGCGCTGATCAGCAAAAACAGGTACAGGTGATGTTTTTCCTCAGACCTGTTCTGCAGGTATTTCATTGTCTTTGTTTGAGATTCTACTATGCGTTATCCGTCATCTACAGGCTCCTTGTGGGAAATGAAAAATAGTTCAAACACAGCACACCCTACGCCTAAATGCTAGATCATGATTAGGTTGGCACAGCCTCACAAAACACACCCACGCATGTCCTCTTTCTCTTGTCTCGTTTTCTTTTCGCTCAGATCTTGACGGCACAGTTCCGGCAGATGGAGCAGGAGTTGAACGAGTCCGTGGAGCTGAGAGAGGAGGCGAGGCAGAAGTGGTCCGAGCAGGCCAGCAGGGCGGAGGCAGAACTAGCAGCTCTGAGAGCCAATGTGGAGGCCCTGGAAAAGGAAAAATCGGAGATGGCAAGGCAGGAAAGCGAGCTGATCTCCATGAGAGAGGCAGAGCTCGCGTTCCAGGAGGCTTTGGAGAAGGAGAGGATGGAAGTCACCAGACTGGAGGCAGAACTGGCCCTGGTGAAGGAGGCGGAGCTTGCAGCCATCCAAGCACAAAAAGATTCCTTAGACAAATACAAGGCAGAGATCATTCAGCTGGAAAGTGAACTAGCATCAGTGAGAGAAGCAGAATCTGCAGCCAGGCAGGAAACTTTAGAAAGAGACAAATCTGAGGTTGAAAAGCTTGAAAAAGAACTGGAAACCCTCAGGGAGGAGAGAGGAAGCACGCAGAGGAAGGATGAGATTCTAGCTGAAATTTGGAAACCCCTACGCTCTCTTGCTCTTGAATCTGTGCCAGAGGAAGTCCCTGACCCCCCTGACCTGCCCCTGGTCCTGGACGCTCTGCAGACCGTAGAGACTCAGCTGACACGGCTGAGAGAGGAATGCAGTGAGAAAAGTGATCGATGCGTCCAGCTCACCCAAAACACGGAAACCCTTCAGGGTAAAAGCTTCTACCCGCCATTCTGTCTAACCTCGTATGTTTTTAAGGTGGTGCTGATGTGTCTCTGATTTTTCAGAACAACTGGAGAGAAAGTTGGTAGAACAAGAAGAGGCTGCAGCCAAGATCCAACAGCTGGAGCAGCAGGTTGTAACGGTCGGTACCAACGCTGCATCTGCATCTTCTAATAACTCGATCAATGTGCATTATTTGGATTTTCTCTTTGTCATCACAGCTGGAAACCAACAAGTAAACAAAATCCTCTCAGACCCTCAGATGCTGTTTTTCCTGTACTTGTACCCACCCAGCCCTTATGAATGCAAAAAATACACTTTGCTTTTAAAGGAGGCAAAACAAAGGGGAGTTATTTACAGTGATTTGTCCTTTTCTGGACACATTAAAACACAGACTGCTTGTGTTAAATGTTCACAAATAAATATTTATATATATTAACCTTTTATTCCCAAAAATAAGGAGCTTGATGCAAAAACTAAGCTGATGTGAGCTCTGTGAGGACTCATCATCTCTTAGAGCCAAAACTCTTTACTTTTTTTTTTTTGCATTATTTTTCTATCTGTAAATGCTTTATAAAATCAGACATCTTGTTTTTATTTTCTCTTTAGTAAAAGCACAGATGTTCTGAGTGACCTTTAGTTTGAGGGCAGAGCGGACAGGCTGGTTTTCTCCTCCACACCCGGTCCAGGGTCATACCTTCAGTCTGGACAGGTGATTTGGATCGGTCTAAAGCAGGACAGGCAGGACATCGTCTGTCCTGTAGGCAATGCTTCGACTCCGTGAGAACGTCTGTCTAATCCCTTCTTCTCTGAGCCGACCTTCACCTACAGACACTTGATAGATTTACATTAGGAGAGCAGCTAGAGGAGGATTTCCACTTTACTTTTTATTATGTAGCTCCTAAAAATACCCTTAACACACTTTATCTTGTTGTGTTTTCACCTTTGGCCTGTCTTTTTTTAGGTCTTTATTTATTTTCATGTTTTACTCTGATCTCACCTGTGTAATTTTATTTATTTTTCTCTTAGACATCAGAATCATCACAGGATTCAACTGAAACTGAAAAAGGTAAATGACATTTAGGGATGCAAGGACAAATGAGCTAGGTTGTTTACCACAATAAATAAGTTATTGGGTTTTAATGACTACACAATTTACTAAAGGTGAATTCAAACTAATTTAAATGTCCTAATTTAAAGGGATATTCCACCCAAAATTGAAATTTTGTCTGTTGACATATTTCCCAGAGTTCGATAAGTGGGGAAAAACAATTTTTAACCAGCCCAGTCATTCTCCTGACCCGTCTGTACTCCTTTCACTTTAGCTTAGACACAGTTCGCTAATAACGTGTGCATCTGTGTTTATGGAAGCAGGCGTCTTTGGGGCTGCTTTGCATCTTTCAGCGGAGGCTTACAGCTGTGCTTTGTCATAAAGTAGTCCCAAGTCTAAAATGGTGCCTGTGATTCCGTTATGTTACTGATTATTTTCACTTGCAGTCAGTGTGATTATTTAGGTCACCAAGCAGAATTAGGATCACTACTAAGTGATTTTAAGGACTTTTTTTTACTCCCAATGCTAGTTGGAACCATTCACTTACTGTGTTTTATGCTAAGCTAAAGCTAAAGGAGTACAGCCGGGTCAGGAGAATGACTGGGCTGGTCCCACTTATCTAACTCTGGGAAATATATCAACAGACAACATTTCAATTTTAGGTGGAATATCCAAGTATGAAGTAGTATGACTAGTGCTGTCATAAGATTACTTTTTTTTAGATTAATTAATTATGACCTGTAATTAATTGATCTAATTAATCTTTTTTAATCTTACCTACTAATGGCTGAGAAAATCCCTCATTTTGATGTATTTTTATTTAAATTCATTACATTATTGTGGCAGACTAAAAGATTAATATATAACAAAAAAAAACTGGCTTTATAAAGTAATTTATTGTTTAACAGACTTCTAAACTTTCCTTTTACATCACCAAGGTGGAATAATAATGTGCTCTTTTGACAATTTTGAATAATTAGAAATTAAAAATAAAACATCGGGTCCATATAGAATAATCTAAGTTAACACATCAAGGAACGCTTTATTGAGCAATGCAAATAGTGATCACTTGTTACTAAAACATTTATCTAAAATTAAAATAGACCTGTAAATTACAGTGCTGTAAGTTAGCATATCAAAACTGACAGTTTATCACAAAATATTACGCTTTTTCACAAAATCTGACATGTGCTATGGCATAATAGTTAAATATAAATACATAAAATAAATTTAAAAAATTTAAATAAAAAATCCCAACAGGTAGGCTAGAAAAGTCTCAGTAGTAGATTAAAAATTAGATTAACTCGATTAAAAAAATAGTTCACTAAATGTGGCTGTGATTAATTAATCTCGATTAATCTTAGTTTGACACCCCTAAGTATGACATTTAACCAATATTTTTTTAAGAGAACAATAAATTAGATTTTTGTTTATTTTAATTTACCTAAATAATCTAAACTATTTCAACAGTGATTGCTGTTTTATTATTATTAATGATAATGTTTTTATGAAAATGGTGTTTAATATATACGTTTCCTGTTGACATAAGCTGTGCTGACTGCTGTTTCCTGTTGTTGCAGCACATGTGCTGGCGTTAGAGCAGCAGCTGTTAGAAAAAGACAACGAGCTGGCTGCTTTACGGGAATCCCTGAAACTGGCTACGGATCGCGGCTCCAGAGGGGCGTCGTCGTCGGAGGACTTTGTTCAGAGTCCGGATCAGGATGCCGTCACACCTCCTACTCAAGCTGCTGCTGCTGCTCTCCCTGATTTCATAGAAGATTCACAAGAAGAGGAGACCACACTGGTTGGTGAGGACATCTCCGTTCTCTCCATTTCTGCTGATGCTGAGAGCAGTCCGGAGCTGATCGGACACCAGTCCGAGTCTCCCGAAGAGTCCAAAGGAACGTCCTCGGATGAAATGGTCACCAGTAGCGACTCGGAGGTGGTCCACAACAGCTGGACGCTTCTGGAAGCTGTGAACCAAGAAGGAGGCCAGGAGTGGCCCTCCGTCCCACAGGACTTTGGCCAGTCGTGGGTAACGAGCATGGAGCAGGAAGTCTCCACAGTCCAAAGTGAATCATCCTCTGTCATAATCAGAGAGACGGTTGAGGTTCACTTGACTCAACAGAGTTCTTCCTCCACTGATGTCACCGTGTCTTCAGGAGTTTTTGCACAGGCTTTAGCTGAGGAGCTGCAGAAGAGGTACAGTGAACTCCTGGAGGAGCTGCAGAGGCTCAAAGCTGCAGCAGCAGAGTCGCAAGAGAAAATCAGGAGCCTGGAGGAAGAAACGCAGTCCCTCGTTGTTGCTAGAGAAGAAGCCGAGGCTCAGACCCGTGACTCTGCCAGGGAGCTGGAGTCGGCTAGAGAAGAACTGAAGAACCGTGCACAGCAGAACAGCTCTGTGGTGGAGAAGCATGGTGTTGAGGCGCAGCTTCTCCAAGAGCAGATTGATGCTTTGAACGGTGAAATAACAGCCAAGGAGCAGAAGGTCCAGACTTTACTGCAGACTCTGTCTGAGCAGGAGAGTGAGGCACGGATGCTGAGCGCTCAACTGGAAGACAGGGAGATGCTCTGCTCTGAGCTGGAGAGGAAGCTCCAGGACATGGAAAACAGCATTTTGGAGTATTCACAGACTTCAGAGCTCAATAATGAGTCCTTGTCCAAGAAGGACTCTGAGATCAGCGAGTTACAGCTTCGTCTGAGCCAGAGAGACGAGGAGGTGACGGAGCTGAACGACGGCATGTCCGCTAAACTCCTTCAAGCAGAGGAGGAAAAGTTTCAAATTAAAAGCGAAGTCAGTAAACTGAAGGAGCAAATAGTGGAGCTTGAGAAAGTCAGAGATGACACGATGCAAGCAACTCCTGAACCAGCTGCTCATCCAGACGACGAACTTGTTAGTTTACGAAAAGAAAAGGAAGAGCTGGAAACCCAGCTGACGACCACAAAGAAGAAGCTGCAGGCAGCTCTCGTGCAGCGCAAAGAGCTCATGAAGAAGGTTAGTGAGTTTGAGAAAGAAGCTCATGAACGCAGAGAAAAGACTAAAACGAGTCCCGAAGATGGCCCTGAGTCAGAAAAATCTAAAGAACATGAGATTCAAGACATGGAGGCTAAAGTTGTGGAGCTCAAAGAAGCTTTAAGATCCAAAGAAGAAGCAGTTCAGACTCTGGAGGAGAAAATAAACCACCAGGATCAAGTTCTGGCTGAAACACTGGCTCTGAATAAGAAGCTAACAGAAGAAGCTGAATACTCTCAGCAGGCTGAAAAGTCACCTGAAACAAGTGCGTTACAATCTCAGGTTTCCTCTCTCGAGGCGGAGACCGAAGCGCTTCAGAAGAAGCTTCACGAGGCTCAAGAGTCCCGCAAAGAAACGATCCGCAAAGCCAAAGAAAAAGACAGACATCATCGCGAACAAATGAAGCAGCAGAAAGAGGAATACGGCGAGCTGACGGAGCGCTTTGAGGTCCAGAGTGGAGAAAAAGAAGCTCTTCTTGAGAAGCTTGCAGAACTAGAAGGAAAAATTCATTCTGAGAGAGAAAATGTTCCTCAAGAAGAACTTAAAGACGGGACTGAAAGGTCCGCGGTGAACGACTGGGTCCAAGAGGACTGGGTGGATTTTGTTTCTTCTGAAGCGAGTTCATCACAGCCACAATCCAGCGATCCAGTTCAGCATCCTGCTAAACCGCAGGTCGACCACTCTGCACAGATAGAGGAGTCTCTGAACGCTCTCAGAGAGGAGGTTGAGATTGTTCGACAGGCCAACGCTAAACTAGAGCAGCAGCTTCATGAAACGCATGCAAGTCTGTCGCTGAGGGAGGCTCAGTTACTCGAGAAGGACAACGAGCTGCAAGCGCTGAGAGAAAAGGAAAAACAGATTTATACACTCTCCGACGAGATTAACGATCTCAGAGACAAGCATCACCAAGCCGAGTCTTATGCTGAAACTTTAAAATCAGAGATGGAGGCTGCAGCTAAAACGTCCTCGGAATCCTCCGTAACAGCTCTTCAGGCTGAAGTGGAAGACTTCAGGCAGTTTCTCGACAACAAGAACCGCGAGATCCTGGAGCTCAGTCAGCAGCTCATTGAGCAGAACTCACTCATGCACTCGATGCACGACACCGTGTCGCAGAAAGACCAACTTATTGCTTCTTTACAGGAAGAACTGAAGGCCGAGCAAGAAAAAACACAGAAGCTGGAGGCCGAGCTGCCACAGAAACAGGATGGAGACCACGAAGCAAAGACTCAGCAGCTTCAACGAAAGCTCCAAGCTGCTTTGGTTTCTCGCAAAGAGGCCTTGAAAGAAAACAAATCCCTGAAGGATCAGCTGGCTTCGGCTGAGAAGGTCGTAGCTGAGTTGCAGCAGAAAATAGATTGTGCAGAAGAAGAGCTGGAGAACCTGAAAACTGAGAGAATCAGACTGATAGAGGAGGTGGATCAGACGCTACTGGAGAACCAAAGTCTAGGATCCTCATGCGAGAGCCTGAAGCTGGTGATGGAGGGTATAATCAGTGAGAAGGATGCCTGTAAGAGAGACGTGGAACTCGCAAAGGAAGAAGCAGCAAGAGTGTGTGCAGAGTGGGAGGAGAAGGTGAGGGGGATGAAGGAGGAGTACGAGACCCTGCTGAAGTCCTACGAGAATGTGAGCGATGAAGCGGAGCGCGTGAGGAAAGTCCTGGAAGCTGCTCGGCAGGAGAGACAGGAGCTGGCGTCCAAGGTGAGAAGTCATGAGGCTGCGAGGCACGAAGCTCAGCGTCAGGCCGAGGAAGCTCAGAAAGAGGTGGAATCAGTGAAAGACAAAATGAGAAAGTTCGCCAAAGCAAAGCAGCAGAAAATATTAGAGTTGGAGGAGGAGAACGAGAGGCTGCAAGAGGAAAAGGAGAAATCTTTGACAAAACGAGACAACGCGATTCTCAAAGCTGAAGCTGAGCGATTTCAGGAGGAGGCGGGGGCTCTGAAAGCTGACCTGGAGGCCGCGAAGGCAGAGAGAGACTCTCTAGAGCGGCAAATCGAAGAGCTGAAAGAGCAACTTTCTCAAATGGTGGAAAGAAACCAGAAAATGTCAGAAACTCCATTCAGCCATGCAGCTGTCGTAGAGGAGGTTGTTACTGTGCAGCGATCAGACACAATCATCACTACAACAGAGCCTGTTGAGAGAAATGAAACCCAAGAAGATCAAATTGTTGCAGCAACAGAAACACATTCACAACACGCAGAAGCAGACAGGACTGAGAATGATCAGACCTTAGTGGAGATGAGAGAAACTGAGGCAGAAAAGGAGCTGTGGCGTGAACGAGAAGCTGAACTCCAAGCTGAGCTGGCCTCTCTTAAGCAAGATCTTCAGAAGAGTAAAGAGAAAGAGAGTGTCTTCGAGAAGTGCCTTCAAGAGAGCAAGGAGAGAGAAAAGGGCCTAAGTGAGGATTCCTCAAAGAGAGAAACACAGTTCAAGGAACTCCTCAGAACCCTCGAGAGTGAAAAAGATAACCTGGAGGAGCGTCTGATGAACCAGCTGGCTCAGCTCAACGGGAGCATTGCGAGCTACCAGCAGGAAGCGGCAGACAACCGGGAACAGCTGACTGAACTCCAGCGGGAGGTGGAGAGGTTGGAGAGGGAACGGGCCGAGCTGGAGGCCAAGGCTCAGAGCGAGGCAGACCGAGCTGCCAGGCTAGAGGAGGACATGAGACAGGCCCGGCGGGAACGAGCTGAAGCCGAAGCAGAGTCTGGGAAGCAGCGGGAGCTGGAGCAACAGCTGAGGTCTGCCCAGAGGGTGAAAGAAGGCAGCCAGAGCCGAGCGCGTCAGCTGGAGGAGCTGCTGAGGGAGAAGCAGCTGGAAGTGCGGCAGCTACAGAAAGACTCTATCCGATACCAGGAAAGGATCAGCGAGCTGGGTAAAGAGGTTAAGGCCCTGCAGCTTGGTCAGGAGGAGCTGCGCAGCAAACTAGAGCAAACACAGCAGGAGAACTCTAAAACATCAGAGGACCTGAGAAGAGCTGAAGACGAGATGGTTGGATGTAAAGCCCAACTTGCCGAGGCCCAGAAACGGGCACAGGAAGCCTCGGCTGCAAAAACGGCGATCGAACAGAGCATTCAACAGAGAGAGGCCACGCTGAAAGCTGAGGCAGAGCAAACTCTAGACTCTGTGAGATTCAGACTGGGAGCTGAGCTGAAGGAGATGGAGCTGAGGCTGGAGGAGGCAGACGCAGAGAGGGAAAAGGAGGAGGAAGCAACCCTGGAAGCCAGACAGATGGCAGAAACTGCAGAAAAGCGAGCCCAGGAGATGCAAGCTCGTCTGGACGAGTCTCTGGCCAGGTTAGCTGCCTTTTCTCGCAGCATGTCCTCTCTGCAAGATGACCGGGACAGAGTTCTGGACGAGGCTCGGCAGTGGGAGTCTCGCTTCAACGGCGCTCTGCAGGGGAAGGAGGCTGAAGTTCGTGAGGCTGAAACTCGGGCCAGAGAGCTGGCAGATCAGCTTCAGAAAGAGTCCGCACTAAAGGAGGAGCTTCAACTTTTAGTAAACAGGTAAAAAAAATTAATTTTCCTCTGAATTTGGCTAATTTTTTTGAACATAAACTAATATAAATGTTTGATTTCAGACTACAGAAAGCAGATGAAGATTGGCGGCAGAGATTGGAAGAAGAAGAGAAGAGGGTCACGGAGATCCAAGCTGCCTTAGAGCAGGAAAGGATGAAGCTCGACCAGACAACAGCAGAGCTTCTGTCTGCTCAAAACGAAGCCCACCGCCTTAAAACTGAGGCGGAGAGTCAGCTGCAGAGAGTCCGGGCTCTGGAGGAGGCTGTTGGTCGGCTGCAGGGTGAAGTCGACCAGGCCAGGGCTGAGCTGAGAGAGCGGGAGGCAGAAGAGAGGCGGCTGTGTCTGAACGTGGAGCAGCTGGAGACGGACCTACGGTCATCCAAGGTCCTGACGGAGAACTTACAGACGGAGTTACACGAGAAGGAGAAGAGAGAAGTGGAGCTGCTGGGGGAGATGGAGCACGCTGTTGCTCAGGTATTCATATGCTTTTATTTAGCAGAGTGTGCTAAATCAGACATATTTCTTTTTTAAAAAAAGGCTTTATTGTGTGTTTTTTTTATTTTCCAAGGCTACAGAGGAGGCCAGAAAGGAGGCTGACAGCAGGGCACGAAGAGCAGAGGAGGAGCTGGAGCAGAGAAGAGGAGAAGTGCGTGATCTGGAAGAAAAGCTACAGAAGGCAGAAGAAGAAGGGAAAAACAGGAAAACCAAGCTGGACTCTTTCACGAAGGCCATGGGCTCGCTGCAGGATGACCGAGACAGAGTCCTCAACATGTACAAGCAGCTGGAGGAGAAACACATACAGGTACGTGTAAATATGAACATGTGAAAGAGGAGGATTTGGTTTATTTTGACCTCTTGTGTTGCGTCTCAGGTAATCTTGGAGAAGGACGGTTTGATTCAAGAGGCGGCGGGAGAGAACAACAGCCTGAAAGAGGAGCTGCGCTCTCTGCTGGTCCAGAGGGATGACCTTTATGCTGAAAAGGCCAAGCTGTCTGCTCAGCTTCACGGATATCGAGACGAACTCAACCACGTTCTAAGCATGAAGGATTCCCAACACAAGCAACTTCTAGCAGCCCAGAGAGAGCGCATCGCGTCGTTGGAGAAGGAGCACGAGGAGTTGGAAAGTCAGTTAAAGAGTCTGAGCAGAGCCAGAGAGGAAGAGATGGGACAGCGAGTGGAGAGCGAGAGTCTGAGTCAAGCTTCTAACGTTGGGTCGGCCTCGCAGGTGGTGGATGCTCCTGGTGCAGAAGTGGAGAAGCTGCGGGAGCAGCTGCAGAAAGAGAGGGCTGAAAAAGAAGCTCTGGAGGAGCGCCTGAGCAGAGAGAGACAAGAGCAGGAAAGCAAGAGCAAAGAGCTCGCTGAGCTACGATGGGAGGGAGGCGTGATGCGCACAGAGTCGGAGAGCGCTCAGGAGAGGGTGGCAGAGCTGGCCCGGGACCTGCTGACTGTTGAACAGAGGCTACTGCAGGAGACGGAGACCACGAAGCACCTGAGAGCAGAGAATCAGTCGTTTTCTAAAGCAATGGCTTCCCTCCAGGACAGCAGGGATCAGGCGCTACACAAGGTCAAAGAACTGAGCCTGAAAGTGGAGGAGATGAGCCAGGCAGGAGGCCAAGCAGCACACAGCAGCCCAGGGGGGTCGACCGGGGAGGTGTGGGGCCTGAAGAATGCACTACAAGCTCTGCAGAATGACCGGGAGAGACTGGTGAGACAACAGCAGGTATGACCGATTTGGCATTAGGAGGATCTTACCGCATCTTTCCTTTCCTTAACGTGCAGCTGGAGCAATTCGAAACCCAAACTGCTGAGATGAAGAAGCAGAAGTCCGAGCTGGCTCGACTGGGAGCAGGAGAGCTGATCAAAGTCAGCCAGGAGCTGTTTGAGGAGAAGACGAAGAACGAAGACCTGCTGGGTGTTCTGACACAGCTGGAGGACACGGTAGAGACGGGCAAACAGGACATGGAGACACTCAGGTGACCTTTCAGACCTCATTTTAAATTCTAAACTGTGCAAAATCGTCTTTAATCTGTCGTTTGTGACATTTTGGTTACCTTAGGTTGGAGCGGATGGACTGGATGGCTCAAGCTGAGCAGCTGAAGCAGCAGACGCTCGCCACGCTCACAGAGAAGGACCAACAACTGCGGCAGCTCACCGCCATGCTGGAAGAAGCTCGAGCTCATAAATCCAAACTCCAACCTGAGCGCTTGCAGAGAGAAGTAGGACTGGTCTCAGACTATCACATTTACGTTTTCTTTGAAGTTTTTTCATATATAAAGTCAAATTCAAACTGTAAATCGTGCATCCTTCCAAAACAAAGATGTCATATTTATCATAAATTGTCTAAATCTGCCCACAGGGCACGGAGGAACTGGACAGCGCTCCTGGAGCTCCACAGGAGCGAGGCAGCTTTGCCTACATAGCTGAGGTCAAAGAGTTGCAGCGGAGGTGAGGTTTGGATAGCATCAAGTGTTTACGTGACAGAAGAAATACTGATTTTAATTTCCACAAATCAGACTGGAGGAAGAAACTCAGCAGAGGCTGGTGGTCGAGGAGCAGCTGATGGCGACGCAGGATCGACTCAAACGGTACGAGACAAAAGAAATCTGATTCAGTGCAAACGGCAGCAGCTCTCTGGTGGAGCAGGACGTCTTCCTGCAGGAAGATCAAAATTTAACGTGTCAGTCAGTGTAACGTGAAATTAAAGGAGGTGTTAAAGTTTTACAAAATAACGTTCATGTGAATCGTTTTGATGGTTTTGAGATTTTTTGCCTTTGTGAGTTCACTCAGGCTGGCTGTTAGCTTAAACTTTCTCCTCACTTTATCTTGATTTCTCCCTCAAAATTACTATTTTATTGTAAAAAGCAAAGAATTCATTATATTATTAATTGTAAAAAAAAAAGTATCATCCCTCCAGTTTGATCTTACCTGTGGGTGGGTTTAGCACGATGCAGTCTTTAGCCTCTTTAATTTCACCCAGCTGTCCTGGATTCAGAAATATAAGAAATTAACATCATTCTGAGCAAAAAAATATTCATTAATGAAAGAAATCACATGTAAAAATGTTAAATTCAATTATAAGTAAGTACATTTTATTTGTATAGCACTTATCACAGAAAAAGAATCACAAAAGGAAGCATCTAACATTGATTTTTTATTATTCCTCTCAGCCACAGCCAGACTACATGGCACTCCGCACACGAGGGGGATTCCTTGGAGACCGCCGTTTTTATCGAGCCGCCTGAAGGAGCCGTCACTCGGGTGAGGCTCCACTAATGTTCTGCACCTCCTCATCTGTCACCTTGACACCTGTAGTAATAATAATAAAGACTTATGAGCTGAATGTTTCTCATAACCCTGTGTTTTTTTTTTTGTTTGTTCTACTCTCAGACTCGAAGAGGCGGTCCGAGTTTGATGCGGATGCTCCGAGTGGCTTTCTGCTCCCGTCAGCGAACCCCTCTGCTGCTCAGCCTCTACCTGCTCACCGTTCACGTGCTGCTGCTCCTGTGCCTCGGTGGATACCTGTAAAACCAGCTCAGTCCAACGATGGGGAGAAAACGGACACATGACACACGCCTAACCCGAGCCATTAGTATGATTTATATTACTTAATAAATATAAGGAGGCTGGGAAAGGATGCAAACGTTGCACTTTAGAGATTAATCTTTCAGCCAAAGTGTGGGATTTTTGTAGAAAACCGTTGATTTTGTTTTGATTTTTCAGTTATGGTGCATTTTCAAGCAGAAGGGACATAAAGGAGCAACATTTGAATCGTTGTCATTGAACTAATGGTTTGGAGGTTTATATTCAAGTGTTTTTGACTGATAGGGTTTTACACGTGCCTTTAGATTTAATCTCACACAATCACATTCATATTAAAGCTGAAGCGTGCATAATTAAAACGCTAAACGTCAGTCAACACGTTCTAGCTTAGTGATTTAAAATTGAGTAAAACTGATCTTCCCCAGTTTCAGCGTCATGCTAATGTTGTTTCTGCCCCCCCAAGTCAACAGGAATTTAAATCGACCTGTAAAATATCACAAGTCTACCGTGGGGAATGGTAATGTGCTGTTTAAAGTGGCTGTGGAGTGTTTTGGTTGACTAAAGGTGGGGTTATTCTCAGGAAGCAGGTGAGTCTTTATGCAGAAATATTTAAAACGTGGCTCCAGCGGGCGTACAGCGACGGTTCAGTCTTCTAATCTGCTTTTATGCACAAAAACGGAGCCCAGATCAGCTTTATGTACTTAAACATTCCTTGTATCATCTGGTTACTTTTACTTTCCTCTTGTAGAAACTTGTTTTTTCTTTTTAAAGAAGGATAATATATTTTCACATTTGTGCACATACTGAGTATGTCAGCTGGATGTGGTAAAGACAGTCTGTCCTCCATCGGTACACATCTAAATGTGAGTGTTTTTGATTTAAAGACACATTCATCTTCTTGTGCAATGTCGCTACATCCCAGGTGGCTCCGTTTTCTGACGATCTCCATGCTATTAAAGCAGATGTAGCATAATTTATTCTCCAGGGGAATCTGTTTAACTATCCACCACCTCTATATGCATCAGTCGTTCTCTTATTATCAACACTGGGTTTGCACATCTACTAATGTTTTCACCTCCTCGGTTAAAATGAGTCACTGTAAATAACTGTTAAAAGGGCTGTACATAAGAACACACTGTAATTAGAAGTGTTGGTGGTTTGGACCAGGGATCTTACCTACTCACGTTACATCCATTGTTTACATCTTATTTGGAGTCAGGATCTTTAATTCAGACAATAACACTGTTTTTGTGTGTGAGAAGAAGCCCGTTATATTCATCATGGCTTTAGTTGGTTGAAAAGCATCTGAGATCATTTTCATGTGCATTTATTCAGATGGTTATCGTGTAAAACCAGCTGTTGCTACAGACACACCTTTGTGTTCATGTCCTTTAATAAAAGGATTTTTAAGTGGGATTGGATTTGTTTGGTGAGTTTTAGCACAGAATTACATCTGTATGTGTATTTTATGTAACCCTGCACATATTTGTAAAATAAACAGCAGATTTAATGGATTTGTGAGGTAGAAAATGTTCAGATTAAATGTTTTGCATGATTTTATCATCAGCCCTGGCCTTTAATCAAGGGCATACTGATTACATTTAAACGATTTTGTAGCAAAAGTGTTTTTACGGTCTTTTGAAGGCTCGTAGATGTTAAACAAGAAGAATTAGTCTGCCCTCCAGTGTTAAAACTACATTACATTTTTTTAATCACGTATTTTCATGGCTTAAAATCTGATCCCACAATTAGACATTATTTTAATAAAGAATAATAATAGGCTATAGCGCTTTTTAAATTATTCACGCATTAATTTTTAAAAAGCAGGGGAAACTCGAAAGCGTTTTGCGTTGTAAAATCACCGCTCCGTTTCCTTGTTTGTTTTTTCCGAGGGTACGTGAATGCAGCATCTCTACATTTTATTTTTATTTTGTTTTACGACAATAGACTCTAATACCCGCAAATAGATGTATCACTTTGCTGTTTGATTTTAATTAAAATCATAAATGTGAAAATTTATTTTTAAAATAGTTTAAATTTTATTTTGGCATAAACGCGCGTTCCCGTTCGTCCAGTCCGCGTTCACGCGCCACTCAGCAGACTGCCACAACACTTATTTGAGGACTTTTTCCAGATTTTATCGTCATTTATCGGATTTTCTGCACCACACTCAGAGGTAATGTTATTTCCTTTCCATTTTTAATCAACTAACTCAAAATGCTGCATTTTGTTTGTGTTTTATTGGACTTTTGGTTTAATTAAGGAAGTAGTCAGATAGTAACCCGTTAACATTAAAACAACTTCATAAATTAATATGTGAGGCAAAATTTTTAATTTAAGTTGTTTTAAGTTTAGTGAAATATTTCTAGAAGGTAATTGTAACATTGTTGCATTTGCTGTACCTTATGTCTAATGTTTGTTATTTTTAACTAACAGTTTAGATTAAAATGCACATCTATAGCATGGATTGAAACTAGTTTTTATGTACAAAAGAACAGGCTTCTTGGATTGAATTAATTGCAATAGGTGCAAACTGCACAATTTTTCTTTCAATTGTTTTAAATCAGGTCTGTTTAAATATCAAAACTTTATTCCAGACACAAGTCCATATAGTAAATAGTAACAAAACTGAATTTTGACTTGAAGCCCTTCAGTGTGTTTAGTTCAGCTCAAATCAAGTTTCATACTAACACAAACTTCCTTTTTTGCACTTCAGCAACTGGTGTTTGTGGGTTATTTTTTCTTTGTCCTCAGATAAAAACAAAAGTATCTTCACAGACAGAAACATGTAATTGTGCTTATAAAAACTTCTGATCTAAATGGTTGTCTTGCTTTCCAGATGTGGAAGTCAGTCGTGGGTCACAATGTGAGCGTGAAGGTAGCTTCTGCAGAAGGGGATGACTGGGAGACAGACCCTGACTTTGAGGTACTGGATACTTCCTGGAGTACATCTCACTGTGCACATTTGTGCTGGGGGGTGCTCTTGGGTTAACCCCGTCTGATCTATTTGTTTCAGAATGATGTGTCGGAACAGGAGCAGCGATGGGGAGCAAAAACCATCGAGGGCTCCGGACGCAAAGAACACATCAGGTGAAAAGATGAGGAACAAGTTTGTTCAAAACAATAGGAACAAATTCAGGTTTGAGTGGGTGATGTGTAGCAACAGGAAGAGGAAGTTAGAGCAGAACACATGCTTTCAGGCAGCACGGCGCTCCTAATATGGGTAACAGTGATGGTGACTCTTAACAGGGGGAGGGGGGGGGGGGCGGTTAAAATACCACTAAAGTCCTGTCCAACACAGTCTAATAGAGTGCTACTGTCACGCTTAAGTATCTCAGATCAGCAAAGAGACAAAGATAACCAGAGAAAAGCTATCTAAACCAACCTGGTCCTTGTTGAATCATGACTAACTTTGATTAATTACATAGTTTAGAAAGATGAGTTCAGCTCCACGAGCCACACCCACACCTCAACGGGCTAAAAGATCTCAAAAAGCAACAGATCATGCCCTAGTCTAAATCACAAAAACATCTAAAGCTCTGTAGGCTTCACATGGTTAAGGTCAGAGGTCATGATGAACTAGGGTGGCACAATGGCCTCATGGGAGACCAACATGGACAAAAATGTCCATCTCAGATTTGCCAAATATCATTTCAGTTATCCCTGAGATTTTTTAGGAAAATGAAGGAACTTTTTGGTGTGTGTCCTGTTCCATCTGGAGTGAAATAACACTAAAGCATCATACCAACAGTCGAGCACGGTGGTGGTCGTGTGATGGTCTGGACCATTTGCTGTAGTTGATAGAACCGTGAATTCTTCTATCTTGCAGAAAATCCTAAAGGAGAATGTTTGACCTTTGACCTTAAAGGGACACTTTGCAACTTTTTCATATTTTTAAATCATTTTCTTGAGCCAGTTTGTGCTAAAACGACCCTTTACAGGGTCAATAAAAGGCCACCCAGCCCTGTCGCCCCCTGTGGCCAGAATATTCCACTTGCAACTTCACAGTTGCCAGTCCGGTCTGTTGGGACTTAGAAAAATTCAGCTTGACCTACCTGGATCTGCAGTATGGCTCCAGCATGTTTCCTGCATGTTTTAGATCATGAACACAGCTGATTTGTGCCAAAATCTGTCAACATAATTAAAGAACACTTAAATCTGAACATGACCTGCTTATGTCACTGAAGACAAATGTGAAAACAACATAAGTATCACGTTTCTCTTCTAAATACATTTTTTAAATGTTCTCTTTATACAATTATTTTATTGTCGCAGCGTTGCTGAGCTCAGAAATAAAGTGGCTGAGGAACACGAGCAGGTGAAGCAGAAGGACGAAACCCCCAAAGCTTCGTACGGGTATGGAGGGAAGTTTGGAGTGGAGAAAGACAGGATGGACAAGGTCAGTAGATCGTTCTCCTTTTGGAGCTGAAACATGATAAAAGCTGTAATGTAACGTCTGGTTTTCACTGAAAACCTTCTGTCCAGGGGGCTGTGGGTCACGAATACGTGGCTCAAGTTGAGCAGCACTCCTCTCAGAAAGACATGGCAAAGGGATTTGGGGGGAAGTTTGGTGTTCAAAAAGACCGTGTTGATAAGGTAAGAACACAGATATGTACACATGCTGTTTATTAAATATCAGTCTCTCACATCCATCCATCCATCCATCCATTCATCCATCCATTCATCCATCTTCCACTTATCCTGAGTCGGATCGTGGGGGCAGCAGCCTAAGCAAAGAGGCCCATACTTCCCTTTTTCCAGCCACTTCCTCCTCCGGGGGAATCCCAAGGCGTTCCCCGGCCAGTGAAGAAACATAGTCCCTCCAGCGTGTCCTGGGTCTTCCTTTAGGTCTCCTCCTGGTTGGACGTGCCTGGAAAACCTCACCAGGGAGGCGTCCAGGATACATCCTAACTAGATTACCGAGCCACCTCAACTGGCTCCTCTCGATGTGGAGGAGCAGCAGGTCTACTCTGAACCCCTCCCGGGTGACCAAGCTCACCCTATCTCTAAGGGAGAGCCCAGACACCCTGTGAAGAAAACTCATTTTGTGCCGCTTGTATCCGTGATCTCATTCTTTTGGTCACTACCTAAAGCTCGTGACCATAGGTGAGGGTAGGAACGTAGATCGACCGGTAAATCGAGAGCTTCCCCTTCCTGCTCAGCTCTCTCTTCTCCACGACAGACCGGTACAACACCCTCAAGGCTGGTTTAGGGGTTTTAGAATGGCCTGTACTGAATGTACTGAACTGTTACGAGACATAAAAACAGCTTAAGTCAAATGGGAACTTGGAGATAATGGAGGGAAGCCAGAGCTGGTGAAGTGTGTTCTCTGTTTTTCTTATTTCCTCTCGTTAAAATGTAGAACATTTAGTGCTATCCAAGTCCTGATGTCAGAGAGTCGAGGGGCTGCATGAACCATTGTGCTGCGTATCAATCAAAGGAAACCAAATCCATAACAAAAAAGTTTATTGGAATTATTCACTTTAAAAGTACATTTACACAAATGTCACATCTTTACACACGTTTGTTGTATCAAGTGTCCTTATTGAGCAACAAAAACTCTTCTCCATGCAGTCAGCCATGGGCTTTGAGTACAAGGGGGAAGTGCAGCAACACGCCTCTCAGAAAGGTCAGTTCACAGTTGTGTCCAGCTGCTGATGCACAGTCGTCAAAGTTATATGAAGTTTTTAAAACTTGCTTCAATTGTTTTAGATTATGCGAAGGGATTTGGGGGAAAGTACGGCGTTGAGAAGGAAAGGGTGGACAAGGCGGCGTTGGGTTATGAATATAAAGGCGAGACGGAGAAGCATCAGTCCCAAAAGGGTGAGTTTAATAGAAGCACTCGAAGTTTTGATGCTAAGTTTTACATTTGCATATATAAATATATTTTTTTATTTCAATCCACCAGATTATGCAAAGGGATTTGGGGGAAAGTACGGCGTTGAGAAGGAAAGGGTGGACAAGGCAGCGTTGGGTTATGAATATAAAGGCGAGACGGAGAAGCATCAGTCCCAAAAGGGTGAGTTTAGTAGAAGCACTCGAAGTTTTGATGCTACCACATCAGTTAGTTTTACATTTGCATATATGTATTTTAATTTCAATGTACCAGATTATGCCAAGGGATTTGGAGGAAAGTACGGCGTGGAGAAGGAGAAGGTGGATAAAGCTGCTGTGGGCTACGACTACAGAGGAGAAACCGAGAAGCATCAGTCGCAGAAAGGTGCCTTTTATTAACTCGCGTTTGCTTTTTTTACTGGAAGATTTTGTTTTTCACACACTTTTGTCCTCCGTGTTCAGATTACTCAAAGGGATTTGGTGGGAAGTACGGCGTTGAGAAGGAGAAGGTGGATAAATCGGCCCTGGGGTACGATTATAAAGGCGATACGGAGAAACATCAGTCACAAAAAGGTGAGTTAATCCTCATGAAGGGTTTAATCTGAAACATTAGTACTCGTAATCATCAGACTGATTAAACGGCCTCGTGTTTAGATTACTCAACGGGATTTGGAGGTCGTTATGGAGTACAGGCAGACCGCATGGATAAGGTCAGTGTTGATAATTCAGTTATTCCTTCTTGTCTTTTCATTACTTATCAAATTTGGACAAAATCTTTCCTATTTAATCTGAAGAATAATGAAAGTTAGACATTTTTAAAGGAGATCAAACACATTTTAATCTTCTTTGTATGTAACTTTTTTCTGTGTTCAGTAATAAAAAAACGATACGTGGGATTACTTTGTATGCAGTTTTGAGATCGTCTCACTTTACACTAAAGAGGAATTATTTTAGAGGAATTATTGTAAATTCAACCTAAAACCAGCCGTCCTCAAAGGATACAAGCTGAAACTTTCATTTTTAACTTTAATTTTTCTAAGCTAGGTTTAATAAAATGTTGGTACCACGTAATATGGAAGAGGATTAGGGCCACTGGAAAAAAAAAGAAAGAAAATTCTGACTTTAATCTCAGAATGAAAAAGTCAGAATTCTCTTTCTTTCCTTTTTTTTCAGGTTTTATCTAGCCAGTTCAGAAACGTTTATTTTTCCCAGCTTCTTTTACTCCTTTTTACTGCATTTTATCTTATTAAAATCACACTTCTTTCTCACAAATGAATAAATATGGATAAAGACATCTTTTATTTTCTGAACCAAGTATGTTTATTGGTTTATCTTGGCATTTGATTGTATATGTGGAACTCTTTCCTCTCTTTAATTCCAATAAGAATTTTTAATACACCTCCCATTTTAGCAAAATTATCATATAAAATATTTGAAATAAACCTCACTTTTCAATGCGGCCCTCCAGAGTGCAGCAGGCTTCTCAGAAGTGGACGCCCCCACATCTGCTTATGAAAAGACTAAACCGGTGGAAGCCTGTAAGCTCATTAAACACACTTAAAAATGTTTTAACTGTTTATAATGTGCTGTTACACATATATAATGTCTGTGTGTTCTGCAGCAAGTGCAGGAGCTGGGAAACTGAAGGCTCGATTTGAGAACATGGCCAAGGCGTCGGACGAAGAGAACAGGAAGAAAGCAGAAGAAGAAAGAGCGAGAAGACAAGCCAGAGAGAGCCGAGAGCAGGAGGAGGCCAAACGCAGACAGCAGGTACCCCCGTGATAATAAAAATAATAGGAACACAGGAGTCGTACATGCCTAAATGACTGATGTGTTTCTGCTGCTTTTTAAAGGAACAAGACAGCACAGAAGAGGAATCTCAGCCTCCACCTGTTGAAGAGGAACCAGATGATGACGTCCCACCTGACATTCACCACCACATGCCAGAGATACAGGAAATACCTGAGCCAGAGCCAGAGGTGAGACACAAGCATTGAATAAACCATTTAAAGCTAAATCTAGGGATGCTCGATATTGTCCGACTCCGATATAAACCGATATGTGCTGAAAGACAGTTTGCTTCAAAAGCCCAACTTTACCCACAGGAGGAACCGTTCTATGACAACGGAGCAGATTTGCCTCCACACTCAGATGATCTGGACGCTCTCCCTCCACCGATCACGTCTGCAGAGATGGACGACGACGCTGATGAAATTTATGAGGACTTGGACGAACCACCTTGTCCAGAACCAGCAGGTCTGCTTCTGAGTAGCTAGATTAAAGATTAAAGTCCCATTATTCATCACACACACCGATGTGTGGTGAAACGTGTCTCCGCATTCGACCCATCCCCATGGGGAGCAGTGAGATGCAAACGCGCTCTGGAACTATTTGGTGGTTTAACCCCCCCAATCCAACCCCTTAATGCTGAGTGTCAAGCAGGGAGGCACTGGGTCCCATTTTTTTCAAGGTCTTTGGTATGACCCGACTGGGATTTGAACCCCAATCTCCCAGTCCCAGGGCAGATATTCGTACCACTAGGCCACTGAGCTGGTTAGATTTTCATATTTAAAAATGATCTTAAAAGTTTTTCCTTTTTAGATGCGGACGACGATTACGAGAATTTGTCACACGGACAGGAGGCAGTTGCCATTTACGACTACGAAGGAGGTGAGACCAGTTGTGTTCATCCTGGAATATTTAGCTTAATGTGTTTTTCAGCTAAATCTGGTATCATTTTCACACAGAGGCGGATGATGAGATCTCCTTCAATCCGGATGACATCATCACCAACATCGAGATGATTGACGAAGGCTGGTGGAAGGGGACGTGTCACGGCCGCGTCGGCCTGTTCCCGGCCGCGTACGTCCAGCTGAAGTAGAAAGCTACTAATGTTTTGCACACGCTTCACTTAAACTTCAACTTCTTTAATAAGGAAATGATGTAACTTTGTATTTATATAACAAATTATCTGATAATTGCGTCTTTTTAACCATTTCCTGCCCAGAATATCAAGTGCAATCATCTAATTACAGACAATAAAGCATTTCAACAAAGATTGTTTGAAACATTTTATTATTAGGCTGAACTGCATTAATCTGATGCGAGGTTCACTTATGCAGATGTTAAATTGTAATCAGACATTTAACAAACACTTCCTCAAACAGAACAAGCTGAAGGACCTGGAATCATTAAATCAGGAAACTTATTTCCTTCTCTAACATTTTGAGCCACTTGACACTTTTTATAAGACTTATGTTCACGAGGCTTCGTCTGAGCTCTAATTCGAGCCAACATTTGATAAGGACAAACATTTCTTCAGCAAACGGGGACATTTCAGGCTCTGTTGTGCAACCATGAGCCTTACGGTCTGCTAAAATATAAGATGTATTTCTGTTTTTAAGAGTCTTTGAAACAAAGCACGGATGTGTTCTTCGTGTTACCAGGCAATACCCTTCTTCTTCTTCACCTTGCCAGTTTTCTTTGCCACTCGTTTAGCTTTCATCTTCTTGGCTTGCCGCTGACTCATCCATGCAGGATACTGTCCGTGTTCATCCAACAGCGTTTTCTTGCTTCGTGTCTTGTCCATGTCCATCTTCCCATCTGAAACAATAAATGAAAGGAAGAGATTAGGAAAGCACTGAAACACCCTAAAGACATGCAAAAAACTGTTGGGAAACCAAGCAGGTATGAAGCAAAAAAATAAATGTGTTACAATTCACAGAAACGTGTGAGAAATATCCAGCATTCCTCACCATCCTCCTTTTCTTCCTCCATTTCAACATCCACCTGCTTCTTTATCTTGTCCGCCGGCACCACTGTGGCGATGTCCTGTAGGTCGGCCATTTCAGCCTCTCCTTTCTTGTCCAAACTCAGAGCTTGTTTGAGTCGAGCAAGCTCCTTAGGAGCATTTTTCTTCCTCTTCTCTGCTCGCATTTTACGCTTCCATTTGCTCCTGAGGCTTTTAGCCATTTTTAAAGACGCTTTAGAAAGTGAAAAAAAAGAAGTTAAACATTTTTGTGTTGTGTAGAATTTATTAAGTCACAACAAAATAATAATGAAGCCTTTCTGTTTTTAGTTCTTCACTCATGATTTACTGACGTGCAGGGATGCAGCAGAGTTATTTTAAATTGGCATCAGTTACTCTAAGTATGGTGTTCCACAAGGTTCTATTCTTGACCTGATTTTATTTGTCCTTTGCCTGCTTCTATTATACAACCCTATCACTACTACGCTGAAGGTTTTATTAAATTCTGGTTGAATGACAACTTTCTGCTAGCTGGAAAATAACAGATGTTCTCAACATGGTCTCTCAGATTACTGGCTGCTTATGTTCATTTGCCTCATCATACATTCAACCTGCTTTTAAACACTTGTGGGTGACGTTTGATGGTAATCTGCCATTTGACTCTAGCTGTAATGTCACCTTTACTGATCTGTCTGCATTGGCTTCCTGTTCATAACAGAAAGAACCCAGTTTAAAGTTACTCATTATTTAATGATATTCAGACATCTAGCCTCTGATTGGTTAACAGCAACATGACTACCACTGACTCCGTTTGTTTTGCAACATTTTTGTTTCATCTCTACAAATAACACAAGCCTGAGGGAGTTCTGCCATGTCACGTTTTCTGACCCTAGAGTTTCCCCATCTATGTTCTATCGGCAGCTAATGCAGGAAATAAGGGTAGAGGACTATTTTCATGTTCTGCATGTACGTGACACTCAAGAGTGACTGATCATATTTCAAAAATAACAAGCAAATAATGGTTTCTCGGTAAACTTGCTCTTTAAACCCACGTTACCACCAGGACTGAGGTGGACTGATCAGGATCTGTCCTTAAATCAAGACTGCAATGTAAAAGAGGACCTCTGCCTTCCCATCAGTGGACTTTGTCCAGAAACAGCTCATGTCCCCCATTTTTAGACATATCCTTAGCATTATACTCTCATATCTGTTCTTATGTGTTTTTCGTTTATATTTCGTTTATTTTATAACTCAGTGTCTTATCTTTTTTATTTGTGTCTTAGTAGTTTGATGTGAAAACACCAAGTGTACTTTACAACTCAAGCCACCATATTATTACCACCATATATTATCTGGTATTTTCCCCCTAACTACTCCAGTCATCTTTTTTTACTTATTCTTTGTTTACATTTTATTTCCAATAAACCCGACTTGCGTGTAATCCTTTAAAATACTTTATTAGAATTATTGAAGTGATTTCGAAGTTTGTCATCTGTCTGACAAAACTGATTTCTTAGAAGTCAAACAGTCTACTTCTATATAAACTAGAAGCTAATATGCTAAGAAAACAGTATTTAGTCATGGTATATTTGAAAGTGCTCAGGTCGAATCTAAACACGAGAATGTTGGATTAAATACAGTACGATCAGCGTACAGTAAATGACATATATTATTAGTTTAAAATATACTATTTAAACTTTAAACTGCGTTAAAGCTACGTTAGCTAGCTAACCGCTACAGTAAATATTTCGCCTGCCTACTTGTTACGGTAGTAAAACCCCGTGTTAAACTCTTCCAAACATCACACAGTAATATAATACGCGTGTGTTTTGATATTTCTATTATGAATCAAGTGCTACTTACTCACAAAAAGCTCAAAGTTTTAGCTGAAAACACGCTGCTCCCTGCACGTGTGTACAGTAAAGAAGACGTGACGCGATTGGCTGTTTAGCACGAGCTGAAGATTGTGACATCTGATTGGCTGGTGACCAAAATCCAGGAAGTTCCATGGGTCTGGGAAGTGTAAACAAAATTTGAGCGTTTGTTCAACAGCAGTTGCTATGTAACCAACGTAGACTGACGCAATATCATAAAACTTTTCATTGGTTTTCTTAAATCTCTTCTGGAGTCATGAACTCAAACGGCAGCGTTGGTTCGGGCTTGAGCCCTCCGCCGTCCTCTTCATCTCAGAGCATGTTGGACTCTGCTGCAGAACTCATGATGGTCCACAGAGACTTCCAAGCGGCTTTGGACACGTGCAACGGAGGTTTGGAGAGTCTCGCGTGCATGGAGCTGGAGGATAACAGGTTGGTGACATAAAATCACTTCACAACTGCGTTTTGTGGTGTTCAGTTTGAGTTTAACAGCCTGTTTTGTATGTTTTCCATCTACAGATGTGAAGAGTTAAAGGCCGCTTTCTGCATGTTGGGGGTTCAGGCGCTGGCCGAGCTTAATCAGTGGCATGGTGTCTTCTCCTGGGTCCTGCAGCAATATGAGCACCTGGAAATCATACCTGCAAAAATAATGCAGACGTGGTGAGAGAGAGCACACTTGCCTAGATATGTTGAATACTATTAAAACAGCAAAATCCCAAACGTTTTGATTGCAAAATGTAAATATAATCATAAAGTTAGTTATTTGTGATATTTCACACCCTACATTCAGTTCAAATGAGTTCAAACACAACAAAAACCAGAACCCTAAGCGCTTTCAAGGTAATCTGTAATGAACTGTTAGGACTGTCAGTTAATTTCTGCCTCCTGAGCTTAAATGCACCATAACGTCTATAACTGACAACACAAATACTCGGCAGGTCGTCCTGGGGGAGGAAAAAAATCTAAGTTTAACACAGGGTTTCTTCTCTTTATGATTATCTAAAGTTTTTCAGCTGGAGTATGTGGGTGCTGCTGTTGTGCCCTTGGGCAAAACACTTCACCTGCCTTTCCTGCTGTTGGTAAAAAGCAGCCTCATCTCTGTCAGACTGTCCCAGGGCTGCTGTAGCTGCTATGTAGTTTACCATCAACACCACAGTGTGAATGAATGATAAATGGACTGGTATAGCACCTTTCTGAATCAGAGGACTCCAAAGCGCTTTACACTGCAGTCAATCATTCACCCATTCACCCACTGATGGTGAAAACCTACATTGTAGCCACAGCTGCCCTGGGTTCGAACTGGCAACCCACTAGTTTCAGGGCAAACTCCTAACCCGGAGTTACCATCACCCCAGAGTTACTGAATGAGTGAATGAATAATGGATTATGTTGCAGCCCTTGACTTCAGTGACGATCGGGAGAAAGTCTCTACGGGTGCAGCCGTTTATTCGTTCTTCATGCCAGTAGCAGGATCACTTAAGCACCGCTTACCAAGGGTGCAAAACCTCGACGGACGCACACACACACACACACACACACACACACACACACTCACTCACGAGGCTGACAGCTGGACCGGCACATGTCAAAGCTGAGCGCAGCACATGGATGCGCACAGCGCGAGTATATAGCACCAGGATCTGTGCAGGACATTACCAGAAACTATATAATGTTCCCTACTTTTTGCAGCATTCTCCTTTACTCCAAGGTGGGCGAGCCTGCTGCGATGCAGGAGGCAACCAGAGTTTGGTTACACTGCTCGTCAAACTGCAAAGCAGCAGGTTTCCGGACTGTCGCAGAGCTCTATCTGCTGCACATTCTTCTGCCTCTTGGGCATTTAGAGGAAGCACGGGAGCTAATTTCAGGTGAAGTTGGTAGGACTGCATTCACAGAAGACCAGAGACAAACGGCGCTGGATGCTGTGGAGAAAAAAGCACGACAAAATGAGGAATTGTCTTTAAATCCCAGGAGCCCTCAAGAGTCTGACGCTGTGGCACATCCAGCTTCTACTCGAGGTCTAATACTTCAGCCCTGTTCTTCCCATGTGCATAATAAATAATAATATATAAGAATATATGACATAAGCATAACTGTCTTAATGATTGGGTTCTGCAGGTGCTATAATGTGTAAACTGGAAGCTATGCTGAGGTTTTTATATAGAAAATTCTTGCTGACCGGCGCAGGCTCATCTCCTCTCCGGAGAGTTTTCCTCGCAGCTGTTCTCCTCGGCATGCTTTTCCTCCGACTGGATCCAGGTTGGATGAAATTTTCTTACTCATACTTATTTCATTTTAAAAGTTTAACAACAAGAATAATCAGTGTTTTCCCCCACAGCTCATCCATCTTCATTCATGTGGATTTCTAAACTTCTTCAGCTGATCAGACAGATGTGGGGAAGCATGTTTGCACCATATTACCAAGCTCTCACTTAGAGCAAAGGCTTGTAAAAGACACCGTTGTAATGTGTTTGATTAATTTATGTAATTCTCTCAAATCTATAAAATGCCACATTTATTCTCTATTTAACTCATATTAGCTGTGACTTAATTTTCCCACCAACATATTTTATTACCTGGTTTTTAGTCTGCAGTTTATTGACTTACCTGTTCATAAACTGACATCTACTTCACTGACAGATCCATAACTTCAGACATCAGGATTTCTCTGTTTTTAAATCACAAATGCAGTTTAGTGTAGAAAATAGTCACGGCCAGTAAGGCTAAGTTTTGGGTACGAAAAGACTCGTTCTCGTTAGATCTCCTTCAGCGGGGAGAACAAAATACAAATTACACGATGAATGATTACCCAGGGTTTCTGATGTGGCCTTAACCTCAATAAAAAATGAGATAAAACACCATACATGGTTTCTTCTTCTTTTCTTGTCCTTTAAAGACACTAATAGAATTTGGGTCACCCATATAAAGTTATTTTATAATTTGGCCACATCAACTTAGAAGTAAAACCAACCTCTTTAGGATTCAAAATCTACTTTAAATTAGGCTCTGGCATCACATTTTGCCTAATTCCATTGATTGTACACAGACAAACAGATATAAACATGCGTACGAAGACGAGCACATGCATGACACATGCATTTGTTTACACTTACACAAACACACTCATAAACATAAAGACAACCTGCACTAACCTAGCGTTCACACAGTTTGTGGTTAACCTGCTACTCCCCAAATTCACACGTACAATGATTTTATTATTATATAATATCTATGTTTAGCCTGTTTTTGTTTTTAGATACTTGGATTTGTAGTTATAATAAAATCCAACTAAATAGAATATTCTACCCATGATTATTGACTTTTAGTTTTTTCTAAAGTGCTTTTTGCATCATCATCAAAGATTTTTCTCTTTCAGTCTTGTACTTTCCTCCCCAAGAACCTCCTAAAATTAAAATTAGATTTTTATTATTATTTATTGGTCTAGAACTAATAATGTGTAGTTCTGCATCTGACATGTTTGATTAGAAATTACAAACTTACACTGGTTAAACTGAGTAACCAAATATTCGATTAATATATTTTATATTAATAACTTAGTTTATTTGATTAAGAGAAAAATCCTACAGTATGTTGTTTCGCCCTGTTGCCACCACCTAGTTTTCATTTATGTCAAAAATGTTTTTCCTATTTAAAATAACGTGTACTTAAAAAAAATTAACGTCTATGAATGTTTCTGTGTATTTATTGGATGTAGTTGGGTATTTATCAGTCTTGAATAAATAACATATAGTTTTATATTTAATATCTTTGCTTAGAAATGACAAACTAATGTTGGTTCAATTTTGTAGCTAAATATATTTATTTTCTTTTACCTTTTAAGAGAAAAATCTCTCAGTGGATGTAGTTTCGCGCTGTTGCCGCCAGAGGGCGTATGATCTGATTTGTTTGTAGCACTGTAGCTAGCTGCTAATAGCTCCTGCCTCCTGCTTTAGCTATTTGATTTAATCTTGTTTAACACATAATTAAAATAGTGTTTTAGTATCTAAGTAGTTTTAATAAGTGAAGACGTCCTGGCGTTCCTGTTACCTAGACTAAATATGTTGTTAACGCTAATTTAATAGTAGTGTGTTTTATTTTGAATTTTGAGTCTACTTTATGAAGGCCGTAGTAACAGCCAGTGACCGCCAGAGGGCGGAAAAATTTGTTATTTCCGAAAGTAAAGGATTGAGTTCTCTTGTTCCATCCAGTTGAACAATATTACAAGTATGTAGCCACCAAGTATATAAAATGACAGATTATATGTAACTGAATGCCTAACAACAAGAAACTGATTAGAAATAAACTTGTGCTTTTTAATGTGTTTTCCCCTCAGCTCATCCATCTTCATTTCTAAACTTCTTCAGCTGATCAAACTGATATTTGCATCATATTTTCAAGTTCTCACTTAGAACAAAGACGTGTGTTTTTTAAGTGAAACAAAAGTGTTATAAAAGACATTTTATTTCTCTCTTGCCTCAAAGCAGAACTCAGCTTCCGTAACTCCTTCACAATAAAAGTCCGGAATATACGTACCTTTAACTATTTAGAATTTATAGAAATAGTTTAGAGTTTAACCAGAAAGTCATATTTATAATATATTTTTATAGGCTTCAGATAATTTAATTTTGACTTGTTTCTCTCTTCCTCCCGTTGTTTTTTTTATACCAGTGACGCTGTTCTGTGGTCATAATGTTATGGCTGGTTGATGTTAGGTTTCGATTTCGGTAAAGCGAACAGAAACGAAAGTTAGGCAGAAGGGAGGATGTTCTGTAGCTGACAGCAGGAAACAGCTGTAGCCTCCTGGTGCTCCTCTGATCTGCTCTAGAACCTGAAGTGGAGCTGCTGATCTTCTAGAGCACTGCCCAGATGTTCTGCAGGTATCTGTCCGAGCTGTGGCCTTCTCAGAGACACGCACAGTTCAGTAAGTAAATCCTCTCGGAAGTTGTTTTTCATCTGTTTACTATATTTTCGATGCAGGAATCAGGTTAGTGTAGCACAAAGAGCTTAAAATGAGAAATAGGATTTTATTTTAGTGACTTTTGGGCTAATATGTGATATATGAACTCTTTAAAATGCAATAATGATTTTTTATTGTTCTGGATTATTGAAAATCTGCATACAATCAACTGAAATTCACCAAATAGAAAAATGGATGTACCCCTAAGTAAAATTAACAGAAAATCACAAAACTAATATAATAAAAGAGTAATTATGAGCTCATGACTCAGATTATTACAATACGTTTTGTAAAATTGTCTCTGAACTTTCATTACTTTCTGCTTTCTTAAATAAATCAGTCACTTAATTATTGTGTAATATTGGATATGTTATAGAAAATAAACAGTGAGCTATCACCAATCACCATCAGTGTAATTTTGTAATGCATAAAAATAGTTTATGGTGTTTTTTTTCTAGTTTGAAAATATAAATAGGTTGTTTTTTGTGTAGTAAAGTGTTTGCCCCTTGAAAAAACTTAAGGGAATACAAATGGTAGGTTTCAAAATTGGCTCTGGTTAAATCACGAACTGTGATTAATAACATTATTTAGAAGGCAGAGTTTCATTTCACTTGTCACAACCAGACCTGTACAAGTATGACATCACTACAATAGAACCTGTCTGACAACATGAGGTCCCAGACTGAAGAACAATAAACAGAACATCTAACGCTCTGTGTGCCTCACTTGGTTCAGGTTAAGGTCAGAGGTCATGATTCAACAAACAGAAAGAAATAAAGACATCATCATACCAGCAGTCAAACATGGTGGTGGTAGTGTGATGGTCTGGGCTGCTTCAGGGTTAGGGTTTACCACCACATTACCACCAGCGGTGATGCAACCAGGTATTACGCTTTTGTCCCTTAATAAATGAGGTCATCATTGTAAACCGCTGTCCTGTTGGTCTGTTACAGGAATGAGAGGCCTGACTAACTACCGTCTGTCCTGCTGCGTGAACTCTTTGCTGCAGACTCTTGCTGCTACCTGGGAGCTAGCACTGATACTAGAAAAGTAAGCAAATTGAGTAATCTAATCCTTACAAATGCATTTAAACGGCAATAAAAACACAAAATATTACAACCCCTTTGAGATATACCAGATTAATCGTGTTTTCCATCTGGAAATAAACGAATGCATCTCAGGTGCTAAAGCTAAACAGTGCTTGTGAATTTGACCAGGTGGCAAGCGGCTGGTTCAAGAGCAGACGGTCGTAACATCCCCCTGCAGCTGAAGAAAGTACTCGCGGCCATGCAGAGCGACGCATCTCAACCTGCTCCACATCACGACTTCCTCCACTGCCTGGACAGAAACTCCATCAGATGTAAAAAAAAAAAACCTTACAAAGCAAATTTTCTCATTGAGCACAACTTCTGACAGCCTTGTGTTGCAGTAAGCATTCAGCACGACGCGGACGAGGTTTTCCTCGCCATTCTGGACTTAATTCGGCAGCAGATGGATGACAGAGCTCTGGTTGGTGTTTCATTTATTTCCTTTGTCATTTTTTATTAGGAAGCTGCCATAACATACCAAACACTTAACAATTTTCTTTTTTTGTTTGAGTGTATAATCGATCGAGGAATTGCTTTCTCTTCCAGGCTCTAGAAATCGAGAATCTGTACAAGATCTCAGTGGAGACGCGGCTGCAGTGTTTGGAGTGTAACTCGGTTCAAACCCGGAACAGCTTCCTGCTCAGCCTGCCTTTACATATAAAAGAAGATGCAAACTCTTTGGTGTGTTTCAAAGTTTCTTTTATAATGAGGAATTTCAGACTGAAACTCAAGATTCTCAGGCTTCTATCAGCTCTGATCTCTGAACTTTTCCAGGAAAATTGCATGGCTTCGTTTTTTGAGCATCAGGAGCTGAAGGGGACAAACAGCTGCTATTGTACACAATGTGAGACCAGGAACCCATCCAGACAGGTGAGCGTCTGTTTAAATGCTGCCTCCTCGGGACAGCTTGGTCATTTTAAAGTTGGTCTCTATGGAATATTTATGGGAATTCTGCATCTTAATTGGATTTGATTGCTAGGAGAGGAATCTCAGTTTGGAGAATCAGGGAGAACTTCCTTAACACAGCAATCCAGAGTTTTTAGCTTTTTAGGAATTATGCATGATTTTTTTTTTTTTTTTAGAAATCTGTAAAAGTGATAAACTGACCTGGTACCGTGATGTAATATAGGCAATACCTCCATTATTGTTTTGCTAAGTGCCCAAAGCACTCACAGACGGCCCAGTCCTATCGTAGCAGTCCCTTCCAACTGCAAGCGCAACAGGAGCGGCCGCCTGATATCCATGCGAGGCTGTAATGCTGATCGCCTGTGGAGCTCTCTGATGGAGACTACAGAAACACTGCAGCTCTTTGAGTTGATGTTGCTTCACTTTGGAGTCACTCAACCACGTTTCTCTCGCTGAAAGCACCCAAAAACTTACGTTAGCTTCGGGTTAGCATGTAGCTAATCTCCCAATGATCTCCGACCATGGCGGAGCATGACCTGACAAAAAGTATCATACCAGGATCTTAAAATTATTGTATTTTGAGAAAAATTATCGTACTCTATTTAGTTGCATCCTGACATGTCTGATAACCCACAGCTTCAATTTCAGTGTATCAAACACAGTGCTTTAGGTATGTCTCTGGATGCAATCCACAGCCACAGATTCCACACATTGTAGGGCTAAAATGATCATACGTTATGGGATTTACGATCGTACAGAGGGCTAAATTATCCTACAAATACGATAATTATCGTACGTCTGACAACACTAAGACTGCTTCTTCTGCTGGGTTAATCAGGATTAGTGTGAGCACTGCTGCCACCTAGTGACTCGATGCATGTTTAGCATTCAAGCATTTAAAACAATTCTAACAATAGCACTTCTCACCGAATCCCCACTAATTGAGAAGTGCTGGATTAGCTGTTAGCTTGAATTGTCCACAAAAAGTTCTCTCTTGTTTTCCAGACTTGGATCACTCTGACTGCTATGCAGGAAAGACATTAGATAATAACTCCACTGAATTTTTTTTTCAGGGTCTTAAACTCAACTCCCTGCCTCAAATCTTGTGCATTCAGTTGAAACGCTTCCGAAACATGAGAGGTTCGACTCATAAACTGAACTGTAGGGTCACTTTCCCAGAAAATGTTGACTTCTCTGAGATTCTCATGGAAGCATTCTCTGCAAGCTTTTCTCAGGTAACTTTATTTTCCTCTGTTGTGTGTCTGGATGTTGATTTTTTTGTCTAAAACTGTGTGTTTTCCCTCAGAAAGAGTGCAAGTACACTCTGTATGCGGTGATAGTGCACTGTGGCTGTGCAGCGTTTGGACACTACACTGCTTTTGTTCGTCACAAGGCGAACCAGCAGTGGTACTATGCAGATGACAGTCACGTTCAACAGGTATGTTCAGACAAAAGTCGGTCTCGATTGATTAAAGGATATTTAATGAAATATGTCATGAATAATTCTGATTCAAGCTCAAAACCATTAACTTAAGTTAAAATGTTTTCAAGTTTAAAGCAAAACATAGTTCCAGCAATTATTTGAATTATTCCTCAGATCAGAAATATGGCAAAAAAACAAGAGCACCTGTACAGACACAGAGAAAATCACCATTTTTTACATTTTCATTTTACAGTTTTAAACAGTTTTCATATCATAAAACTATTTTTTGTTGTTGAATTTTGTTAAAATTGTATTTTTCTTACAACTCAAAGGTATCATGGAGAGAGGTGCAGACAACATACGGCGGGTTTTACAGGTAACTAGCTAATCAATTTGTTCCAGTTTCATCTATATAGTCTTAAAGGTGTGGTTTGCTCAAAAACCTTTTTTAAATCTTTTTTTTAATCATTATCAGTCACTCTGAGTTTTTCATGCAGGCTGAGAATGAAAATAGTCTCCTACACCTATCTCCTGCATTAGCTTCTGATAGAAAATAGACGGTGAAACTCTAGGATTAGAAAATCCTGACAGATCTACGTCACACTGTCACTTAACATTCATGGACTCACCCATCTTGACTCACGACGGGGAAGGCTGTTGTTGGTTTAGCGTCCAGGAAACAGCAGAGAACATCTGGGCTAGTAGAAGCTAACCGTTAGCATTAGCAACTCCACCACACAGCAGAACTCATCCAGGCTTGTGTTATTTGTGGAGCTAAAACATCAACGTTGCAGCCAATCACAGTGAGATGTCCAAATATCAGGAAATAAGACTCAAAATCTTGCAGTCTGAAGCTCAACTCTGATGTGGCTCACTTCTAGTTCCTGAAACAGGCGCACCGGAGCTTTGTTTCCCCAGAGTAGGACTTACAAGGAATTCATTCCTACTAGAGACCACCGCAGATGTATTGATTAAACGAGTGAACCACACCTTTTAAATGTGTTCCTCTAAAAAAGCATTTTAAAAATGGTGACCATTATTAAGACAGACCTGTCAAGTGTGATCATTTTTTAATCGTGAGCCATGTGGATATGAAAACATTTAGTTTAAATGTGAAAAATATATTATAAATATTTTATTTTGAAAGGGTGACAGCAGTATGCTTCTGTATCAGCCTGAAGACCCACTTTTAAACAACAAATTTCAGTGATTATTTAGCAACAGAAACATTTTACCCTCATATTTTTTCCTGTCTAAACCAGCTACCATTTGCTTTTAGAGTTAAATTTGAGATCTTAATTATAACTTTTAAAGCCCTAAAAGCTTAACTCTGGCTGACATCATGGAGCTTTTATCCTCCTCCACCTCGCAGAAACAGCTTTAGATCTTTACACAAAGCCTTATTGTCTGCTCCTCGGTCAAGATTAAAGTCTGAAGGTGACCGTGTTTTTGCCAGAAGGGCTCTTAAACTTTTGAACTCCTAAACAGAGGAAATCCTCCTCATCTGTTATATTGTCTTGTCTTTAAATAACAAACAGCTTTTTATTTTTTTAGAGAGACTTGATTTATTTTGTAATCCTGTTTTAGCGTCTTTCTTTCTTAGAACTGCAGCTTTGTTTTCTTTTTTTGCAGCGGCACAGCTTACATGTTGATGTACAGAAGAGATTTGACACAGGAGGGAGAAGCGAACCTTTCCGGATGAGCGGGTGGATAAACCAGGAGACATAGGAAGAATAGAACTTAATATATTCATCAGATATTTAAAATGATTCAGAATCAGGTGAACGGTTACATGTTTGATGTTTTTATGGCTTCATGCTGCACCAGGAGTGTAAACTAACACAGCAGTGTGTGTAAAAGACCAGCAGGTGGTGGTGAAGGCTTGAAGCATGAGCTGGCTTCCTCTGTGGACCACACACACACACACACACACACACACACACACACACACACACACACACAGAGGGGTGGGTTTGAAGACCATGCTTAGCTTACATATTTGGGGGATTTCCAGACAGCTCTACACGTCATTTTAAAGGGCAAAAAAAGTGTATTTTAAATATTAATTTTAAACAAAAACTACTACAAAAGATATCATTTATGAATTTATTTTTCCTAAATTAAAGTAAATAAAAAAGTAAGTGAAAGACTTCATTGTTTTGTGTATTTTTATCACACACTCACAGTCACAGAGTTTGCTGCAGATCTGCTGAAGTTCCCACTGGCTTGCATCCACGAGTCGGAGGGTGGTGGTGGGGGGACCGTGTGAAATGGTTTTTATGTGCTTGCAGAGCACCAGCAGAATGGAACATGTCTGCACGGTGCCAGAGGCAGCCGGCCTCATGCTTAGTCATTGTCACACACTGAGGTATCCTCTCACATAGATATTTGTGTTTTGATCTGAGTCACAGACGTGGTTGACTTTTTATCGCCAACAGTCTCACAGATTGCTGCACTGCAAACATGATTTGATTTACATGCTGTCTTTTAATTCATCACACAAGAAAAAGTCCTCTGATTAATTATTACAAATGCAGAAATCAACAATGGATCAGTTGTGGAAACAAACTTATCTGATGCTAATGAAAAACTGTGTGCACAACAAAATCAGCTGTTTGCTGAGAACTCTCCCGTGTGAGTTTAAACGGATGTTTCATTCACTTATTTTCACTTCCTTTTTTATCCCTGGCTTTGAAAAAGGAAATATTTTGTTTTTGTATGTAAGATTATTGCTTAATTACACCTTTAGCATACAAAAAATCTACAAAAAATATATAGCAAAAGTTTCCTGCTTCAAGCTTCAATAGCAAATCTACAGAAGCCCATTTCTGCCACTATGATAAAAATTATCTCATAATTATGACTTAGTATCTCATAATTATGACTTAGTATCTCATAATTCTCATAATTATGAGTTAGCTAAGTCATAATTATGAGATATTTTTTTATGAAGAGAATGGGCTTCCATAGAAAGTGCTACAAATCTGTAAAACACAAACATGGTCACAGAACTCTCACCCTCCCTTCAACTTCATCCACGTCCGCCTGATACCAGAATAAACGAGATAGCGCTAAACACCAGTCACCGTTTTCTAGGTCCAAACGTCTCTTGTTGTCCGTGACTTCTAATGATGTTTTTCTTGTTGGGACGTTGGTCGTTTGTCCTAAAGTTGAAGTGGTAGCAGTCGGCTGTTTCCCCCTTCTCTGATATTATTGAGCGGAGAACCTCTCTCACCAGTGGTGTTCTGCTGCTAAATGTGCGAGCGCAAAATGAGTCGACGACCCAGGGAAGTGCGGTGAATCAGTAAGGTCCAGTCGTTGGTTTCGGGCCGAGCCGTGTTATTGGCGGAGGTTTTTCAACAAATGTGAGAGAAGTACTTCATTTTTTTTATCTCCACAATATATTTATAGCTATACTATGTTAGAACGTTAAGAAGCATGAAAAATGTTTTATGCTAGCTTGTTTTGCTGTTGTAGCTTTAATTTCCAGATTAAAACATTGATGCTTATCAAACATTTGCAAGCTGCAAATTTCAGAAAATTAATGTTTGTCATGTTTACAGTCTAAGCAGCACACTTCTCAGAAACGGGCCATTCTGTTTAGACCGGTTAATGTTTAAGCCCTCTCTTTAATGCCACACCGACTCAAAGTGGAAGTAATTTCACCGTCTCATGTGAGTTCATTAATCAAAAGTCAGGTATTTACTTGCTTCATCTGTCAGTAATGTGGAGTGGATGAAGGATTTATTGGTAATTAAGCAGAAAATCAGAAAACTCTTGCATATAAAAAGCATTTTGAGTTGGGTTGTTCTTCCTGTACAGACTCTGAGAACATCACAGATGCTCACTCAGCAACTGTGACATAAACCAGGAGGAAGCAGGTTTCAGGAGGGCTTCATCTCCATTGTTTGGTTGAGCAAAGGCTCCTGGATGTAGTTATTCACACACTTTATGGTAGATCATAACACTGAGGCTCTTTATCGGCTAGGTGTTGGCCAGTCATCCAAGGACACCTTCCGTTTTATTGTTTTGGAATATTGTTGTCCAGCAGGGAGAATGATTGACACAATAAGTCGGTGAAACCTCACGACACAGATTTCTGCTCTAAGCTCCAGTCTGCACTTATTTGCTGCATTTTAAAGTTCGTTAATGCTTTTTAAGTCCGTGTTGACGTGTGTTTACTAGGTTACTAGGCAAGCACACCGCCATGATGGATGGAATTTGGCTGTTTGAGAACATTTTCCCCTGTTTTGTGTGGAGAATTTCACAAGCCTAGATAAACTCCCCCAGTCTGACTTTATTTATTTTTTCAAATGCACCGGGTTACAAATATTCCAGCCACTTCATGTCCAAGAGTAGATCTTCCATGATCTCTTCCATAATGGAAAGATGCAGCAGTAAGGAAGTAGTGAAGGTAACCTGTGACCCTGTGAGCAAACTCTAACAGAGGCATAGGTGGCAAAGTTTTTTTATGCCTTTTTAAAATAAAACATAAATAAAAAAATTCCTGGCAGCGTAAATAAACTGACAGGTCGTTCTTAAAGTCAAACATTTTGGCTATTTGAACACATTCCTAATTTTTCTGCTTTATCGTCAACTCTGATTTTGAATCCTGCAGATAAAGAAAACTATTCTTCCATTCACAACTAAAGTTATCTCAGGGTGCTACATGAAGAATAGTGTTAGTTGTAGTACAGTTTTAGCAGATTTGACACTAATACAGTACAACATATTACACATAAAAATACTGCAGAACCTTGGAAACAGTTGGATGTGGCCTCAGCCAATCAGAGAGCTGGATTTTTTGTGGAAAAGAAAGTGTGAGACAGTCAACCAGTACATCAATTTCAAAGAGAATGGAACGAGCACAGGCTCAAGTGTAAGACTCACACAAACAGCTGCTGTATGAAAACAATAAGACCTATCGAAAAAATGATTGAACCATGAACGACCCCTGGGTTTGATGGTCACGCATGCACGTTTTTGTCTGTCCACAGCATTTTATGTTGGAGTAGGATGAGATTAAACAAAATCCTTCACTTTCAATTTTAAAGGCAACACGAACACCAAAGTGACATCTAGTGTGTGGAGGTTGTAGTTGCAACAACAGAACAAGGTTTCCAGCCGTCGGGATGCCAGGTTTGCTGCCGATACGTGAAGTGAGCAGCCAGATATTTTATGGTCGCTCTTCTTCTGAGAAGGATAACGACATCTTCTGGGCTCAGAAGCAGCTGCTTGACTTGCCGAGTCCGCCGTTTTCCACAGTGCCAGCCTCGCTGTGCCGAGCGGAAATCCGCAACGGTGCCCTCTAGTGGCTGGTAGATGTAAACATAAACCCAGTGTCATGCCCGGCAAAATAAATATTTGATTGTTTTTTAATTAAAATATAGCTTTTAAAGGAGGTATTATTTTTAAAAATATATAGCTTTTTATTAAAGTGTTACATATTCAACCTTTAATATTATACCAAAACGTAGCTGTGTTTGTCTTCTTTCACCCAGTGACTCTTGTTTCTCAAGGACTTTACTCACGAATCCTCTGAAAAGGTACAAAATACAGTTTGTGGAAATTACTCCGTCTTGTCGGCCGTCAGAGCAGGGGGTTAGTTTGACCGGCCCCCACCAAGTTAAAGTCCCAAGTATTTATCACACAGTGGTGAAATTACATCTCCGCATTTGACCCATCCCCATGGTGGGGAGCGGTGAGCTGCAGCTGTGGCCGCGCTCGGGAACTATTTGGTGGTTTAACCCCCCAATCCAACCCCTTGGTGCTGAGTGTCAAGCGAGGAGGCATTGGGTCCCATTTTTTCAAGGTCTTTGGTATGATCCAACCGGGATTTGAACCCCGATCTCCCAGTCCCGGGGTGGACACTCATACCACTAGGCCACCGGAGCGGCCCATCTTGATGATGCCAGATGGCCAGTCCACCCGTGGGTGCAACATCAGTTTGGGCCGCATTAAGGAAGAAAAATTGTTTAGAAAAATGCATTTACAGTTGAAAAACAATGCGTCAACATGAATGTAGGCCCCCAATCAGGTGTAATGACAGGCCCCATGCACCATTACTGAAACTTTTGCATATCTTCCATTTTCTCACAGCTTGAGAAACAATCCCAGTCTCCTTCCCGTTCTCCAGTTTTAGGTTCAGATATTCAGTGAGACCCCCGTAACAAGCCCCACCCTGATGGCTCAGAGACTTCAGGACAACAGAGAATCTAGCTGTTGTAGGGGTGGAAGCCCCGTATGCATGACTTTTCTTTGGTTATATAACGAGACAAAAAGGAAATGATGGTGACCATGGTGAGGTCTGCTTTTGTAAATAGCAAACTGAAGGGGAATGTCTGCTGCATGACTTTGATTTTTCCACATGTGTAATCCGATAAAGCCAACAGAAGACTCAGAAATGATCTTTTGTAGAGAGAAATCCTGACTAATTGAAAAAAGTCGTGAAGGCAGACGTCTCGTCGTTCCTCTGTGAGCTAAAAGGTCCTCATAGGAGGAAGAACGGGAGTCTGGTCAACACAGCCCTTTTCTTCTCGTGTTCACTTGTCCTCCCAGAGATTTCTTGGCAGTTTGAGAGTAATAAACAGAACATCTGCTGAGTTTTCTAGGAACTGGTCGGAGTGGTTCACATTTGGTTTGGAGCAGAACTAGGCCTGCAGTCGATTCGCTTTCATCTGATTTGAAAATGGCAAGTGACACCGCTCTTTAGCAGCTAATGATACACGCTGAGACTCAGTCATTTCTCAGGTTATTTTTATGTTTATTCACTTCACAGATCCAAAGCGACTTACAAATGTACCTAACGTGTTTGGTTGTGGCCTTTGGCTTTTATTTTGGAGAAGTGGCCTTCCAGCAGTGAGGAGGTGGATGATGAGTGCAGATGTCGGTCCTCACAGGAGGCGACTGCAGGCCCTTTGATAGTTCCTGACATGTATGGATATACGACCTTATGCCCCACCCTTGTCTTCATAAGTCTGTCGTTACCTTTCAGCTAGCACCTTATCTTGTCTCCTTATCATCGGGCTCAGGATCCAGGGAGGATCAGCCGCCGTCTCAGAAGTCGGGCCCGCTCAGGTTGCACTTGAATTTGCTTCTCTGGCGAGACCAGGAAGCTGTTTGTCCGAGAGCGTCGGCCCTCTGAGCCAGCTCTTACTGTCATCGTAACGTGCAGCTTCATTTAGAAGAGAACAAGCAAGGATTGTGGCTGGGAAAGAGAAACAAACATCCAGTGGTTGTACCCTAATAAATCCTCATCCACTCCCCTCAAATTAAAATCCTGCTTTGTCTGCCTCTCAGTAGACAGGAATGAATGGAATTGCACCTCGAGGCTAACGAATGCCTCACCAGCTCTCAGCTAGTGATAACCTCACCGGAGCCTGCTAACTGCTGCACACTTCACTTTGTGTATTTATGCCAATCAGTTGCTACATCAGAGCTCTGGTTAATAATTTGTACAGTAGACGAGGAGAAGTCATTCTGAAACTGCTGTTGTTCTTTTGCTTTTGCTTCTCCCTGGTGCACGACGCCATGCGTACATGACCCCCAGCCCTGCTGGGCACCTTGAGAAGTGAGCTCTCCTTTGTCCAACCTCTTTGACCTGCCCTCTCCTTCAGCCTCTCCTATTTCCGCACAAAGACTCTCTAATGCCAGGTAGCTGGTGCTGGCATTCCTGTTGCATTCCACCATGGGGAAGTTGCTGGGATCAGGATGAAAAATGCCTGAAACAAAGGCTTACTCTCATTCACAGGGTTTAGGGTTCTGTGGGAAAGTCCAGACTGGACAGAGGTTGGATGGCAAAGGAATGCAAAGCGAGGCATTGCTCACACAGTCTCTGTGACACAGACCCTAAAGACATTGACAAGGTAGAGGTCCTTTTACACGGGGGAGCCATGAAAGGGGTTCGGGATAACCACTTTGCTCTTCCTTTCTCTCGTGACAGCCGAGTCGTCCGTTTAGCAGACAGGAGCGGAGCTCCAGTTGATGTGTGGGAGTGCGATCGCTCCAGACCTGCACAGCTTTTATGTTACTGGCTCGCATTCATGGCAACAGGACAGGGAGAGTGATGTGTAATAAAGCAGTGGTTGCCAAACTTTATGGCTTGTGGACTTGAGAAGCAAAAAAAATTGACATTTTGGGAGAAGTTCTTATTTAGTTACTGGCTGAAACATTCTAGCCAAACTGTCATGGCTGCTTTTCAATATGAAGCTGTATTTGATAAGAGAAAGACCCCCGAAAAGGCATTTACTGACCGCTGAGTGCAGAAAAATGGATCAACGGCTCCAAGTGCTTTTTTGGTGTATGAAATGTCACATTGCTTACAGAAAAGTATGAGTAGAGAATGGACACAGACATTATTAGAACGAGAATATGTTTAATTTGCTTCTATGGCAGTGAGATAAAATGTGGTTGAGAAAAGCTTCCCGATAGATGGACTTGGATGTTGAGGGACTGAAACTTGCAAAGTAGGTAGATTTTTTAAGGCAATGTTCTTTTTTTCTTGCAGAAAGTGGTGCCAGCTCACAGCGTTGGTCATAACGAAACCCTGGTATGAGATAACGTTGGGCTGTTTGAGAAAATAATCAACAAAAAATATGTCGTCAAACAGGAACACAGACTATTTATGCAGTTTAACAGTTTCACAGGTGCCCTAAAGCTCGTTTTTAGTTGTAAGAAACACCTGCTGCTGACAGTTTTCCAAAGCAAAAGGTTTTCTTTTGACGGGATTAGTTTTCTGATGCATCCGCAGCCCGAACAATCAAAGCTGCTGCTTGTTTATGCTGCAGCTCTCCATCAGCTACGGCTATATATTATCCTCAGAGTCTATATGCAGTGTGTGGTTGTGGGGCGTTGGAGAAGGAGTATGTGGGGAAATGAGAGGAGATCTGCTGCAGCCCACAGGCCCCTTTGCGTTCTCTGATGTGGCTCCAAGACTTCCCAGGAAATGCAAGGCCTTCTGGGATACCACTTAAGTAGTCTCCGGAGTTTTTTAGCATGTGTGAATGAGTACATGTGGCTGGATCTTCATGCATTTCAAGTTTTTAAACGTGGGTGTGAAGCTTTTTACGTGTGAAAAGATACGGTCGGCTGATTGTGACTTTCCAAGGAATCAGGACGTGTTGCAGCAAACTAACATACAGGTGACTTTTGTCATGGGTGGGGTTCGCTGGGATCAAGGCTTTTTTCTCATGAGCTTATCTGAGTTCCACAAGGCTCATATCACCAACAGCAGACTATTATCTTGTCATTTCCAATACGCCGCACTCCTGCACGTTTCGATAGCGGTGGGTTTAGAAGAAGGGAAATGTTTGCAGTTATTCAAAATTATTTAAATTTTCAAAGCTTCCCTGCTTTTCGTTAAGTGAATATGGCTGCTGAGGGGCCCAGCCTCTCCCTCATCTGCAGCCTGTTATGGCGTAGCAGGAGAATGACATCATACTGGTCTCGAAGCGGAGACTGGTAATTGGCTTGCTCTCCTCCTGCAGCAGCACGGGCCAAACAGAACACACAAGTGGAGCCAGGCAATGCAAGTCAGATGCAGTGGGTTTTTCCAGAGTCGCTGATGGGGCCTCAGCGCAGACCGAGAGCCAAGAGGCCTCGGAGAGGGGTGCAAAGATCCAACTGTAAATGTCAGAAATGAATGAAGGCCCTCAAGTCAAAATGAAATCTGATACAACGCGCCGCGGGGCAACCTGTTTGATCTGCTGCACAATCCGCTGTTCAAGTCATCTGGATAACTGCGCCTATTCTCCGTGATATGGCGTTGCAAAAAGCATTTTCATGTGAAAGGTCTGTGAAAGCCAACTTCAATGAGCTCTCAGCCCACACAATGTTCCATTACAGTCGAGCCGAACGGCTACACCTCTGGGCTGCAGAGGCGCAACAGCCAGCGACGGTTACTGAAATCCTTGTGCAGTTTCTCACAAGCATCTCAAAGCTGATGATAGCTGATGTAAAGCTTCGAGGTTTGATCCTGAACTAACCAGCACACTGGGCTGCAGCGGTTGGCGACAAATTTCGATCGTAATTTGCATGTTTCCAAAAACCAGAGGGTTCTGAATTTCTTTGCGTGAGTCACCAGGCCTCACTCTTGCAGGCATCAGGAACGCATCTGGGACCCATCTCGATTTAGCTCTTGTGAGTCAGATGGGCAGGAAATGTGAGAAAGGTTTGGGAGAGTTTGGCATCCATGTTGCAAATAAAGCAAAGTCAATTTTGCAACCAACCTGAGAATAGGTTGTGACTAAATTTGTGACGAGTCGACAAAATTGCATCCTTGTGACCTAGCTAAATACAAAACTTTACGCAAAAGTGTTATTTCAATGTAAGTGAAATATTGCGTATTCTCAGTTTAGTGACCAGAGTTTCTCTAAGGGGTCTCAAATTTCTTTCACGCCTGAGTCAGAAATTAAAGTGAGAAGAGTTCGAGACAAGTTCCTGACATTCACAAGCCACGTTATGACTGTTTTGAGAGAACATTTGTGATGCTTTGTTTTTAAACACTAAAGTTTCCTGCAACACAAGCCCTTGGCCCTTCTACAGATGGAAGGATTGTTAGCATTTTGTGGCCACTAGCGACATCCCAGTGAGGTACTGGCCTAAGCGACTTTGGTGATATGAGGATTGTGCTTTCATTTTTTGTGGTTATGCATAATGCACAGTGCAAAAAGAGCTTGTTTTTACCTTTGCCGACATGTTTTGGCGTCTACCGCCGCCTTCGTCAGAGCAACCGCCGGACGTTTTTGGCGTCACTTCCGTTTATCTGCGGGCAGCAGAGGACGATATGACCTGCTGTTACCTTAAGTCCACAGTGCGACTTTTTCACTTTTTGGAGCCGATTTTCCCCTCGTGTGAAAATCTTTGAGCTCGGGCGTGTTTTGCGTTGTGTAGCATACATGGGGTAACGAGAGACGATTAATAACTCACGACCAGCTCCTGATCAGCAATCGTGTGGTCGCACGAATTTCAGGCGTGTTTGATGTTTTGCTCGTCCCTCGTGAGAGTATCGCACTGTTGAAGCAGCGCTGCGACCGACTACGACTCAAAAAGTACCAGAACTGCTCAAGGCGCATGCGGAAAAGCGGAAACGGAAGTGGAGGCCGCGAAAACAAACAAACAGAGCAACATGGTGTTTGGACTCCAGCAATGGAGGCTCAACTTGTTGAACTCTGGCAGGGTCACCCAAGCCTTTTCTACGTGGCCTAGTCAGGACACTTTGATGGAGTGGCGTCGTTTGATACGCCGTCTCTAATAAAACACACTTGTTATCTTTCACGGATCCTGCTCAGTCATGCCGCCATGGTTCCTGCGGTGGTTGTGCACCAAAAACAGAGGGAGCTGATCTTCTGATTACATAGTTAGAACATTTTTGTTGTCTGCAGTGTGGGAAAGAATGTGTTTTTACTTTGTCAAAGGAGGGTGCAGTGCTTAGCGTGTTGGCGCGTGCCCGTGCGCCTGTCTGCTGTCCATTGTGTCTTGTTCATCCACATCAGTGACAAAACACAGATGTCAGTTGTGAAACGTGTCGCGTCGTCAAACAATGAGCCTGTAGGTGGTGAGAATGTCAGAGTTCCTGTCAGAGCCAAGATGCATCTCAGCATCTGTGGGCAGAAACGACTGACTGAGCAAAACCCATCAGACGAGCCGCTGTGCTGTCACTCTCAGGGTTCGCTCTGAGTGCTCCGTCAGGTCCTGCACTGAGACGTGAGGTTATGCACTGGAATGACTCAGCGTAGGTGTTGCGACACCGCGACGAAACACGCTCGACATCCACGCAGTTTTTAAAATAGAAACTGGGTCAGTGATAAGTAAAAGAAACAATCAGTTTGAATTTAAAGTCCCAAACATTAAGACGGCTTTAGGAATGATTGTCTCTGAGCTATTACAAGGCCCAGCGTTGTTCCTGTATTTCCCAATTATCATTGCCTCACACCACTTGACATTTATTCATTCATGTTTTTTAAGGCCAATGTTCACTTCCCTTTCTGCCAAAAAATGCATACTTACATCCTTTTTTGAGTGCCATTGATTATTTTAGTCTCCCATGTAAATTAGACTGAAAGTGACAAAAATCTTATTTTAGTTATATCTAATTGAATTGCAGAACATGCTAATTTGCATATAACCCTCAAAATGCTGGGAAACCACCTTTCACGCAGATATTTGTTGCACATAACTCTTTTACACGCTTCTCTAAGAGCTTATTTCCATAACATGTCTTATTGATGAGCTTCTGAATGTGACCAGCAGTCGTTTTTGTTGTGTTAAAAACACGCTTCCTCTTTCGTTTGTTTCATATTCTGAAGACTCAGAAAACAAGAGAAGACTTTTAGATGTAGAGACTTTCTGCAGCTTGAGGTTGCATGTGTGCTGTAATAATAATGCCTTTGCGTTTACCACTTCCTATCCAGCTGAGGAGTATGTCATTCCTGGTTTTAGTCAAAACTCATCAAATTCGCCTAAAAGCTATTTTTAAATATTTTTTTGTCCCTTCTCATGCACATTTAGCTGCACATCCTCTACCTCTCAGCTGGTGAGCTCGCTGCACCTTAGGGAGGAAATGATTCCAGCGTAAGGGAATGTGCTATCATTTTCTCCTCCTTGTGTTTTCTCCCTCAACTTATCTGTAAGACGTCAAACATGTCACAACTTGGATGAGCTTGCATCCTGTAGTTTTGGACACTTCTGCATGTCGCATCAAGACGATTAGTCCAGACTGGACATGTGTGCTGAAATATCGAATGTCATGAAGGCTGTTGTGTGGCTGCACAGTAGAGAAAGCGTGTATCGTGTTTCCCATCCATCAGACGATGCTTTCTAGAGGAAGCAGGCCCAGCTGTTGTCGGCCATTGATACCTCTGTTGTTCCTCTCTGTTGAACCGCAATAGACGAGGCCTTCAGCTGCCGCAGCCTCGTTGGGTTGCTTTCATGTTCTGTCTGCACGTCCTGAAAATTTACGTCTCGCTCTTTCTCTCACAGAAAGTGGCTCTCATGTTTTCGATTTGTCTCTTTCAGGGCAGATTCTTTCATTTTAAAGCGAGTTTGGGATTCAGAAAGATAATCCAACCTTATTTGCATAACTGAAATCAGGAAGACCTGTTCGATGCAAATATTCACAGACCCTGCGGGACATCTGAGGTCACGTATCGGCTCAACAGTCTCGAACGACTGCGGCGGGTGGAGAGACGAGGCACACCTTGAAAGACCTGGCAGCATGTCTGGTAAACAGCTACATGTGTCGGATTTCTCCTCCCACGCTGCACATTTCACACATTCCTCGAGAATGTTTGCTTTTTTAACAGGTCAGAAGAATGAACCCTGTGCTGCATTGTGTGTGGCTCTCTGGCAGCTTTTTTTGGTACACGTTTTGAACCTTTTTCCATCTTTTCCAATGCGCTCTTCGCCCAGTCATCACTGTTTCTGCTGTCTCGCCTCTGCCTGAGAGTATTTATGTCCACATGAGCTAACCGTAAAGATCGCCTCTCGCTGCTTTCATTTCCTCACTGACAGTGGAGCTTGTGCTCTGTCCATAGCTCCAACCATAACATATGCCCCACTGCTTCCTGTTATCAGTGATTACATAAGGTGTGGAAACAAAGGCATCCTAAGATGTTAGGAAATCCTCCCCCTCTGTCACACAAAGGAATACCTCCAGGTTTTATGGCGACACGGAAGAGGGCAATTATAAGATTTTCTTAAATAACTGCAGGTGAAACCATCCGACTTATTTTTTCACATCAACAAATGTGCATCCTTGGGCCTGAGCTCGGTCTAAGTTGCTGCAGAGCGATACAACTTGAGCAGCGTTCCCCAGGGATGAGGCCTCGGTCCTGGGAAGCTGTGGCCTAGGATCAAGCAGAGCATCGCAGTTTCAGGTCGCAGCAGCAGCACTGGGAACCTCCTTCTTTCCCAGCGTGGTCTGTCGGCTGACATTTGAACAACCACTAGGATTAGCTCTGTTCCTCCCAGACTTTCGGTGGGAAGAACTGAGTTTCTCTTCAGGAAAGGGTTTTTTCTTCTATTATTAACAAGCCCGATCGGCTGCTAAACGGGGTAGTCCTTGTGGGAACGTTTAGTCGGATCAAATATCCTGTTACCAGGGGTGTGAAATAATTTTTTCTCGTCACAGCTTGTCGTATCATGATCGGTCTGATCCACCTCTTGTAGCTTGGGGGGTAACAAAGCCTTGGTATCTGGTTCTGTAAGCTTTCTGTTTGATTAGAACTAATCTCTAGGTTTTGCTTTCAACTGGTTTTGTTTTGAGTGGAAGTATTTTTTTTGTTTGCTCTCTTTCTGTGTCTGAATTAACGTTCAGCCTGTTGAACTGGATTTTGAGCTTTCAGCTTGAAAAGAGCTGCACCCAACGTGGTGTTAATGGAAGTTAAAAATAATAAATTAATACTTGCAACAGTTTAATGGGTAATAACAAATTAAGAGATTTTTGAAGGAAATTGGTTTCCTTTTCTTTTTTTAGTGTGGGTTAAACAAGATTTTCTGCTTTTTATCTTTTGCCTTTGTGATACAGTTTAGCTTAGCTTAGCACAAAACAGGAAACTATGAGCAGAGACTGAATAATGCAATCATTCTTTCCCCCGAAATATAACTAAACCCCCATTTCCACACCCGCTGGTTATTATTTGTCTTTAAATTTTGGTCAAAATATTTTTTTCCATTAAAATGAGAAAACTGAATGTGAGTAGATTTGCTAAAAACATACAAGGGACAATTTAACCATTTGTCTTTGACATTAAAGTTAAAGGTCTTATTCACTGAGAAATGCCTCACAGGACATGTATTCATACTAAAGATCACAGCAAATTTATTGAAAATAAATAAATAAAAACTAGTGAATCAGACATTTAATACCATTTTCTTATTTTCACTGGTTGCACTGTTGCTTCACAGCGAGAAGGGTTCAGGTTTAAAACCCAACTTCAGTCTTTCTGCGTGTAGTTAGCATGTTCTCCCCATACATGTGTCGGTTTTCTCCTGGTTCTCACTTTTCCTCCCACAGACCAAAAACATGCATGTTAGCTTAGTTGACTACTTTACTTTTTTCTTCTTTTAGCACCAAATAATTAAACCTAAACATACTTTCTCATCCTTGACATTGTTTTCAGAGGAATTATGTTTATATCCTCCAGGACTGATGAGCTAACAGCTAGGTGGGGTTTGGCCAAGACCAGTGTGTTTCTGCAATCTTTAAAGGTGTTGAACACTCATTTAATCAATACATTTCCAGTGGTAGTAGGAATGAATGCCTTGTTGTACTCTGGGGACGAAAAACACTGGTGCACCATTTTCAGGAAGTGAGCCACATCACAGCTGAGCTTCAGACGGCAGGATTTGGAGTCTTACTTCCTGATATGTGGACATCTCTCCTCTGATTGGCTAACAGCAACACGACTCTACCACTGACTCTGTTTGCTCTGCAACGTTGATGTTTTATCTCCACCAATAACACAAGCCTGGAGGAGTTCTGCTGTGTGGTGGAGTTGCTAATGCTAACGATTAACTTCTACTAGCCCAGACGTTCTCTGCTGTTTCATGGACGCTAAACCAACAACAGCCTTCCCCGTCGTGAGTCAAGATGGGTGAGTCCATGAATGTTAAGTGACAGTGTGACGTAGATCTGTCAGGATTTTCTAATCCTAGAGTTTCACCGTCTATTTTCTATCAGAAGCTAATGCAGGAGATAGGTGGAGGAGACTATTTTCATGTTCAGCCTGCATGAAAAACTCAAAGTGACTGATTATAATAAAAAAGTTTTTAAAAATGTTTTTTTTAGTATCCCACACCTTTAACATCTTCAACGTTCTTTTGCTTCATGCCACATGATTGTATAATTGCCATTAATTTTGAAGTACTTGGTTGTTTACAATAATTCTGAAACTTGGGCAAGAATTTAACATTTTTACCAAAACAACTAAAACTGGTGGGAGTGTAAAATAAAAATAAAAAAGTATTTACATGAAATTTGGTAGATTTGAGTTATATTGCGATGGCAGCAATTTGTTTTCAGACTGTATCGATGGGCTAAAAGAACATTTCCACATGGAATTGCATCCAAATTCAATTCTGGTGGAAACTATTTCTCCAAACAGAGGCTGTTCAGGAAGCTCTCTGACGCCATTTGTCTCTGGAATGCTGCAGTGAATTACTGTAAAGGAAAATAAACACTGAGTAACTATTTTTCATCTCCATCTATATTTGCATCAGCTTGGCAGTGACAATCGGCTAAAGTTTAGCAGATTTTAACGTTGCTGAAAGAAAACCACTCACCTCTGTCACAGTTTGGTAGGATTTTACTTTTAACGCTGAGCTAACCTGACTGTGGAGTCTAATTTTGTTTCCTTCAATCAGAGATGAAATGGTTGCAGCAGCATGGGAAATCTCTTACCATGATCAGAGACAGGAACACCCTGATAGGCTCATTTTGATGGGCTACGTGCCGCTGGCCAGACCGACTCCTCTGGACCCACGCTAGACCTCCAGGGGACTCCCACCCCTCCCTCCTCACCCGTTTCAGGATCAAAGCTCAGCTGGACGCCATGGGACCGAATGAGAATGATGCTGTCATCCACCCTTGACCACACCATAACCATACTAACTCATATCATGGCATTTCCTGCAGATAGCCCAAGAATGCTCCTGTTTGTCTTGTTTCTTTTATTCTCGGTCTCCATGGAATGTCAAAATTACACAATATGCAGAAGGAAATATTGGATTTCGCCATCGCCAAAGTGTTTATTTGTTGGATGTAGAACTGGTGGTCTGCTGAACGCAGCCTGGAGATGGACCAAACAACTGGTTTGCGGTGGAAGTGAAGTGGTCCTTTTAAAAATCATCTCATGCTATACGGGCTTTGAGTTCAGCATTTCACACACTCCTGTCTTTGTCTTCTGTGCACAATTGGATAAATGTGTCTGTTCAGCTAAGCTGCAGTCAGCCAAAACGGCCAGAATGGTTTCAATTGGAAGGCAAAATCCTTGCAAGACGAATTACCTCATTGAAATAATATCTCCCACCCCCCTTGGATCCTTTGGACTGCCAGCGTATATCAGTATGCATCAAAATATCTGGCGTGGCTGCAGTTAAAACCCTGTCCTTTTCTCATTTTTGCAGAACCATTAGGGTCCATCTCACGCTGATAATATGCTGAATATAATTCTTCTGTCGAAATGCAGGAGACGTTTTGGGTAAATACAAATCATCGGAGTCGCCCTGATGAATTTAATTAAGCAATGAAACCAAGGAGGTGAATTAGGATTGGAGCTGAGTCAGTCTTACAGAGGACTCTTTATACCACTGTCAAAGTGGAAGGGGCCCAAGGTTAGCATGCATCACACATAAGAAAACACCCGGCTGCCCCCAGACAGTCGAGACCAGAGCAGTCTGCCTCTGAATCCCTCTCCGCTCACTGTTTATAAGGGCCATGCCGCCTCACTAGAGCCACTTTCAAAGGGCTTTCCTCCACATTGTGAGGCCCCCCATTTCCTCTTCTTTCTCAGGAGGGAAATGTAAGTGTGTAGGAGTGGAAATGTTGCAGAGTTGAAGGGAAATGAATGGACGAAGAAAGCAATGTTATTTGTGGAACTGAGAGGCCCATAGGCTTAAAATAAACTTACACAAAATGACTTACTGGAAACTGCACAGTCGTCTGTTGCTGATTATTGTCTCGTTTTTCTGCAGGCACAGACTGTTAGAGAGCAGCACGGAGAAAGAAAATTTAAACTTTTGTTCGATCAAGGTCACAGAGTGGCCAGCTGCAAGGATCTCTATCTACCCCTGGGATCGGTCTTCCTATTGGACATCCTGTCTCCGATGAATTGTCACTCTTCTCATTGAAGATCACAAAGAGGAAGCTGGCCGCTGCCAGGGCAAACCCACTTGACCTCGCTGGCCAATAGGATCATTCCAGCTGTCCAGCATCCTTTGCACTCTCAGAGCCACAGCTGCCACAGGAGCTCCTCTTCTGGAATTTTTTTCCGTTTGTGTCCTTCCTCTTCCTAATCTCTGACCACACACACTTGTTCGCTTGTGACAGGCAGCCGCTGCCTCTTGGCCCAGGTCCAGTCCTCCCACTGGTCTTCTGCTCTGCCCTGAGACATCTGCATGTTGCGAGGCAAATGAGCAGGAAAGTTGGGGGGAACTTCAGAGTCAACTGTTTGAACAGAACCAGTGACCCCCACTCAGCGGAGTCATATAACAGAAATGAAAGCTCACATGAAGTACATTGCTCCCTTTATGCAGATGTATGCATGCTTTATTCTTTTACAGACAGGACAAACAGAACCACAACACTAAATACTGTCAACGCTTATTTTCCAAGTATCTTACAGGCATCATGCGTTTGGTTTGGTCTGCATAATAGAAGCATGATGTGAAAGTTGAAGCCAAAATGAACCTAAACTCTCCCTAGTGTCTGTCTGCAGGCTGCAGCACAGGTTTTATGCACCACCACCCTCTAATTGAAAGCTCTCATTCACTCGATTTTCTTCAACATTTGTTGTGATCTCTAGTATAAATGCTTTGTTTGTCATTTTCAGTGAAAAAAAGCTCTGGCGCTCCTGTTTCAGGAAGTTAGTCAGGGGAGTGGGGGCAGAAAACGAAGGGATGTGGAGTCTCAAAGCAGCAATCGGGAGTGTTCCCCTTTCAGGAATTATGTTTGATTTTTCAGAAATCCGTAAAAGTGATTGTCTTATCATGTACTGTGATGTAATGTAAGCGATACGTCTTTTTTTTTTTGCTAAGCCCTCCCCCGCCCCGTAAAACCTATGCAATAGGAAATTGAGCGGTGATCAGAACTAACCAATAGCGTTAGACTACCGCTTACGTGCTTTAAATTTAAGGAAGTACCTGGGCTGATGCAGAGTTGATGAACTTTTCACGGACAAGTAAGTATTTAAAATATAAATATATGAAAACACAACATGACATGAGAATAATAATTGTAAAACAACATGTTTTAGCTCTGTTTGTCGGCTACAGAAGCACATTCATAAACAAGAAATGTGCAGTCGCCATCTTAAATGACCGAGTCCACCAACTATTGGTGTGATACGCTTGTCAGTCACTAGATGGTGCCTTCAGATAAAAGAAATAATGTGGAGAGCTACTTTAAGCCTAATTTATACTCCTCCGTCAGCTCAGTTGTGGAGTTGTGCACACGCATTGACAGAGGTGTTTTCCCTTCAGACTTCTCCGTCACCTGGGAGAGTTACAATGCAATTCCCTGCCAGGACAACAGAGGGCGTAGCGCTTTTCTGAGGTATTCTGCCACCATTACAGTTATGTATCCAGTCCAGGATAGTGTATTTACTACTGCGTTTACATTGTTTTAATGTATTTCCGTGATTTTTTAACACGGACGAATTTATCCCTCATTCTCCTCCACCTCTCCATGAGATCAGCACCTCTAAACCCACATTTCCCATCATCTCCATCCACGAATTAAACGCTTGCTCCATATCTTTGTGCTCCTCAGTCACGGATGAATAAACTTTCATATTTTCTGACTTTTTCCGCGAGACGTTCTTCAAACTGCTCCATGTCTGTCGCTAGATATCTTCGGCTCACTTTATTTTTTAAGAAGGCAATGACAGTGCTGTCGACGAAAGCGGCGTCCTGACCAATAATCACAGGCTTGCGATCTCCATCACGTTCGACGGATAATTAAAAAGTTGGGCATGTCTCTGTCACCCTCTGTGGGCCTGTCGGAGACCCCTTGCACCAACGCAAAATGGCGTTGCGTGTCTCCATCCTGACGCAGACGGAGAAGTATAAATTAGGCTTTACTCATTATAATTCATGTCATGATATTTGGACATCTCCCTTCTTATTGGTGACCAGCAACGTGACTCTGACTCTTCCACTGCTTCCGTCTGCAACATTAATGTTTTATCTCCACAATTAACACAAGCCTGAAGGAGTTCTGCCATGTCGTGGAGTTGCTAATGCTAACGGTTAGCTTCTCCGAGCTGTTTCCGGGCTGCAAAAAGCAACACTTCCTTCTCGGTCGCGAGCCAAGATGGGTGGTTTTAGGAGTTACGTAGATCTGTGTGGCTTTATCTGACCCAAGCGTTTCCTCAACTATTTTCTTTCTGCGGCTAATGCATGAGATAGGGGTAGAAGACTGTTTTCACGTTCAGCCTGCATGGTAAAATCAGAGTGACTGATCATATTTCAAAAATGGTTTCTCAGTGAACCTGCTCTTTAAACAAATGGGACTTTTCCCAACTAAAATAAAATGAAAATACAAAAACAACAAAGTGTTAGGAATCAGAGACTTTACGTTCATGTTTATTTATGTTGAAGATCCATCTATTGACAATGAAACATGTTTTAAAGTGGTTCCTTTTTGCAGATTAAACTTGATTTTGCAGCTTACCTTTTGCAGTCCGTCTTTAAGACTTCAGAGTGATTAGAGTTGCTTAACTGAGTTTTGTCATTTCAGCTGCAATTTTGAAATCCAAATGTCATCTGTTAGAATATTTATAACCACACTTGTTCCCTTTTTAATGTTTTTGTTTTGAGGGTTTCCAGAATTGCAAAAGCTCCCGACCAGTGAGAAAATCTTTTTTAAATAAATCCCCAAAAGAAAACATTTTCTTTTTTGACTGTAAAACTAAGTCGAACCTTTCATTGCTTGTGAGAATTTGTTTACATTTTTTTATTGGTGGCCAAACAATAAAGCACCATATTTATTGTTTGTGAGATGGTAGAAAGAGGCAGAGTTGATTATTTGCTGCACAAGTCCTATAATTCTCTTGTTCTGCCACTTCATAGACCCTCGTCTGTGTACACTTCCCCTTTCCCCTCGTTTGTCTGCTTATTCTCTTGAGTTCATGGTAGAGAATTAGATAATGTTCTGGCAAAGGATGCAAGCTGCAGGACGTCAGACTCGCACACAAATGTAATGAAGTATTGTTGGGGGAATTCAGCAAGTGACCCAGGCCCAATCTGAAGAATAGAAACCCCTTTTGTGCTCAGGACCCAGACCAGGCCCGGATATTGCTATCTATCTCTTCATTGTCTCCTCAAATGTTGGCATTTGTGTTTGAATGACGGCTTTCAGTTTAGCCAAAACATTCCAAAGACGCAGTGAGGGAAGCACCCTCCTCTTCCTGCACTCGTTGAACGACACTCCATTTGTTTCCGAAAGCTTGCTTGGTAGTCGAGCGCAAATTAGCTGATTGCACCACAGTTTCCAATCAAAACTGAAGGATTCATGGTGGGAGTTAACTCTCGGGGCCTTGAGGAAGAAGGATTTATGCATCATGAAAATATAATTATGAGATGCTGGGTAAGGAAAACCACAGCAATTGTCGGGAACAGCTTCAAACGCTTGTGTCTCTAACCAGCTTTGGTGGAGTTCTCCTGGAAAGCACCCTCTCTGCAGAGTGGTGGCGATAGGAGAGCTTTGATGTGTGACACCTCTGATAGAAACATACCCTGCGCTGCTGATAACGCGACCAGAATAGCATGTGAACGAGCAAGAGCATGCAGTGTTTTTGTTGCCTACTTTACATGTTAAGGAGCTGGTGTTTGGTCCACTTCCACCAGGGTGGAATCATTTGATGTGAAAGCCTTCAGAATGCAGCCATGTGACAGAAAGAAGCCCATTTATCTGCCCTCCTGGCTGAGCAACACTAGCTATCAGTCAGTTCTGGGAGGAGCATTCACCGCTGTTCACACCACCACATTCCTGACATAGCATCTTCTTCTCTTCTGTCAGTAAACCCAAACAGCTAGCTTGACTCAGAGCGCATGGGCAACCTGTAATCAAGGCTGGCTCTGAAACCAGCATGTTAAAGTAAATCTAGTGTGAGTGGACTCCCTCATGGAGCGACTCATTTTTGTTTTCATACAGAAAATGCAGCCAGTCCAAATGTTTATGCCATGTTTTAGAAAGATGCTTCAAATTTTCTTGTAATTCTTGAAAGTAGTTTTAATCAATGTTTCAGAAAACGCCGGTGCACCATTTCCAGGAACTAGCGAGCCACATCACAGCTGAGCTTCAGACGGCAGGTTTTAGAGTCTTATTTCCTGATATCTGGACATCTCGCCTCGGATCAGATAACAGCAACGCGACTCTACCACTGACTTGCAACGTTGATGTATAAATAACACAAGCCTGGAGGAGTTCTGCCGTGTGGCGGAGTTGCTAATGCTAAAGGTTAGCTTCTACCAGCCGAGACGTTCTCTGCTGTTTCCTGGATGCTAAACCAACAACAGCCTTCCCCGTCATGAGCCAAGATGTGTGAATCCATAAATGTTAAGTGACAGTGTGACGTAGATCTGTCAGGATTTTCAAATCCTAGCGTTGGACAGTCTATTTTCTATCAGAAGCTAATGCAGGAGATAAGAAACAATTTTCATGTTCAGTTTGCATGAAAAACTCAGAGTGATTGATTAAAATAAAAAATAAGATTTAAAAAAGGTTTTTTCAGTTTTCCACACCTTTAAAGGTGTTGTTCACTGAGAAAACGTGTAAAACTTTCTTTTTGAAACATGGTTGAATACTCCGAGTTGCACATACATAGCGAGCATGAATATTTTCTTCAAACCCATCACCTGCATTAGTCGCAGAAAAAAAAAAAACAGGAAAAATGATCGGGTCAAATTAAGCTAGCTTCTTCTACGTCACAGGGAATATTAGCATTCATGGCCACGCCCACCTTAGCTCACAGCCACGACAGGCTGTGTTGATTTTGGTGCCAGGAGAGAGCAGAGCGCATCTCAGCTAATAACACGACAAATTATACAATTATACTGTTGTTTCATTTGTATTAGTGTTATTTTAGTTAAAAGGGGCAGGTAACATATTTTTTTTCTGTCTGTCCCCTTTTTATTTTGGTTCTAGTAATTTAATTTTGTATTTTGATTGATATGATTGATATGAATAAATGAAAATAAAGTTTTGAAAAAAACCCACATTCAGACTTGCGTTGTTTGTGGAGATAAAACTTCATCGTTTCATTTTTTCCCAGGAAGAAAAGCAAACAAAGGCAGTGGAAGAGTTGCGTTGCTGTTAACTAATCAGAGGCGAGTTGATTGCCTATCATAAATATTAACGAACCCCTCACTCTTTCGGCAAACTTCTACTTCCTGAAACAGGAGTGCAAGACCTTTTCACTGAAAATGACGCAGAAGGCATTTATTCATACTACAGAACACAGCAAATACACTGAGAAAATTACGTTTAAGGAATGAACCAGACAACTTGGAAAACAATTATTTTCCATTTTAACACTTTAATAGTGATTTATTTTTTTAAAAAGTTGTCACTTTTCAGATGCTGTAGCCCTTACGCTACTTGCTTTTTAATGGCACATTTAAAAAGGCTGCCTCGCATAACTTGCGTTGATTTGAAGCGCTTCCCTCGAAATTAACGTGACGTGTTCGCAAGCTGCAATATACAAGTAACCAATAGGCGGAGTTGACAAAACAAGCGAGACACAATCGCCATGGTCAATCCGTCTCTGGTTTAGAGTTCTTTCATACTATCTACGATTACACTGCTGTCTTTTTTTCTGACACCATATTTGTTTTGGTTGTGCCCCACAAACCCGGGATTCTATTTGTTCTGAGGTCTCTAGTGTGCCCCCTAGTGGAACACTCCAGGTCTACGTGCAATGCAGCAGCAAGTATGTGAACAAAGACGCAGCCTGCTGCCTGCATCAACGCGAGGTTAAAAAGTAAGTATATAATCTACAGAACAAGCTAGGTTTTGAACGCAAGCACGGTCACGTAACACTCATCCCTCGCCTCTGGTATTTTCCCTGAGACGCTTCTGCTGGAACCAGAAACCTGCATTACCAGAGGAAACTAGATAGAGCTAAACACCAGCCACCGTTTTCTACGTCCAAAAGACTTTTGTTGTCCGTGACTTCAAATGGTGTTTTTCTTTTTGGGACTCTGGTAGTTTGTCCTAAAGTTGAAGTGGTAGCAGCCGGCTGTTTCTCCTTCTCTGATATTATTGAGCCGCGAACCTCTCACACCAGTGGTGTTCTGTTGCTAAATACATGAGAGTGTGATGAGTGGAGGACCCGGGGAAGTGCTGCTGTTGGGCGAGACCGACAACCGAAGGGTCGAGTGGTTGCTTTCAGTCCAAAACTTGTTATTGGCGGAGGTTTTTAGACAAATGCCAGAGAACCACTTTATTAATATTTTTCGTTTTTCTTTTCATCTTCACAACATATTTATAGCTATGCTGTTAGAACGTTGTTAAGAGGCATGCAAAAATGTTTTATCTAATTTGTTTTTCAAATTTGCTTTTGCAGCTTTAAATTTCTGAGCTCTACTTGCCTCATGTTCCTCTTGCACGTGGTGAAAAAGCAACCAAAGTCCAAAGAACGTCAGAAGACCTTCAGAGAGCCTGGGAAACTGTTTATCCAGACTGCTTCTAAAGATCACAAATAAATCTTGCTCCCTGGAAGAAAAAACAAAGAAAACAGTCAGTATTTAGTATTGTACACTATATGCTGCAAACCAAAGGTTTGGGATTTTGGATGATGACTCTCACTCTCCACCTTTCCCTCTTCCTTTGTGTCTTTCTTTTGATCTATGGCAGTGTGCCTATCTGCGGGCCCCTGAGCCTCTGGTGGGTTCAGTAGACTGGTATGCAGCAGGAATCTTTGGATCAAGGTGATTTCACGCTACTCCACGTTTTCCCAGGGCTTCGGGCCCTCTCTGTTACCTCTGTGCAGCTTGTAACGTGTGATAGCAGCTGACGTGTTATCACAGGACACATGCACAAACAGCAACATCAGGGCAAGGCTGCTTTTTATCTAACGAACACCTCGGTTTCCCTCAAGTGTATTTGCTTCCCCTAGCTGGTGTGGTGGGCTTTCTTGACCTCTTGCAGAATGAATAACCCACCAAAACTTTAACCCAGCGGCTTGTCATATGGATAACCCGACATTAAACCTCAATTGTTTAATGAAACCCGTTCTCTTGAAGCAGAACTAATCTTGCTAACTCTAACATTCCCTCACAAACAGTTCCCATTCTCACTTCAGAGTCTGCTCTCATAATAGCTCCACAGTGCTGTGTGTGTGTGTGTGTGTGTGCATGTGTGTTTTTCTCAATGAAACTCCATATCTCATTCAGTTACTTGGTGGCAGCTGTGAAAGGAGGAAGTTTGAGATGTGACTCAGTTGAGCTTCTTGTTTAACCAGACTCAACGTTTGTTTATTCAGTAAAATCACTCGATCACAGATGTTAAGTTTAGATTCAGAAAACTGTCTTTTGTGCACATTGTGATGATAATTTTCCTTTCACAGTTGCAGACAAACAAGCCTTAAATGGCCTTCCTCTTCTATTATATTCTTATCATTTTACAAACACTTGTAGATATGCATCAGTGCAGTGCTGGAAGCCTATTCTTATGCACGCTGCCACGCTAAAGGACTTCCTTTATGGAATTTTTTCTTTGGACAGAGATCAACACGCTGTCCACACCCATTGACATAAGGATGTCAGCAATATCACGTTGTATCCGGTGGACTGTTCCTCATGTGGAAGTGCTGTAACTGAATTTGCTGAATTCGAGGTCACACCAGATAGATTATAAAACTGTAAATCTGTAATTAAAATAAGAAATACAAAGAAAGGTTAAATGCTGAGAATGTTTGCAGTGTTAAAGTTGCTCACGTACAATATTTTCGATATATACAGTATTTAGCACATGCAGCTCAACACATAAAACATAGCTAAATATCTTTAGACATTATATTTCAACCATCAGAGGAACGAGAAGATTGACTGAATCATTTAAAAGAAAAAGGAAACTATGGAAGTGCAAAATACCCCCCTAAATAAATGCAGTGGTGTTCTTCCTCCATCCTGAAGACAAGTCCTTAGAAAAGTGAGTGAAATGGCAGCTTGTGATCTAAAATCAGAGTCTAAATGTTTTAGATTTTTCCTTCTAATGCCTCACAGCACTTTTTTGCCACAGCTTGCTGGTGTTTTGAGGCAGAATATTTGTTAAAGAGCTTGTGTCATTTTTACACATCCAGTCCCTCTGATTTATTGAAGGGTTGTCAAATATGTTGGACCAGCTGGGTTGGAGATTCATGAGTTTAATAGCAGACAGTGCAAAGAGCTGATTTATACCAAAAACTGCATTTTATATTGTACACATTCTGCAATTTGTACTCTATGAATATGACATATTTTAAATTGTCTATACTGCAGGAATCTTGATATAAACTCCAGTTCTGCCTTTGACAAAGTATTTTTTTTCCCTATTTCCTAACAAAGTTTTACAGCTGAAAATGTGTTGGTAATCTGCAATGCAGTGCTAGTATGTTGGTTTTTATTAAAGTTCTTGTTAAATTAATGTGATGTTTCTCTATAAAGTTATGGGTTATTAGAGTTGGTCATGCATCATATTTTAAGGACCAAATAATCTTTTTGCACCCACATCTGTTTTATGCATAAATTGTAAATTGTTGAATAATCCAATACATAATTTCACAGGAAATCATGTTTTGACACAAAACTGCGTATTAATTAGCAGATTCTATAATCACTTTTGAACTTTTGCTTGCCTCCTTTTGATCTGTCACATTTAAACCCATTCAATGTTCATGTACCTCGGCCAAATATAGTTTCTTGTGTCATGGACCAAATCAGATGGTATCCTGCATGTAGCATGTAGAAGAACCTGAGAGATTGAACTCATTTTGTCTGTTTATACTGGCGCAACCTATTCTTTAATTGGTTCCACAGAAACAGTGACACATTTTTTACCATGTAGATTTATTTATTTATCCTGCTCCAAACCATGCTGTCAGTTTAAGCCTTGTCTAAATGTCAAAACCCCACCTCTAATCCAACCTATGATCCCAAATATGTGTCCTATATTACATGCTTGTATTTGAGCTGCAGAGGCTACAGAAACTAATAATAGTAATAATAATTTTTATTTAAAGCACCTTTCAAGACACCTAAGGACACTTGACAAAAAGGCAGATAAAAAAGAGCAAGAACATAAACATATGAAACAGAAGCATCCATCCATCCATTTTCATCCGCTTATCTGGAGTCGGGTCGCAGGGGCAGCAGCTTAAGGAGGGAGGCCCAGACTTCCCTCTCCCCAGCCACTTGGGCCAGCTCCTCCGGGGGAATCCCAAGGCGTTCCCTGACCAGCTGAGAGGTATAGTCCCTCCAGCGTGTCCTGGGTCTTCCTTTGGGTCTCCTCCCGATTGGACGTGCCCGGAAAACCTCACCAGGGAGGCGTCCAGGAGGCATCCTAACCAGATGCCCGAGCCACCTCAACTGGCTCCTCTCGATGTGGAGGAGCAGCGGGTCTACTCCGAGCCCCTCCCGGATGACCGAGCTTCTCACCCTATCTCTAAGGGAGAGCCCAGACACCCTGCGGAGAAAACTCATTTCGGCCGCTTGTATCAGAAACAGAAGTATACAAATAAAAACAGTAGTAGTCGTAGTAGTAGTAGTAGTACTATTATTGTGTACAATTATATCTACAACAGTAACAACATTATTAATATTAATTATTATATAATATTAATTATTCAATAATAATTATATTTATTATTATTAGTTACTTTGTTACGGTTGTTAATATTATTGTGTAGAATCGACCGGAAGTAAGGTGAACAAATCAACCTTTATTTTGAAAGGCTCCTATCTTGTACCGGATGTGCCGTTCGTCGCAGCAGCTTTTGTCACGCAGACTGGAAGGAGCAGCTCGAGAGGCAGCAGGACTGGACGCAGCCTCGTTGTCTCAGCCTCATGCTTCTTCCTGTGGACTTCTGCTCCTCCTGTCCGCAGTTAAAACTATTGTGACATTATTTATTGTTTTTCTATATCTATTATTTTGTAACAAAAAAGTGGGAAAGGGGGCCCGAGCCATGGAGCTTTATTGCCTGGAGTCGGACATAATCGTGAAAGCCCAGCATGACCCAAACATCCTCTATGATGACAGAGTGTTGCAAAGTTTATTAACTATTGAGGACAATTTTTTACCACAATGCTCATATTTTCAGCGGGTGCAGAAGGATATCCAGCCTTATATGAGACGAATGGTTGCAGGTTGGATGCATGAGGTTTGTTGGGACTTGTGAGCTAACATATTTAGCTAATTCGTGTTGTATATTGTTTTCAATGTGCACTTAGGCTATCTTTAAACTAAATGTAGTTTTAAACGAGTTTTTTGTAGCTTACAGAGGTCATAATGGATGTTAACCTGTCTCACAGTTGAATGAGAATGAGTCACAAAAGGCGTGGGGAGTCGGAAATTCCTCCAAGGCGAAAATTCAATGAGGCTAGCTAGTTATTTACATTGCTTTACGGCTAAGGTGTTGGCATTTTTTGCTAATTAGCTAGCTCAGGCGACAGCGGAAGTCCTGTTCTTAATTTACATGATCGAAAATCCGACATTTTCCACTCAGAATAATTATTATTAATTTTTAAATTAGGCTAACGCAGAGGACAGAGACAGGCAGCGTGGCTGTTAAAGCCGCTTTCAGTTTTGAACACACACAAAAAAATCACCTGATAAGAAACTTTCCTTTGTTTCAACTGTCGGAAACGATTTTATCGAAACTTTTTCACATTTCTAACCCTTTGTGAAGACGTTTTAAAAAGTTTGTTTTATATAAGTTATATTTTTAATGAGGCAAAATATTTTTTAATGAGGCAAACCTCAAAGAGGAAGAGAGGGGGTTGTTGAACGACTTCCTATCGAACTAACTTCTTTCAGCTTTGACTTTAATTTTTATTATTTTTATAAATAAAGCGATGTGAATATTTGTGTTTTAGCCTTTAAGAATTAGGTACGCTGTCAAATTACTGCTATTCTTGTAAAATCTTAATTTTAACAATTAAGTTTTAAATCTCCATCTGGCCACCTATAGACAAAGAGATATCCTCATGTGCAGCTTTCACTTTTAAATTCCTGTTTTTTGGTCTGTTTTTTTCCAGGTATGTGAGGAGGAGCACAGTAATGAAGATGTCTTCCCTTTATCCATTAATTATTTGGACAGAGTTTTAGCAGTGATGCCCACAAGAAAAAGTCTTTTGCAGCTTCTGGGAGCCGTGTGCATGTTCCTGGCCTCCAAGTTAAAGGACTGTAGGCCCATAACAGCAGAGAAACTCTGCATGTACACAGACAACTCCATCACACCACGAGAACTGCTGGTAAGAGCCAGAATTCCAGACGTCCCATTCATTCGTTCATCCATCCGTCCATCCAGCCACAGAAACATGATGATGTCACATTTTGGGAGATTTTACAAAGCTGATAGATGAATCATTCTAATAGGAAGGATCCCTTTTTCCTTATAAGAGAAACGTGCTCAACACAGGCACATTCTTGCTGCAGATCCATGTGGACTGCAGAGACGTGAGATGCCATCTAGTGCCAGCAATGCAGAATAAGCTATGGATCTTATTGCAGTTAGAATTTCTACACAACAAATCCTATATTTGAATTTGCTTGTTTAGCAAAAGTGCAGAAAAACATAAAAGAAAAGGTTTTAAGCAATAGATTTATGTAAAAGTCAGACTGCAGGTAGATTTTATTGTATTTTTTGATAAAGCACATTTTAAACACAATGTTTCAGCAGAACCCTAGAAAACTCTAGTGTAGTTTAAGCGAGACTAAGCAGTTTTTAACACAGCATCACATGGGGCAGCACTCTGTAGCCCTCTGCTGACCAGAAGCAGCACTTAACAGTTTTGTAGAGCATGTGGGTGCCCTAGGGGGCGCTGTTTACTTGCTTAACGGCTGTTGGCTATCTTCTGTGCCAGTAGCTAACAAAAGGCACAGACATATATTCGTAGACACCTCGTGGACTGGCGCTGCCTATTGGAGCTGCCGTAGTGGCCGGCCGCCATCTTAAATGTGTCTCCAATCGCACCCATTGCATTCATTTCTAATGAGGAAGGTGCTTACCCAGTTAAAAAACACCTTATATCAAGCTTTTTTTAACTAATTCAGACACATGGTATGTCATGATAATTAAAATGCAAATATAATTAAACAAAATTTAAAAAATTAAAAAATAAAATCCCATCGGGTAGGCTTAAAAAGTCAATAGTAATCCCCTGTGATCTGTTTTCAACCGTAGGCTGCACAAAAATGGGCATAGTTGATCACTCTGCATTGACTTTGGACAGTGAGGAGACCCATCCAATATGGCGGCGAAGCTGTTACGCTCTCCAGCACCCAATGGGGCGTCTACGTATTCATGTCTATGATAAAAGGCTAGCAGTTAGCTTTTGCAGTTCACTGACCATCAATAAAAAACACAAAAAGTAGAAATACAATAAGGAGTTCGCTTTTTTGTTGGTATCATGGTGGAGCCTGGACGTAAGAGTAATGTCTTTGGAGGTTAAGGAAAGAGCTAAAACCAGAGTGAAAATCGACACAGCCGGCATTCATTTGAGGGAGGCTATGAAATGACGGGCCTGGCTGTGTTGCTACTAGACTTGTAAGTAATACTATTTTTTTGTCCAACAGTGTTGATCTTTTGAATTTGTGGCTTATTTAGTATCAGTTGGCCCATGTTAATGTTTGCTTGTTGTTAGCGCTACCTACAGCAGGCTGCTGCAGGGTTGTTTTTGACGGTTGTAGTTCCACTTTCAACCAGTAGGGCAGAGAAGCTGGAAACTGTTTAGTGTTACTTTAACAGATTAAATATTTTTTATTTTGTTTAGAATTTCTGCTTTGATGTAATCAGCAACACTTATTACAAGGACAGACTTGGAGATGACATTTTTCACATTTTCATCATAATCAGCAATGCTTAAGTTTCAGTAATTGATCCCATAATCTATGGAAGTTGATCTCGCCTTTGTTAAAAGAAACAGTTTTGTTTTTTTTAAGAACGAGATTTTCAAAGCAGCTGTTCAGGAAGTGAGCCCACAGTCAGCGAAGCGTCACCCTGCTCGTATTACAATCACTGATCTCCAGGCCTAGAGCAGGTTTTAATGTGAGCAAGCTAGTGGTTAGTCGTATGCATGAAACACACACTTTGGTGAACTTTTTAGATGACTAGGATCTTCTTGGTTATGTGGGGACTGCCCCCGTGTAGTCTTGGGGTTTTAACTTTTACTACATTTGACGTTTTGGGGATTTACTATGCCATGAAGAGGAAACGACGAGCTAGATACCGATGTTTTAAACTAACCATAAAAAATTAGTAGCTCTGTCTGTTTAGCTGGATAGTTTTATTTCTCTAGATTCGGTTTCTAGGTTACTTTTTGGATTTCCAACTTCTTAACCAAATATAAATGTGTTATTCTGGCTTGTAGGACTCTTTAGCCATCTATATTGCTTTGGTGTTCGTAACTGAGTTTTGGAAATATTGGTGGAAAAGGTGTCAGCCATCTCTCTAGTATAATGGAACTATTTTGTGCTACTTTGGCCCTCAAACCACCAAATAAAAATAAAACCTTATACTGGAAAATACAGTTAAAAAGCTCAGCAACATGTCCAGAAATCACAAACTGATCCTTCAAGAAGTGCCACAAAACCTGCTCTGTCTTGTTGCATCTTGCAACAAATTTGATGTAAGTTGCTTCCCTAATTTGTGTTTTACAGGAAATAGTCACGTTGAAGCAGACGGTGCTCAGCTTGAGGTTTCACGGGAGCTTTAAAATGTCAACCCTGTTGCTGCCTGAAAAGCAGAGCTGCCGTTCTCGCCTATGAAACCAAACTACTGATCGTGTAGATGCAGTTACATGAAAGGAAGCTAGTTTCAGAGAATTAGAAACAAAAGTTTAGGTCAAAATCTCCATAATTCTTGAGCTGATAAGGACAGGAAAGTCTGAGTTACTGGGGAGGTTTTTAAAAGTCACAATAATACCCAAGATTTCAAATTATCTTATAGATGGTACTATAAAGAGTTTACTTTTAGGTCATTTAGAGCCAGTAATGTCCTGCAACAAAGCTGTTTCACAGGTGGAAAAATGCATAAATTAAATTTCACTCTACAGGCGAGATTTTCTTTAATGCGGGATGAGAAAATATATACATATTTGCTAATGAATAATAATCCCAACTAGGGCTGCATGATATTAGGAAAACCTGCGATATGCGATAACAGTACTTAATATTGCGATATCGATATTACTTGCGATAAATGAACAAATACTTAAGTCTGCAGTTTTTGTATATATACTTTAGACACACCACTCCATCCTCTATCATTAGTATTAATACAGTAACAAAATGAAATCATGCAAGTTCACATTACATTTCTAGAGCCCAGTATATAGATCTTTATGGTTGCGTTTGAGGTAACAACGGCGATTTGTCGTGTTTCCCCTCATGGTTGCCACGGGTGTTTGGCATGTCTTGCAAAGTACTTGTGTTTGTTGAACACAAGTACTTTGAAATAATAGTCATGCAGTTTGAATTATGAGTTCTTTCTCGCTAACATTTTCCGCACACGTCTTACCGTCAGTCATTGCGACGCCCTCTAAGCTAACTCAGGTGTTTGCTAGCCATCCAAATGAAGTGCCGTCCACCTAGGCACCAAGGCCTCTAACCTATAAGAACCCAACAGATTGGCCGAATGGGTGAAGGGCTCCATTTGATTTGTCAAAAACTTCATGCTTCCATTTGATTGACTAAATACATTATGTGTAGCAAAAATCTGAGATGACCATTAATTGCGATATTTTTCTGTTCTTTGCAATATGTCTATTGCGCATGCTGATATTGCGATAACGATACATTTTCGATATATTGTGCAGCCCTAGGCCCAACCGATCTGCGAAGCTCCACCCATGAGGTTAGATGAGCTCAGTGTCAAAGAAGCTAAACAAAAAGAAGAGATGTTGGCTAGCAAAATGGATGACATAAAAGCAAAACTGGATAGAAGCGCATACCATTCTTCTGTACAATCCTTCTAATGAGGCGAAATCGAACATGTGGCGGAACTTTGGAATGGTCAGTTTCGGATTTTAAATCAAAAGGTTGTGTCCAGATTTGATCAAGTGTAGGACTGGGCGATATGGCCTAAAATCATTATCACGGTATATTGAGGCGTTCACCTCGATAACGATAAATGAACGATAACTACATGTATGCGCAAAAACAAAAGTTGTCCACTAGATGGGGCTGTCACATGTATTACGTTGAGTCACATTGCCATTTGACTCGAGGTGGTACAGCTTCTTAGGGCCGGACTATACTTACTGTTTAATTATGTGTGCGCATGTTTAAATAGGCTGCTGCACGTAACTTGCGTTGGTTTGAAGCATCGTTTGCGCGTGTAACCGAGCTAAACTTGAACAGGTACAAGTCCAGCTCTTCCCTTTATAGTCTGACTCTGCGTTGTGTTTAATAATTGCCCAGAAGACAGGATGAAGTTGAATGGTTTAATCTGTATGGAACAGGATATGTACTGGTCACATTCATATGTTGATCACAGCAAGAGCAGTACCTTATGACGAATAGCCACCATTAGCAAAAGCTAGCAAGTTATTTTCTAACTCTTAAAATGTACAATATGCAGCTCCTTAACATTAAAAGTGCCATAAGTGCATATTATATTGAGCTAGCGGTTACATAAAATACAATAGACTACAATATATGATAATTTAGCAAAATGCTAATATCTATGTACCCACCTCGTGCTAGTCTCTCACAGAATGGCACTATGACCCCTGTGTCTATTGTAATTATCACAACTGACCACCAGGAGGGGGTATTGTTTCCCCATAACGAATGACAAGTGGAATTATGTACACAAACAACCCTGTTACACGGCACGTCCCCCGAAATTAACGTGACGCATCCGAACGCTGCAATTTATGAGTAACCAGTAGGTGGAGTTGACAAAACAATCAAGAGACACTCACCACGGTGACTCCGTCTCTGGTCTAGAGGTCTTTCATACTTTTTACGATACCACTCCTGTCTTTTTTTTCTGTCGTGATCTCAAATTTAACCAGTTACTGATCTCTATTTATGCCATGTTTGTTTTGGTTGTACCCACAAACTCGGCTCTCTATCCGGTCTGAGTACTCTAGTTTGCCCCCTAGTGGAACACTGCAATACTACATGCAGTGTAGTGCAGTGTAGCAGCAAGTATATGAACGAAGACACCGCCTGCGCCAATGTGAGGTTAAAGAGCACGTATATTCCAGGCCTTAGGGACATGAACGTCGCCAACCTACACACATCTTTTCATTTTTTTTATTACTGAATTTATTGACATGAGAAAAATTATATCAATTAGAGTCAGAAATTTTGATGACGATAAATTTTCTATTTATCGCCCAGCCCTAATAGAGGGGTAACCAAGGGTATCTGGTCGGGTTTGAAAATCATCGTAACAGGTGTGGGTTGAGCCTGAGTGGCACGCTGAACCGTGTTGAAGCCTGCCCCTAGTGGCTACTAACTGTATTGCTGTGAAAATGGCTTTGTTTATCAGACCCAGGGCTTCAAATTTTGTCTAACAGTGTCCAACACTTAGGACAAAATCCATCTCTCAAAACTTTGTAGTAGTTGGAAAAACTGTTGATATGAGGACTGAATTGCATCATTTGTCAGAAATTACTTTTAAGTCATATATGTTTATGAATGCACAATGTTGGATTCACATGAAACTAATTTAAAATATCATTATATGGTTAAATGTGTAGTATGTCTGTTTACAAAAATGTATTTTGTTTACACATTTGTTTTTGTCCTGTTTTGATTGGAATAGGAGTTTAAACCTTATGTTTATTTTTCAAATTTGTTTTCTACTCAGTTTAAAGTTGAGCTGCTATTAACAGACGGGTAAACTTGTTGGTTTTATGTACAAGAGAACCGAAAGACAGGAAATGAAAACATGAAATGTGTGCTCTTTTTTCATTTTGGTTAGCCTGAATGAAAGTCATTTATGTGCTGCTGCTCAAGCAGTGCAAACTCATTGTAGCTGTTTGAGGCTTGTGACAGGAAGGAAAGGGCTTGCTGTCTCATTGGCAAGCCCTCTAAGCAGGGCACAGCTTGTCACATGTCGGCGATATGAACACAAAGGATGCGAGGAATGAGAGAGGCACGCAGATAATAAGATACAGTGAGGAGAGATAAAGTGAAGAAATGCTACTCTTCTTACAGAGCTATTTCCTCTGGGAATAGGGACAGACTGATCTTTTTTCACGGTCAATGAAGGCATGGCGGCACGCCAATCAACCCCCTGACTGAGTAGATTTAGCTAGGAATGATCTTGAACTGACTCATTCATGTTTTTCTTTAATCATTCTTGTAGGAGTGGGAACTAGTCGTGCTGGGGAAGTTGAAGTGGAACATTGCCTCGGTTATCCCCAACGATTTTATAGAGCACATCATGCGCAGGCTGCCCCTTCCCAAAGACAAGCAGGCGATGGTTTGCAAACACACGCAGACGTTCATCGCCCTTTGTGCCACAGGTAACTCACAAACACCCAAAAGCGATTGTTTGCTCCCTTTCAGTCAGTTTGCTGCTTTTTCTTTCCTGCATTCACCAGAATATTCCCACACACAAACATTCTCTCATCGTGAGTCATGTGTGACGTCTTTCGTCTCTGCAGACTGTTTTATCCACTTTCTTGTCTTTCCAAAGCCTCTAGTAAACTTTTTTCTCCCACCCGTTCCAGCTGCTGAAGCAAAGTGTCTGGGAAACTCCTCTATCGGCCCTGTGTTTAGATTAGCCACCTTCCCTTGTATGTATGGTATCATGCTGTAAGTTGGGCATGTGTGGACACACTGCTAGGTGCTGCTGAGCTACTCTCCTGGCATTGTTTGTTGACAGGGAAACTTCCAGGTTTAAAGAGTCAGGGCAGCGATCCAGTGATCTTCCTTCCTTCCTCCTCCCATCCTGGCCTCACGTCCAAAATAAACTCGAGACTCCGAAAAAAAAAAGGCTCATGTCCCCTTAGGGCCTTTCTTTTTTTGGTACATTTTCATGGCATTCCTTTGCATTCACGAGGAATCCCTCTAATATTTTCATATCCTGGACCGAAACGCTACTGCTAACACGGAATATATGCTGAACTCTATCACAAGGCTGCTTGTTATCTCCCAACTCTTCTCTGTTAATTCAATGGAGGAAATGAAACAAAGGAGGTCAGTTGGGTGTGATAAAATTCCTCTGAAACGTCAGTGTGGTCAGATCCAGCCAATCGGTACTTGTTTACTACAGTTGGCTGTTAGAACCATAGATTCCTTTAATGAGTTTCATGCCCCATTCAGCACAGTTTTTGTCACTTTATTTTATTTTTTTTTATAAATTTGGGTGTGTTTCAGTGGTTGCTTCTGCTATTCATAAGCAGCTGCTTATATCATAGCACAAAGCAGCCGCAGTGGGGGAAGAAAAAGGGAAGCCTGCTGCGGTTTTGCAGTAATGTAAATGTTTGGAGTTTTATACAGAGTTGAGATGTTATTCTTATATTTGAGGAGCTCCTCCTATGGACAGATGGTCTCCTGGGCGCAGTCATCCAGGCTCCTCTTCGAGGTTTTAATCAAAGCTATCAAGCCACCACGACTGGCTGTCATTGTGCTGATGAAGAGTTTAGCTCTTAGCAAGTTTGTGTTAATTCCCTTTCACGTGTGTGTGTTGAGATCCAGAGAGGGCTGTTCACTTTTATTGCTGCTGGTAATTGTTTTCATACAAGGATGTTGAAATCTCACCGGTAAAAGTATGTTTTGATGAAAGGGTTTAAAAGTTGTACTTCTGATGACTTTTTTTAACAAATCAGCAAATTGGTTTTCTAGAAAGTGTCGACTAACTTAAAGGGTTCTAGAACGTTTGTTTTACATTTGGAAACTGTTCTTTGAGCCTCTCTAGAGCATATTAAACTTTGTTGGGGCTCAGCATGGTCCAGGAGTTCCCATGATATAGCCCTACAATAAACAGACTTGGATCTATCTGGCATTCATTCAAAGTCTGGATATTCCCAGAACATCTTGGAATGTTGTCCTGGAATGTGCTCTCCAACATTCTTCTTTGTTTTCCTCTCGTCCAACAAGAACGTTAGCAGTAGCTCGAGGTAGCATCAGCAGTAGCTCGGGCTAGCGTTTTATGCTTCTCCGTCTGCGTCACCACGGAGACACACAATGCCATTATCCATCATTGCGAGGGCTCTCCAACAGGCACGCAAGGACGGATGGAGTCGAGCCCGCTTTTCTAAAAATTGTCAAATGAGACAGAGAGTGCAAGCTTGAGATTGGCCAGGACTCCGCTTCCTTTAAATTCATCAACAGCACCGCCATTGCCCCCTCAGAAAAATAAAAAGAGCCAAAGATATCTAGCGGCGGACACGGAGCATCTTGAAGACTACCTTGCGGAAAGACTGAAAATATGAACGTTTATTCACTCGTGACTGGAGGAGTATAAAGATACGCAGCAAGCGTTTTATTCGTGGACGGAAACGATGGGAAACGTGGGTTTAGAGGTGGCGAGCGCATGAAGAGGTGGAGGAGAATGAGGGACAAATTTGTCTGTGTTAAGTCTCTGAAATAAAATAACACAATAGTAAATGCACTAACTTGGACCGGATACATGGCAGGATACCCCAGAAAAGCACTACGCCCTCTGTTGTCCTGGCGGAGAATTGCTTTGCAACACTCCCCAGGTGATGGAGAAGTAGGAAGGGAACACATCTCTGTCAATACGTGTGCATCTCTTCCTCGTGGAGCTGACGGAGAAGCATAAATTAGGCCTAACATTTATTTATTGCCAACGTTGAAGTGGGTTGGGGCCTGCAACTTAAGGGTGTGTGTCTACAACTGAGATATGTTAAGCCAGCTTTTCTCACAACGAACCGTTTCGGAGACGGTACATTTGACACCCCAAGCTGCCTTTATTCAACGACAACAATGTAAATGCAGTTTTGAAATCTAAAACCCCTTTTAAATCCCTTCCAAAGATTTTAGTTTAAATGAAATTGATTCAATAACGGATCTGGAGTCAGTTTAGGGGTGGTTTGCTGCTCCTGTATCCAGACTTGGTGTGTCTTTATTCTTCCAGTCTTGGATGTGGACTCGGGGGAGTCAAGGCTGGAGCTCATTGCTCCACAAGTAGGAGGATTCCTTCTCTGCTTTTCTAATCAGAGCTGAGGTTTCCCAGAAAGAACCCAAACAGGTTCGATGCAACTATGTCCAGAGTGTGGGAAAATCAGAATCAACTGTGACTCTTCCTCACCTGTCATGCGTCTCACATTCTTCCTCTGTGCTCATGCTGTTTGTGTCACACTATGACCCAAAAGCTGCTGCTTGACTAATTGACCATTAATTCTCTCCTCGGCAGATGACCGTCTTGCCATGAACCCTCCGTCTATGATTGCCACTGGCAGCATAGGAGCTGCTATCTGTGGCCTGCAGCTGGACCACAGCGACCAGAGGCTCATTCGGGACAACCTGACGGACCTGCTGGCCAAAATCACCAACACTGAAGTGGTGAGTGTCAAAACACGTGGGATGCAATCACCCAAGAGCACCGCAACAGCACAGTTAACAGCTGGGATTGTAATATCGCACGCAAGCAGCATAAAAGGCCCTTTTAGAGAACAACAGGGATGACTTCAGTAGTGGCACATTGAAGCTATTTACTTCTCATGGAGAGAGAGGGAGAGCTAGCTTTTGGTTCTTGGCTGGAGAGCCAGACTGCTGCTATAAAGAGTAGCGGCAGCGGGAATGTCTTCTTAAAACTCAGAGCCCACATTCTTGTGGTAGGACACATGCAGTTTCTGTGCATGCCTCCTACTTTATCTGCGTACCCCTCCTGCTGGAGGAATAAAGGCAAGAAACGTCCGTTTTTCAGCAGAAAACTTTGGACAAACAGAATTATCTTACCTGCAGAAAGAGGCAGCTTCAAATGCTATTTGGGCATTGCTCAATATAACTGCGTATAATTAGATTTTACCACCTCATTCTCATTAGGATTACATATATCGCATACATGTTCAAGAGATGGGGTTGGACATTTTTGGACTTCAGTGGAAAATACAAATTTTTTACTTTATTCCAAAATGTCCTTAGTTTGTTCTGAGTGCATTTTGTTTTACATACAACATTAAAGAAAATGTCCAGAGACTTTGTCACAATGATTGAAAACACTGAATATTTAGTTTTTCATTGTGCAATATGCAGTTTGGGACCTCTTAATAATTTAAAACAATTAGTGTGCTCTGTTAACAATTAAAGGAACACTTGACAGTTTTGGCTTGCTTTTAGCACCCCCTAGTGTCAGTTAGTGAAAGCAAAAGTAAAACCTATCTCCTCGCTGTGCGTTTGTCTTTTTAACACCTTAATCTAACTGCTGAAATGTCTCCTCAGCCTGCATTAGTGTCTACAGGAGCGGTTCATCACTAAATCAAACATATCAGCTGTGTTCATGATCTAAAACATGCTGGAAGCAGCCCGCCACTCTGAAGTTGCAAGTGCAGTATTCTGGCCAGAGGGCGGTGGGGATCTGAGTGACATTTCATTAACCCTGTAAAAGGTCATTTAACACATACTAGCTCAAGACATTTATTTAAAAATATGAAAAAGTTGCATAGTATGGCTTGAACTAATTTTTATTGGGAATTTAATTTTAAAATTAGTCAAAATTTGGTTTTAATTCAGCATTTGATCACTTTCAGGAGCACATTTTAATCAGTGTCTTATGGAACGCATTTTCAAAGAAATTTAACATTATTTTCTAGTCATTATTACTTTAATAATATTTTTATATACCATATTACCATATTATGACCTTTTATGTTCAAAATGAATTAAAATAATACAAAAAAACCAACTTTAATTGTTTCTTTCTAATTGATTTTGGGATTAAGGTTGCTTTAAGTCCTCTGATCTGGGATAAGTGGAGTAATGAGGGTATGCATTTTTAGAATGATATAACCCTTTTTCCCCTTCATCATTTGGGTCACATGACCACACATGCTTTGCAGTTATTCCAACAATATTTTGTGATAGACATCAACAGTTCAGCTTCAGAGCCCACAGAAACACTGTTTTTGTCTTTTAGTTTGTGGTTAAGTTGTCATGGTAACAAGGGCCCCACTGCTTCGCCGTCACAACAGCAGCCCCTCGACTGCAGCCCATCAGGTTCCAATTATTTGTACATTTTAAAGGAATGTCTGCCCTTTTTTTTTTTCGTTTTGCGAGCTTCGACTCATTCTTTAGGGGTCCTGCAGTCAGCTCAGGGAGGCAGACCTCCCACATCTTCAGCGCAGACCTGTTGGGGGGTGGGTGGGATGGAGAAAGGGAGAGGATCCTCTTTCATAAGAAAAGTTTTCTAAAAACATCCGGTTGCAATGTCCTGGATTCTGTTTTACACCCAAATTCAGAGGGTCAGTAGGTCAAAGCCATTTCCTCTGGACCCCACATGAGATTGACCGTGCCGTAAACCCCAGTTGGGGGAGGAGGAAGGAAATCTAGCGTTTCAGATGTGCTTATCTGTTGCCTGATGGACCCCAGAGCTCTTTCGGGACCTCTGACCCCCTCCTGTGAACCTTTGCTTGTACCACAAACAAGAACAAGTCTCATGTTAGAGGATTTCTGTACCCACTGTGCAGCCATGTTGTTGGTATTGGACGGCTGCTGGTACTCATTGTTCTGTTCATGATGCAGACAGGACCACCAACCTCTAGACACATAATTCTTGCTGGTATGCAAAGCATGTGAATAAAACTGAACTTGCATGTGAAATGCTAGTGTTTTGCACGCCAGTGTCTGCTTACAAGCGTACAGTCTTCATCTTTGAATCGACTCAGCAGCTTTTATTTACAGAAACACAACTCTGTTTATCAGTAATGTCAAGGTTATTGATTGTGACTGGCGTTGTTGGTCTTTTTTATCTACAGCAAAAGTGAAACATTTGTTCTTTAACAAACATTTTAAGTGATAAATGTGAAAAATTTGTACATTTTTTTGCTTTGATTTTTTTTTAACAACCTTATGATTTCTTTAAATTTTAGCATTGAAACGTTAAAAATAATGAATCCTTGTAGGAGTGTGTTCTGGCAAGAATCTGTCAATATGATAAATATCACAATACAGGGGAGACGATATTGCGAACCCAAAAGCCAGATGAGATGATATTTGCTATTTTTAAGAATGAATTTAATTTGAAAATGGGGCCAGACACTTCCTAGACACACCAGGTATTCTCTCGAAATCTTGTTCCATCAGAACAAAGGTGGTAAAAACTGCTGCCACATAGGGTGATATGGCCTAAAATCAATATCACGGTATATTGAGTTCACCCCGAGAACAATAAATGGACGATAACTACATGTATGAGCAAAAACAAAAGTTGTCCACTAGATGGGGCTGTCACATGTATTACGTTGAGTCACGTTGTCATGTGACTCCAGGTGGTACAGCTTCTTAAAGAGACATGAACATCGCCAACCTACACACATCTTTTCATTTTTTTATTACCGAATGTATTGACATGACAAAAATTATATCGGTTAGAGTAAAAACTTTCAATAACGATACATTTTTATTTATCGCCCAGCCCTACTGCCACCCAGTTCTGCCAGCTAGCAGTCAAGAGTTTGAATTTCACCACACAAGAGATGCAGTAAATGTTTGCATGTAAATTCTCAATAAAAAATCTATACACTACTTTTAAATGTCAGTTCGTATCATAACATTAAATGTCGTGATATCTCTATCAGTTTTCTCTTACATCCCTTGCATGTCAGATGAGGGCTATGCAATACAAAATATGCCTAAATAACATTAGGCTAATTGGAGACACAAAATGCGATGAAATTAGCCAAAATTTTGCAAGAATCTCATTAAATTGCTACGTATACAATTTTTTCAGAAGATTTTTATGGCCGGCTATTTTATTTGGGGCACATCACTGAATTGCAAACCTTTTGCATGTCTTTTCTGGTCCCAGATTAGTCAAAGTGTTTTAAAGCCATAATTAACTTTTTTATATTTTTAAATCATGTTCTTGAGCCAGTATGTGCTAAAATGACCCTTTACAGGGTTAATGAAATGTCACTCAGGCCACCACCGCCCTCTGTGGGCAGAATACCGCACTTGCAACTTCAGAGTGCCGGTCCAGTCCCTGCTGGACTTAGAAAAAGGAGCTGACATGCCTGGCGCTGCAGTCTGCTTCCAGCATGTTTCCTGCATGTTTCAGATCATGAACTCAGCTGATTTGTTTGATTTAGTGATGAACCGCTCCTGTAGACACTAATGAAGGCTGAGGAGACATTTCAGCTGTTAGATTAAGGTGTTAAAAAGACGAACGCACAGAGAGGAGATGAGTTTCAATTTTGGTTTTGCTAACGAACACTAGGGGCGCTAAAAGCAAACCAAAACTGCCATGTGTGCATTTAGTAATTTGGTTGTTAACACGTCTCAAAGTTGTCTCAAATTTTTTGCATTTTCTGACTCACTAAAACTGAAAGTCCTAAATGACAATCTCTTGACTGAAAAATTTCCTTTTAATGTTGTGTTTTTTTTCCCTGTGACTCATTCAAGGAAAATGAGAACCCTCACAAAAATGTTTAGATATTTCAGAAACTGCCGCAACACACTGCAATGCTGAGAAGAAGTTTTTTTAAATAAGCTGCAATGATATTTTGATGGAAGCATGCATGTGAAACCCCTGATGACTTTTCTTTTTTCTATTGTTCTAGGATTGTTTGAGAGCATGCCAGGAGCAAATAGAGCGTGTGCTGGCCTCCAGCCTGCAGCAGGGACAGCAGTACCGGCAGGAGACCGGCGTCAGAGCTGGCAGCAAGGCACGGGAGCAGCAAGACCAGTCAAGCACCCCAACAGATGTGCGTGACGTCAACTTATGAGCTCCCATCATCCTCCGACTCGCACAACTCTCGTGCCTGCCAACCAATGAACTGAGGGGGCATAAGCTGCCATTATCTTAAACTCCCCCGAGTGATGGTGCGACAATCTATGAACTTTTAGAAATTAAGAAATTTTTTTCTCCTTTTGCCCCACGTTCACGCCTAGCTTCGGCGTATTTCCTCCTTTTCGTCCAGGTCACAAAACTTGATAGTGCCTTAGGTTCCCAGAGTACCTAAAATATTTTCATACTTGAAAAAATAAAAGCTTTGCATAATTATATTATTTGTATTTCTTTTGATACAACTTAAAGTAAACAAACGATGTATATTTAGCTAGCCTTTGTTAACTCTTTAACCATTTTTTTAATGACCAGTTTAAATGGGATTTTCTGCATCTGAAAATCCACTCTAGTAAATAAAATGCTGATGATGCAGTAACAAATCAAACTGGTATCCATCTAGGAGAGTGCTACTGCTGTTAGCAGCTCTATTTATCATTTTGTGCACCTGTAGCACTGCTTTCTATTTATGCAGAGAAGCTGGGAGTGGGCTGGGCCTGCTCGCTGAGAGAGGACATGAAATAAGTCTGGGATGTGGAGCAGTGGCTGCTGTTTCAAAAGCTATCGACTCCCCTGCCAGCTCCAGACTGGAGTGCTGAAAGAACCGTGTTGACGTGTTTTTGAATTCATTAAGGCTACATTATTCTGTTTTTATTGTAGCTCACATACATTAGAGCACAGTTAAGACTTGTATTTACTTTTTATTTTATTTTAAGGGATTTAGATTGGTATCGCTGATTCTGTGTTAAGAGTTCTGGCAAGTTATTTTTACAAGGTTTGAGAGGAACCAGAGGCAGGATGGAGGGTTTCTTGTAAGATTTGAAAAGAGAAGGCGTGTGGAAAGTTGCTGGAAAATGGAAAGTTTGGGTTGATTGTAAACAGCGGTGACGAAGGTCGTTTTTAAGCTTTATGATGTTTCTGCCATTGCACAGTACCAGCGTAAGAGAAGAGATTCATGATGATCTTCAGGATCGATTTGGTGCGTTTTTCAGTTCGTCTTTCTGATAACGTTAATCTTTTGCAGAGAGGGTGACACGGAATAATATTGATGCACTTTTAAAACACGCTCCTTAAGATTGGTAAGGGGATAGTGGTTGATGAAAGTTCAGAGGATTTTAGATGGGTTTTTTTTTTATTATGAATTTTCTTTTAAGTTATTTTCTTTTTTTTCTGGGCTGGATTCCCATGGGGGTGATGCCTGTTGTCTCAAGTTATGCCTCAAGATAGAATTATCAGCATTATAGTAAGTAGTTCACAAACTGAGGCAAGCCACACCACACGTCGACATCAGTGCAGTTATTTAACCCAGAACTTGAATTTCTTCGGTTGAGGCTACTAACGACCCCTTCCAGTAGTTTTGTTAAGAGTTACGAACTTCTCTAAATATATAGTGTTTAATTTTCTGATTATTGCTTCTGAACTGCAGTTTCAAAACCTTTTCTATGAGTTTTACATATGTATGTAATCAATTACTCAATGAATGAAAGTGCTTGAAATCCACATTACATTTTTGAATCAAATGTAGATTATAAATTGTGTTCATGCATGTGCTGTTGTGCAAAAAGCCAAAATGTCTGTTTTCCACAAACGTGTGCTTTAAACAGGAAAATGTTTGATGCTTTTACGTGTTCTGTTTGTACATTTCCAAAGTAAGAAAGATAATCTATGAAGATTTCTTGCTGCTATTAAGCTTTTCTTTTCTAGTCTTACACAAAAATCCTTTTGTCACTTGTGTGCTGCTATATTATGATAAATTTATAGGTAACATGTTAACTTTTTTTTTAATGTGTGAGAGGGAACGTAAAGTTTGTGGCGGGACTGGAAGTTCTTGTGTTTGCAGACCTTTTTGATTAGCATGTTTTATCAATTTATTGTTGTAATTGTATCTTTGTTCTATCATATTCTTGCTGCTTCTTTTGTACCTCAGGATATTTAAATTGGATAGACCGAGCAAGAGCCCTTCTCACCAATACCTCATCACACTTCACACCACACACATACACACACACACTGTCTTCACTTTGTTGGACGGGTTTTTGTTTTTATTTAATGTTTTTGTTCCGGTTGAGAAATTCATCTGCCATAGTCCTCTGAAAATTATAAAGTACCGGCAACCTATTTTTAAGGCAGTTTGTTTCACGTCATCTCGTGCTACGTCAAAAACATCCTTTGCTATGTGTTCAGTAATTATCAAAAAATAACAAAAAAATGTTTTCTATTAAAACATGTTTGAATTAGTTCATTTTAATAAAATGGAATATTTTATTATTGAGGTACCCATTTATGCAGAGTTTTGTAATTGTTCTATGTGGTTGTTAAGCCCCAATACCCCCTCCTATCCTAAGCAACCACACAGTGTACCTCAACAAGCTGTCCTCAATAAATTGGCTATAATCACTTGTTTCTATTATTTTGTGTGTTTTCAAACGTTTTTGTGTCACCAATTAATAAAACCTGCAGCCTGGAAGTTAGAATTGGTCTCACTAAAAAACAAACAAAAAAAAAAACAGTACCATATGATAATTAACTGTCAAAATACTGTATTACGCCTATTAGACATTGGAATCTGTTGCCTATGTATATGTAATATATTTGGCCAATATTTAATTATTTTTAATTGTAAATGCAAAAGGATAAATATTTTAATCAACTTGAAAGTTTTTGCAAACTTTAACACTTTAATCAAATGTTTTGACAACTATTTAATATTTGTTTTCATTCACAAATTTTGCCAAATGCACAGCAGAAAATATAATTAGTAAATACAGAGCTAGAAGTGGAAAAAATAAGTGCCGGTGTTACAGCAAAATCTAACATCTGTACGCTGAGAGGTACCGGCCCACTTAAAGCTCTAGAACACTAAAAACCTGCAGGAATTTTAAGTGGTGAAATCTACAGGAAATGCTGTTAAGTTTGGTCTTGTTTAGCATTATGAATGCCTGTAGTAACAGTTTTGGTCCAGCAGAGGGCAGACAAAAATCCTTAATCTCAAAAGACAAAGGATTGAGTTATCGTGTTTTCATCCAGTTGACCTAAATAATAAATAAATCCCTTATAGACAGATTATGTCCCCATCAACCAAACCAAATGTCAGATTACAAGTAAATAAATTAAAAGTTTATAAGTTAAGTAATCAGTCAAATAATAGAAATGCATTTATTATTTTTACTGTTTGATGTTTGTCTAAATATATTTTTACAAAAGTTACTTAGAAGAAACATTTCCTCTAAATTATTTTCAAAATATGTATTGTTGCTTTGAAAGAATGGGGAATGTGCGCCCTCTGGTGGTAGGAAATAGAACAACACCCTGGTTTCCAACAGCAATAAGGCAAGGGTTGCTGCTGTCTAGCGGCTGAAAGCTGGTACACGTTTGTTCTTTTTAGCCAATTAGAAGAGAATACTCCTTATCTTAATGAAGCCTTAAAAATCTTAATATTTCTTTTTGTCATTTTGGTAATAATAATAATACCAAGGAGTAGAAGGAGAAGAAGGAACTGGATTTATTGACTTCCTTAGTAGAAACACTTCCTTTAAATTCTTCCAAACACTATGCTTTGTTGCCTTGACAGAATGAGGAATTTGTATGGCATCAAAATAAATAAAACACATTGTAAATTCAAACAAATGAAATTGTAAATTCGAAAAAGACTAGAAAAGTTGAAAAAAGTAATCAGAATTTTTTTTTAAATGAAAATAATAAATATAACTGTAAACCCCCAAAAATTGAAAACTTGAAAAATGAAATGGTAAATTTCATTAAAACTGCAAGCCTAAACATTATTTTCATAAAGGAAAATGAAGTAAAATTTATGCATATTACGTTTCACTTCCCCCTGTGCTGCTGTCAGTCTTGAGTTTACTTCTGCCTTGAGTCTGATTTTACGTGGGGGCGGGCTTAGTATTATTGGCTAGCTGGGAAATGATAGCCTGGTGAACTAGACCAAATTCTTGCATTGCAAAGTTTCTTGCAATGAAAAGTTAGTATATATTCACATATATAGGATGGCTTGCCAGGCTAGGGAAATGATTGACATCTGGTGAGTGCTTAGGTTTTACGTCATTTCCGCCCGTGTAGCGCTTCTGTGGCCCAACCTCGCAATGCGCCCTACGCCCTTCTGTTAAGTGCCCTAAGAGGTGGTGCGCAATATGCAAAGACTGTATATAATGAGGCAATATGGTAGCCTGGCAAGCCATCCTATATATGTGAATATATAGAACTCTGCAAAGCAAGAATTTGGTCTAGTTCACTAGGCTAGCATATATAGCCCAATCCCAATGAAGTGTACTTGAAGGAAGTACGCAGTAAGGCTTCGAGTGCTTAGTACGTTTTTTTTTAATTTAATTTAAATTTTTTTTTTTGAATGCGTAGTAAGTGTGCCTAATTGGGACCTGGGCATTGCGTCATCGACCGCTACGCATGCCGATATCTATATATAAGAGGCCGAGATGCAGGTCGCTGTTTATGCTACTTTTTAAAAAAATCTTTATTAACAACTTTCCAACAAACAAATATTTGACTAAATTTACATTCGCATGAATAAATATCATTCATCGTCTTTAAATTAACCTCTTTCATTTGAAAATACATATTTTCAGAAAAGGCACTTGAGCCATTGCTCCGCCTTCTTCTCAAACTCTTGATATTAAACTGATAGATATGATATGCTCAAACTTCCCACGAAGCAATGGATTGTGGGTAATACCGAAGTCGGCATTGATGCGGACTTGGGCGAAGTGCGGATCAAGGGTTCAAAAGGGGCGTGGTCACCTTCCGCACTCCTTGCACCCCTGGCTGGGAAGTGCGAGAGTTGGGATTGGGCCTGTGTTGTTAGCACGTTGGAGGAGCGGAGCGCTGAGTTTACCTGTGGTGGGATGGCGGACCGCCGTTCTTGTGCAGTGAGTTAATTTTGTGTTGATGTACCGTTTATGCAGTTCAAAGTTTTGTTGTAGTTCAACTTATTCCGTGTGATTGAGCAGCGAATGCTTCTTGTTAGCGGCTAACCAGGTTAGCCTTAGCTACATTCGAGAGTATCAGAGCATCTCATGTAGATCACCTCAATGTTTTGTTAACCTAATCTGAAATTGAATGCACATTCTCTGAGATGTTAGTGTTATGAAAGGTAGCCTCACCACCGTGCATGAAGCATATGTATTATTTAGCACACAAGATTAAATCTAAGTTAAATCACATTTCTGAATACATGTCTCCTATCCTGGTCCTCGATATCCACCATCCAGCATGTTGAGTTGTTTCCCTGCTCCAGCATGCCTGATTTTACAAAGCAGACGTTCTGCAGAGTTTGATGTCCACCATCCACTGAGTGTGCCGTGTTGGAGTATGTAATCAACAAAAACTTGCAGGATAGTGGATTTTAAAGACCACGTGGCAGGGTTTTGCACCCATGCTTTAGACTTGTATCACAAACTTTATGTTAACTTGGTTTTTCATTAATTAGCACAAATATTGGGTGATACTTGTACATAAAATATTTTGTTTGCTTACAGTAAATGTTGGAGAAGCAGGTTATGGGCAGACATCTTCTAAGAGTTCAAGAGGCAAGTCGACCCATTGGATCTTTGTTTCCTGCATTTTGTCTGCAATCATAAGTTGACTTTTATCCAGTCACTCACCAACCAGATTTCCATTCCTCAAGATGCAATAATGGCCCTGTCCAGCCCCAGTGAAGTGGTGGCTGCAAAACCTGAAGAGAAGACTGCACCTTCAATAGGCAGTGGCACAGAGATGGTAAAAGGTATTACAGGACAACAGAAATACAAAGTCAATAAAGAGTACCTACAGAATTTAGTAGATTTGGATCTGTCAGTCCCAAGCATAGCAACTGTTATGGGCATCTCAAAATCAACAGTGAAACGTGCACTACGTGAAAATGACATCTCTATTAAAAGAACGTACAGCAGTATTTCAGATGACCAACTGGATGATATTGTGAGATCTATTAAGATAAGAGCACCAGACATTGGCTCTCGGATGCTAAAAGGAAGACTACGTGCACTTGGTCATCGCATTACTTGGACCAGGATAAGGACATCATTGAAACGTGTTGATGCTGTTTGTGTGATAACCAGAGTTACACATGATGGATGTGTGGTCAAGAGATCCTACAGTGTGCAGCCACCTATTTCAGTGGTTTATTTAGACATAAATCATAAACTCATGAGGTTAGTTATCAACATAGCAAAAATTTACATTTTTATTGTAAGATTTCTTTGTTTTGAACATTTCCTGTTTTGTAGGTATGGGTTTGTCATATTTGGAGGACTAGATGGCATTTCTAGAAAGGTAAGAATGTGTTTTGAAGCGTGCTTGATATTATAAGTACTGCCTTTGATTAATCAGAAATTGCATGGAGAAGTTACATCTGTCATATGTTTTCTGGGTTCTTTTAACAATATCATCTCCTTGTTTTTTACTTCTGTTATACGCAGATCATGTACTTGGATGCCGCAACTGACAGCAAAGCTTCTACTGCCTTTGGATTTTTTTTGGGATCTGTTGAGAAGAATGGACTTCCCTTGTGGTGAGACTATCTCTCAATGCTACACACACTGTGATGCATTACTTATGCATTTTTAAGTGATTTTTGTCAACAAGGGATTTGTAGTATGGTCAAAACTGAAATCAACATATTTTTCATATCCATTTTAATGTAAATAGACCAGTCAATATGGAATGGTTCTGTTTATGTTGAAGTAAAAACAAAAAATGCTGTTAATGTTGATAAAGGGAATCTCATAAAGATTAAAGTTCCATCATTCGTCACACAATGTGTGGTCAAATGTGTTTCTGCATTTGACCCATTTCTTGGGGGAGCGGTGAGCTGCGGCTGCACTCGGGAACTGTTTGGTGGTTTAATCTCCCAATCCAACCCCTTAATGCTGAGTATCAAGCGGGGAGGCATTGGGTCCCATTTTAGGTATGACTCGACTCGAGGATTTGAACCCCGATCTCCCTGTCCCAGGGCGGACACTCATGCCACTAGGCACCAACTGAATTGGAAAAGATATGCTACTTTTGCATAATATGGACTAAACAGTTGAGCTCATTTAAGGCTCTGTGGATTGACCACACTACATGACAGTAGTGGTAGCAGCATTACAGTAGTATCAATGTATATCTATGTCCCATATAACTACTAAAAAATTCTAAAAAAAAAAAAAAAAAAAAAAGCTAGATAGAAAATAAAATAATAACTTCTAAATTCCATCCTTCCATCCATTTTCATCAGTTTTATCTGGCGTTGGGTTGTGGGGGCAGCAGTCTAAGCAGAGAGGCCCAGACACCCCTCTCCCCAGCCACTTAGGCCAGCTCCTCCGAGGGAATCCCAAGGCATTCCCTGGCCAGTCAAAAAACATAGTCCCTCCAGCGTGTCCTGGGTACCTTCTAAATTGTGATATTGTAAAAAATCCCCCGAAACTATGCCACCGCAATGAAAATGTCAATTTAGCATTTCCCATCAACATTTTTCAAAAAGACATTTTTTGTGGTAGTCCAAGATAATTATTGTGTTTGAATGTGGATGGAGCAACTTCAAATATCTTTTCAGTCTTTCTGAACTGAATATGTTGTATCTTCCCTACTTTGTGTTTAGGGTTCATGGAGACCAAAGAGAAGAAAATGTGGACATTGCAAGATATATGGCCACAGTACGTGGCAGTGGAAGAGGAAGTTTCATGTCGGGATGTAGTGTTCACGGTCAACAGTATGTTTGAATACCCAACATAATGTGCTTGCTATGCTTGCTCTTAAGTCGGTGCACCTCAGAGCAGCTGTGACTACTCATCACCAGCAGTGTGTGAATGTTTGCTTGCGTGGATTAAAAATTCACTGTATAGTAAAGTGCTTCTGGAGTACCCACAAAGATGCTTCACAAGTGCAGGTCTTTTATCTAGAGGTAGAGATTTGTGTGTGTGTGTGTGTGTGTGTGTGTTTGAATAAGGTAAGGTTTTATCTATCTATCTGTGTCTATTTGTCTGTCTATCTCTCCGGCTGTGTCCAAATCCAGGGGTTGCGTGCTCATGAGTTTGGATTTTAAGACCAGTGACGTCACAGCGCCGCGTCGAAGACCGTCCGAATTTAAAGTATGCTCAGAATGCGGTCTTAAAATGCGTTCTTCTTTTCCCCGATTTTGATATTGGGTGCGGTGTAGTCTCCGTGGTCTCCTCACCTCCATAATTCCCATGATGCACTGCGGAATTGATTTCTGTACCGGCAACAATGGCAGAAGAAATGGGAGACGCAGCAGGAGAGCAGCAGTACAACTTTAAATGACGGCTTATTAATATCTGACTGAACAAAAAGTAAAAGCCTGAAGTGGTTGTGTTTTTATGCGTTTCCTGTTTTCATTAGGCCTGTAATGTGTTTTTTTATTTTTGTTCTTAATTACAGTTCATAAAATTGGTAAATCAAAAATCATAAAACAACCAAGGAAAAAGTTTAAAACGTGCAAGCTCCATTTCTGCAGCTTCTTAGTGCGGTAGCAGTTGCTAGGAGACAGTAGGACATCCGCCGAAGTAGGGGCGGGACTATAATTTAAAGGGGTCATCACCTATAATACCGTGGATATCTACATCCTATTATAGTCTTTTAGACCATTAAAATAAATTGTATTGGAAAAATGCATAAAAAATGTGATTTTTTTTTTAATCCTTTATTGTGAAGGGCATATTTTCTCGAGATCACACGCAATATTTCGACTGTCTCGGACGCGCGCGGGACTGAGGAGCGCGTTGATTGGTGAAGGGAAACAGGACGCAGCTTCAGCGTCTCGCTCCAAAACAACAAAAGTTATAACTGAACCCGGATTATAAGATGAATCGTCAACGATAAGACATAATTTATGCGTTTCACGTTATGAAATGAGCTTTGTTGTGCTGGTTTGTTCGCTGCTGGTTCATATTTGCTTATATTCGACCTTTGTGTGGCATATACGGCCAGAACTCAAGTTCTCATTTTGGAGTGCGCGTGCTCGTGGGGTGCATGTGAGCTGGTTGAAAAAGGCAAGATTAAACAAACGCGTCAATGTTAAATATCGGCTTCTCAGCCAGTGAAAGATCATTAGGAAGCCATTATAGACATTTTTTTAAGTGGAAGAGTGAAGATTTCAGGTGATGACTCCTTTAAGGCTAGACCGTCCACATTCACAGCTGTTAACATCCGGTCTGACCGGTCACGGAAGAACACGTTCTCCTGAGACCAATGAGGACGGGTACTCATAAGCATGCAATCCCTCGATTTGGACACAGCATCTTTCTCTATATCTATCGATTGATCGTGCTCGCTCTATCGAGAGATATAGATAAATATATATATATATATTTGTCACCTTACATTTTATTTCCTTATTTCTTTCTGTCTTTGCAGCATAGAAAAACTATGGCGGGACTTGTGGATAGCAGTCATGAGCAAATACTACCTTACGTTGCACAAACTTGAACAGGAGGGTTCACTGGACCCCACCAACCATCAACACCTTTTTGCAGCCCATTATGTCTTCCTACCCCGGCTACAGTCAGAACTGTGCAGCTTTATTCATGGGTGGAATAATCAACCCCTCCAAACAGAGCAGAACATGACGCCAAACCAACTCTGGGAGATTGGACGGGCACAAAATCCAGTCTGCTCAACAGAACATTCACAGGTACAGATGCCAGTTATTTGAACATGTTGGCTTGATGACTTTTTTAAAACATCTTTAAAATGACAGTGTCATTATCAAAGCATGTAGCACACAGTTTAGTCATCTTTAAAACTTGCATAATTTTTCCAAACATCTGCGTAGCATGTGGATTAGTACACAAGGCTTAGAATATTAACCCTGAATTAAATTAAATTGGCCATAACCAATGAAAGTGGTCTTTCACTGTGACATGGGCAGATTGAAATCATAAAACTAACATTTGTTTTACTTTCTGAACAGCATGACGTTGAGCAATGTCCTGCAGTTGAAGATGGGGAAGAACTTCCAGGTGTTATGGTCCCACCTGTCACATGTCCTCTCACACAGCAGAGTCTTGAAGACCTCAGAGAAACCATAAATCCAAATGGGCCATCAGATGATCATGGACGAGGACTGTACACCTCTGTTGTAAACTATGTAGAGCTTCACAGCTCCCTCTAAGAAGCTACATGAGTCATTGAAAGACTTAAGAAGTGATTAAAAAGGCATATTTGTGCAACATCAAGGACTTGACTTTACATATGGACCATATGATATGGTCCATGTTTGTCTCTTCAGCTGCTAATGAGTTTTATTACTGTTCATTTCAATAAATGTACACATGGGACACTGAACTCTTGAGTTTATTGAGATGACAAACAGAAGCACACACTGCCAAAAATGGACTGTTGGAACACTACTGCATTACTTGTGTGGCAACGGCATCGGTTGTTTTTAAAGCTTGAGTTGACAGTAAAAAAACAAGCTCAAAACAAAGAACAGGTTAAATAGAAGTCTTAACAGAACAGTGACAAAATGAGCTGACTCCTACTACTTCACTACAGATCCCTTTTAGATCGTATGAAATTCTTTGCCACATTTAATTGCGGTTGCAGCTCGTCCCCCAGAGAAAAACCTGGTCAGCAGTTATATGGATTTTCATGTTTTAACATCAATAAAGCTTTTTAAATTGAGTATTGAAAATAGTGTAATTAATTTTTCTACATACCATCTTCTTTGTACAAATAAACTTCTCCTTTTACAGTGTTGTGAAAGCTTGTTTCTTTACGTCTTGGTAAAATGAAAATTAAATCTGCCAGAGTTCTTAATTTTGGGCTTATTTTTATTTAGTTATTTAATTACTTATCTGGAAACAAACAGCTGTTTAATTGCTGGGAACCTGATTTATTGTAAAGTTCATATGGAGTTACACAGAGGCGAGAATCCTCTGGTAAACGTTCAGCTTGATCAAATATCACGTTAGAACAATAAAAATATTCTCTGATGTCACCCACAAATGTGACAACTAATTATTCATTTCTTCGTGAAAGTAAAAAAAATTCCACGTCTAGTTAGCTGGAAACGAGTTGACGGAAGCGCTGTTTCTGGACGGTGCGCGCTCCCGACGCAGGGGATACAAAGGGGTCACTACTTTGGCACGACACCGGTTGGCTGAGCGGTAAAAATTAGAAGTGCCTGTCCACGTAAATCACTGAGGAAATGCTGAAATAAAATACATTTTAATTATCGTTCATTTTTACTTTTAAAAATGTTCACACAAGAACACGCGTACTGCACGGCTATGCTGCACGGTGCCATGACGCTATGTCCCATTTCGATGACGTAACCAGGAAGTATCACCGGAGCATTTGCCGACGATGAAGATGTTTACGTTTACTTTAACGTTTGTACGACAGTAAGTTCATCTTTATTCACTAATTTTTCTGTCTGTATTTAAAGTTTTCTTGTTTAAAAGTAAACTTTGTGTTATGTCAGGGTTTAGTGAAGCTTGTTAGCTCATTATTTGTCTGCTAACTTAGCCAGAATTAAAAGAAGCAAGCTAAACCCCTTGCAAATGGTTAGCTGATCGTTAAATGCTAAGTTTCATGCTACTACAACGATTAATGTTGTTAATGTAAGTTATTTTGTTTTAACCAGTGGTGAGACACACTACAACAGAGAAAAACTGCTCCAAGGTAAGCGCATGATAATGATAATGCACTAAATGAACTGCAACAAAAGATGAACCAGCACTTTTCTAGCTCTTTATTCTTTTATTGTTTGTGTAGAGAGGTGTGGGGATGTTTAATGCTAACCCTTTTTTACTCAAGGTTAACATTAAAACCTATTTTTATCTTTTGTTAGTTGCTAGTTTTGAAATGTGATAATTCAGATTTACGTCAAAGTGCAAATATGTGTGTTGTGTGTATGAAGCCAGAAATGTATACTGTTAGGATTTAGTTATAAAGACCACATAATGAAAATAAATGTACCAATTACGTTCACGATAAAGCTTATAAATGTGGTGAAAATGTGGAATCATGATTGCAAATGGAACCTAAATATTCTTCAATTTAGAAACAATTAGGCTACATTTTTACTTTCTTATACAGAGATGGTGGTATTGCTTGGGTTTATATTGCTTTGGTGTAATCTGACGTTCTCCTTCTTTTTAAATTTTATTTTGTAAATTAAGTGTATATACTCCATATTTGGTAAAGTAAATTTAAAAATAGACACATTTTTTTGTCTGGTGCTCTGCTACAATTTAATTTAGAATCTGTAACTGGCAGTCACAAAAATGTTCTGAATATGTTTTCCCCCTGAAATCTGATAATTGCTCAGGGTAACAATCTTGTTTGTATTCCTTTTTTAGGACAAGGAGTGGACACACATCTATCAGAAACAGGCATACAGCAGGTGGAGGCAGTGGGACGGTACTTCAAAGACATCATATTCAGCAAAGTGTTTGTCAGTAACCTGCAACGGACTGTGCAGGTGAGATTGCACACAGTAATAACCTGAGCAATCCAATCCAAAAAGTGGCTTGTTTGTGAGACAACAGCCATTTTTGTTTTAATCTCTTTTAGTGGAACTGTTCAACTATTATTTTCTTATGTTCTTGTTAAAAGCTTCAATTCTCTGTGTTCAGTTCAAGATCTTAACAGCGACATACTTTGTGCTTAGTGTTGCACTTAGATGTTCTGACCTTTCTAACAACATAGGAAAATCTGTTGAAACTTGCAGATGTTTTTGCTCATTAAGAGAAAAAAACAGATGCATGAGGTGAATGACGTCCACGTTAGTTGTCTCTGTGGTCGTTGACTCATTAATGCTGGGAAGGTATTAATAAGTCCTGAGATTGTCCATTTGAGCCCAGAACAGATTCTTTAGATGCTTTACATGCTTCCAAATGCACTGAGTCAGTACTTTCATAACTGGATTTTCTTCTCCAGACAGCTGAAGTGATTCTGCGGAACAGCACTCACTCTTCGGGCGTGGAGATGGTTTTAGAGCCTTTACTGAGAGAACGGGTAAGATGTGTGTGCTTTTTCCAGAAATAAAAGTTGTACATAAAGTACTGCAATACATCTTTTTACTCCTCTACTCTGAACTGGTTTTTATTATTATTATATTTTTATGTAGGGTTTTGGCATTGCTGAAGGTCGTCACAAGCAGGATCTGAAGAACATGGCCAACGCTGCTGGTCAGTCGTGTCGGGATTACACACCACCAGGAGGAGAAACTTTAGATCAGGTGAGTCAGATGAAGTCAGGAATCATCCTTACATGTGTATTAGAAATCAAAAAGTGAAATGTAAGTAAAGGTTTGCTGTACAACAGTGCCATTTTGTGGTCATTTTGGGCATTGCAATAAAAAATGTCAGCGTTGCATTTTGAGGCAGAAATTAAAAACCGAAAACCATTTTAAATGTACAGCTCTGCTTGTATACCGAGCTTTGCCTCTACAAAGGAGTTCAATCCATGAAAATGACTATTTTTGGGTCATTTTTTGTTTTAAATATGTAAATGAAAGTAGATTGCTGCTAGGCTTTAAAATCACATGAATCAATTATTTCTCTGTTTTAATCATGAAATCGAATTTTTTACTTTTTTCTGCAAATATTAACAGTTTGTAAGCTAATTATCTTAAATAGTCCCAAAACACGACTGGAGGCTTTCTCAAAATAATCTTTTGTATACTTTCTGCAAAACATTATACAACATAAATAAGATAAAGAAATCTGCAAACACATGGACAAATTCTCAACTCTGCAAATCGTTGTCTGAGATCTGAAGCTCTTTAATCAGTGCACAAATACGAATTTAATCCCCAAGATTGCATGAAAACCACCAAGTGTGATTAGTGATGATATTTTATTTATTTAGGCTTGCCAATTTTATTTTCTCTCATTAGATAAAGGTGCAATTTGTAAGAATTCTACAGTGAAATCATCACAAAACAGTTGGAAGGAAGGTTGTACTGAAACCAATTTTATTCTCAGCCGGCTGGGGGGGTTGTCAGTTTTTCTCCTTTCGAAAAAAACGAAAGTGGGACTTAGTTACTGTTTACAATCTGTGAGTTTGCCAAATCTGCGCCAAGCTAACGCTGCAGCCTGGCATTTGTAATTCAACACCAGCAGGCAAAAAGTTCCAGACTTGTTTAAAGAACCGAAGACAGCAAACTGGAGCGACCCAGAATTTATTTCTTGTCTCCCTAAGAAGCCACGGCATCCTTTTGTTTTACTGTAATATTGGGTGAAGGCTAACATTGAGCTAACAATGCTAACAGTGATTTAGAAGCAAATAGTCGGCTCTAAAAACATCTCAAGCTACTTTTTCAATTACCAATAACTCGATTTTACAGTGAAATGTGTGTGTGAAGTGAATAATGAGTCAATCGTGACATTTTACTTCATTTAAAGCAACATTCCGCAACTTTTACACCTTAAAATTATGCTTTTTTGTAAAGTTTTTGCGTCATACTATTATCTATTATGTTCATTTTCATACCTGTGATAGTGTTGGGGGGCCCCACGTCTGTTTACTGCACTATACAGTTTTTGAGCTTCGGGTGGCCGCAGGATGTACTGACTGGGTGTTGTTTTACGGCTATATATGGCAAGCCAAAGGGATTTTAAAAAGCGCGCGTTCTAAATGCACGTTATGTCTGCCAAAATGTGCGTTTTGACGCCAAAGGGAGCAAAACTCATGTGTTCTAAAGTGAGCATTATGTTCGCCAAAACGTGCATCTTGAACGAGCATTTTGGCGGACATAATGCGAGTTTAGAACGCGCGTTTTTAAAATCTCTTTGGCTTGCCATAATTGTATAACGTACACTCGCTGTAGCAGCGGCAGATTCACCAAAGAAAGCTAGAAATCCCGTATCAGAGGAATCTAGGAAAAGAAAAGAAGAACGTGATAGAGCAAGAGCAAAGACCAGAGTTATTATTGGGCCGTCTTTTCCTCGCTGGAGAGCTCTTTTAGAAAGAACAGCATGAACTACGGACTCTGACCTAGCCGTGCTGCTAATGGCTAGGTAAGTAATAAATGATTTCACCAGGGTTATTGTGTTTGGTCGGGCATAAAGTTGTTATACAGTCATGATAAAACTATTTATTCAATGTGTGGAGGTGGAAAAGTTTGTTTTCATTGTTTTGCCTGATATTAGGAATGTAAATATGCCTCTTATGCACGAGAGAGAGATTTAATGTTACAACAGTGACGTTACGCAGCAAGCCTCTAGAGGGCGACGGAGACCATATAACTGCAAAGTTGCGGAATGCAGCTTTAATGAGTCGTTCAGAACTATAACAGCAAGATGGTAAACAACACTTCCTGTAATGTCAGAGACAAACTGCTGTAATAAGTGTAGTAAGTGCTCCCTACCGTAAAACACCCAAGAGTGCTAACACCAGATATGACAATGTATTTATCTACTTATCAACTTACCTTGTATGACTCGTCTTCACTTGTCAACTAGAATCTTCTGGTGCTGATCCGTAACTGGCAACAGCTATGAAACTCACGGAAAGGGAGAGAGCAGAGGGAGTAATATTTTTGCTTTAAAAATGGGCTGCAGTACCAAATTAGATTACAAGATATCAGTCTTCCAAATTGCACCTTTAAGTAGCTGAATGTTTTGTTGAACTTCACATCTTCTGATCTTGTGTCAAAAACAGTGAATATAAATAATGTTCATCTTTGCTTCCTTGGATCCGTAGTCCAAAGCTCTTGCAAGGACTGTTCTTTACAAACACTCTTCTTGTATTGTTACACCAGCCTCACAGAAGCAACACCCGACTTATTCGAAAGCTCCTTAAATGGAGGGATTTATCTGGCCTTTGTTTCTATGGCGACACACTGATGCCTGCTACCAGGAAGAGTAAAACATGGCTCTTAATGTGTTGTTTGCTGGAGCAGTTACTACTGGGAATTAAATATCCTGCTTAATAGAAAATTTTTGACGTTTTGAGTGTTTGGAGGATAAAATCCATAAAAGGTTTTTGCCAAACACAATTGTGCAATAAAAAAAGTGTCAGATTTGGACAAAACGCAAGCAGCGCATTTTTTATTGCTTAGAGGTTACAATAATAACTAAGGGTTAAAATTTATTTACATATTTATGCAAAAGGTAACAGAAAACAATTGCACCGTAAACTTAACTGACGCAGAGAGCATGCAACAACTATTTCAGGAATCAGCTGAAAACCAGGCATCATGTTAATCTTTTAGCTTCACTCTCACCTTGATTTCAGGTGAGGCTGAGATTCAAAAAATTCCTCAAACTCCTTTTTAAACAAATACTGGATGAGTACGGCTCGTCGGAGCGGGATGGCTCCACAGAGGAAGGACCCCCTGGGACGGCAGCTGTTGCCCTGGACGCCTCCTCCGACAACTCGGCCTTCGATGGTCTTCAGGGAGTTCCGGTCCACGTTTTGGTTGTGAGCCACGGTGCTTACATTCGCGTCGCTCACAAGCACTTTGTGGAGGACTTGAAGTGTGCACTACCCGCAGGTGTGAAGGCATCACAGCTGCTTTCACCCTGTCCCAACACGGGCATCAGCCGCTTTCTTCTCACTCTGAGTCAAACCGAGTCTGGGCCGGCGCTTTCTGCTGCTCGCTGCATTTTTACCAACAGGAAGGACCACCTCCCAGCTGCTGAATAGGGTACTGGGACATAGAATCAAAATGTTTTCTATGTGGGAAACATTATACAAGGAAAATGAAACTATCAGACATAAAAGTAAAAGATCTCATTAGTCCAACATGTATATATGTTAAACCTCAAGCTGGTAAAGCGGTGATTAAATTACCTCCTTTTCTCATTTAATACCAAAGTAGAAACTATTTATTTCAATATCTATCAGCACTGTTTTCACCATGATGTAATGAGCTGTTGCTCGTTTTATTTGTGCAATATAAAGTCAAACTCTGACTTTAAAGTGTCTGTATGACGTCATAGAAAACTGACTATAAATACAAGTTGTACAAGACACACAGTCGATGTGGATGTATGTGTTTTTTTGTGTGTGTATTTATTAAACTTTTTTCACCCCCAAAAAATAAAATGGAACACCATAAAAACACATACACAAAAATCACAAAGATGTACATCTGGCCTGTTGATATACTTGGTTGTCCAAGCCTGATATGTAGAGAACAAGGGGAGATGATAATAAATTAAGAAGCATTAAGGGAAGTAGATGCTGCTTAAAGGAGTCATCACCTGAAATTTTCACTTTTCCACTTGAAAACATGTCTATAATGGCTTCCTAATGATTTTTCACTGGCTGAGAAGCCGATATTTAACATTGACGTGTTTGTTTAATCATGCCTTCTTCAACCAGCTCACATACACCCCACGAGCATTCACACTCCAAAACGAGAACTTGAGCTCTGGCCCTATATGCTGACACAAAGGCCGAATATAAACAAATATGAACCAGCAGCGAACAAACCAGCACAACAAAGCTCATTTCTTAACGTGAAACGCATAAATTATGTCTTATGGTGCGTTCACACTGGCCATAAAGTATGCGTCGCCAGCGTCAAGTTTCAATGTTAAGTCTATGGTAAAGCGCTTCAGAGCTGCGTCAAAGTCCCTGCGTCGCTTTGTGAGCGTTGGTCGCGTCAAAGCTTGATACTTTTCACGCTTTTCAAGCTTCAACGCAAACGTCAAAGCGAGCAACGTTAGCAACGCAAACGTCAAAGCAAGTTCAGCTAGCTGAACTTTCTGCGTCGCTTTACAAGCATCAACCAATCAGAGCGCCAGTTGATACGTCACAGCAGAGCGAGGGAAGAAGACAAATTCATTCAGCAATAGAGGAGAAACTTATCATCGCCGTTTGCAACTATCGGGAACTGTATGACCCGTCTTGCTACGCTTACCGAGATCGGAATAGAAAGGACCTTGCTTGGAGGAAGATTGCTAGAGAACTCGGCGTGTCGGGTGAGTGTTTTTTCAACGTTTATGCCGACATTGTCTCGATAGGATCCGCCATTGTTACAAACATCTGGCAACTGAGAGCCGCGCACGCGCTCTTTCCTCCCTTCCCCTCCCCGTGGGGCCGACGCAACCGTCAAAGCAAGCTGCGCCAACGCAAGCTGCGTCAATGTCAAAAATATATAGGCGTCAAAAACGGCATGAAGTATGCGTTGTTTGACGCATACGTCAAGGCCGGTGTGAACGCACCATTACCGTTGACGACTCATGTTGTAATCCGTGTTATGGGAAACAAAACTCCGATCGGTTTGTGTATTCCATCTTCACAACAGCATAAGAGCCGATGCCTGGCTGTTAGCTTGCTTTGTCCCAACTCAACAACATGCGAGGACGCCATTACGCACGAGGTGAGGCTCGGGCTCGTACATACACGGTTGGATCCCGTAGGTCACTGCCAGGTTGGGTTCAGTTATAACTTTTGTTGTTTTGGAGCGAGACGCTAAAGCTGCTTCCTGCTTCCTTCCACCAATCAACTTGCCCCTCAGTCCCGCGCACGTCCGAGACAGCCGAAATATCGCGTGTGATCTCGCGAGAAAATATGCCCTTTACAATAAAGGATCAGAAAAGTACATTTTTAATTTATTTTTCCAATACAATTTATTTTAATGGTCTAAAACAGTGCTCCCTAACCCTGGTCCTCAGGGCCCACTGTCCTGCATGTTTTCCATGTTACACTTTCAAACAATAGTGTTTCCCTGCTGCCACACACCTGACTCAAATGAATGAGTGATTAACAGGCATCTGCAGCACTTGAGGTCCTCCTGAGGAGGCAATGCAGATCAGGTGTGTTGAAGCAGAGACATGGAAAACATGCAGGACAGTGGGCCCTGAGGACCAGGGTTGGGGAACACTGGTCTAAAAGACTATAATAGGACGTAGATATCCACGGTATTATAGGTGATGACTCCTTTAAGGGTAGCAGAGGACAGCTTGACATACATTAAAATTAGGGCTGGGCGATAAATTGAAAATTTATCATTATCGAAATTTCTGACTAACCGATACAATATCATTTTCCCCACGTCATTAAATTTGGTAATGAAAAAAAGTGAAAAGGTGTGTAGGTTGGCAAAGTTCATATCCCTTTAAGAAGCTGTACCACCTCGAGTCACATGACAACGTGACTCAACGTAATACACGTGACAGCCCCATCTAGTGGACAACTTTTGTTTTTGTGCATACATGTAGTTATCGTCCGTTTATTATCTTTCTCTCTCCATACAAACAAGAAACTAGTGGTTTTAAAGCTTAAGTATGAAACATGGACACTATAGCGACATCTAGTGTTCAGAGGTGGTATTGCAACAAACAGAACAAATTTTCCAGCCGTTGGGGTGTTGGTTCACTGCTGATACGTGAAGTGACCAGCCAGCACCATGTCCAGTGATGAATCGTACAGGGTAAGGACTAATTTCTACTAATACGTTTATTCTACAACAGTATTTACCGTTAGAACATCTTCTGGGCTCAGAATCAGCTGCTTGACTTGTCAAGTCCGCCATTTTACACAGTCCCAGCCTCGCCTTGCTGAGCGGACCTTTTACCGCAAAGGTGCCCTCTAGTGGCTGGTGGATGTAAACATAAACCCAGTGTCTTTTAAAGGAAAACCTACAATCATTCTGCACACCTCTAAACCCCCCAATGGAATTTTTTTTAAAATATGGCTTTTTATTAAATTGTTCCACATTCAACATTTAACAGGTAAAATCATGCAATATTTATTTCATAATAAATCATTCTGCTATACAGTTAAATCATCTTTAAGAAGTGGGTCATTAGTAGATCATCTATAATTTTAGTATTTTTATTGCATTTTCTCAAATGTAGAACTTTCACATTTTCCACTTTTGATCTCTGATGTGAAATGGTTGAGGTTCTGTTGAATGTGTTCAGCTGACAGAAAAAGATAAAGCACCTTAAAGCAATTTAACTCAAACCACTTCTGGCTTTAGAGTGCCTTGATGGAGTTGTAGGATTAGTAACTTCTTTAATAACAAGCCACATCCAGTCCTACACATGTCCTCTGGTGGAGGATAGACAGACAAATCTTATTTCTTTATTACTGTTATATTGTTTTACATAACATATTATATAGTTAAACTTTTTTAAAACTCTCCATTCATCCATTCTCTTCCGCTTATCCAGAGTAGGGTCGCTGGGGCAGCAGTGTAAGGAGGGAGGCCCAGACTTCCCTCTCCCAAGGCGTTCCCTGGCCAGCCGAGAAACAGTAACTTTTTTAATTAGTTCAATTAAAAAAACTTGATTTTTATTATTTTTTTTTATATTTGAGGCATTAAATTGTTAACACAGTCTCAGATTGACGTTCTTTGAATAAGGATCTTAATGACGATCACTTTCATCAGAAAACCTCATAAAGTCTAATTTATTGTTTTATGAGCCAGGGCAGTTTTATTTCTACATTTACAAGAATTCTCTCTCGATTCCTGGTAACTAATATATTTCCATAAATATGATGCAGTTTTAAAGAAAAATGCTTCACAGTCGTGTAAAACCTGCATCAGTAAGTATCTCATAAAATTATTTATTTCACTGCAGGAGCTTTTTTATTTACAAACAATAACAGACACCGAAAATGACTCCTTTATAAATTGTATTTATTTATTTATTATTTAATCCACATTCAAGCAAAACTCACTCCAACTCCAGCTCATACATTCAGAGTAAACCCTTGTTTCTGTGTAACTGTAAGCATCATTATAAATACCATAAATAACAATAAAGGAATGTATTTAAATAAATAAATATCCTTTTGGACTGTTTTTTTTTCTTTTTTCTGGTGATCACATGAGTTTACGTTTGATATTCTGTAGAATTTATTTACCCTGTAGTCATTTTCTTTCAAGTCATTTATCAGATTAAATTGCAATTAAGCCATACTGATGATGTATTTGTTCAACTCTTAAAATATACTTAAGACTATATAATAAAGACAACATTTAAACTATACTCATTTCTACTCTACGTATAATTATATGCATATATTTATTTTTAGTGATGCCTGTCTGGTTTGACAGCAGGCCGCTCAGTCCTCCAGAGGTAGGAAAAGTCAGGCTTCCGTCTTGGAAACATCATTGTGGGTTTGTCAGACCAGCTGGGGAAACATTAGAGAGGATAATATCCATCCGGTTTGATGGTCCAGCATTTTGGATTCTCCTTATGTCCATTAATAAGTCAGCAGATGTCAAAGATACAGAAGATTTTCTTTTTAAGTAACTAAAATGAATTATTCTCTTGAAGGTCTGATGATGGGAGAGAAAGTGATCAGTGGCTGTTTGGCTTTAAGACAAAAGAAAGTGTGCAAAAAGTTTACAAGTCAATACAAACTACATTCAGTGTAAGAACACCGATTTTTCTAATTTACAGTAAAAAGATCTATTTGCAGTTTTTCAGATGAATGTTTGGGTTAAATTGGACTCAGGCAGAGCTCTAAAATGATCCCTGCTGCTGAGGTCAGCCCGTGGTCCCGGTGCTCCGAGCGCCTTGCCTGGATGAATTCACGTTCCAGGGGTCGTGTGGAGCCAGTGGCGTCTCCCGGGATGCGTTTCTTCCATCATCCCCGACCTCCGTCTCCACCTCTACCTCCACATCCAGGTCGATGTCATCCTCCTGAGCCGCCCTGGAGTCCAACTCGTCCTCAGGCTGCCAAATTAAGACGTTGTGCGGGTCTGTGGGGTCCACAACCCGAGTCCTCGTGTCTCTGTTCTGCAAAAGGCGCTGCAGCGGCACCGTGTTCTTCTTGGGCAAGAAGAGGGAGGTCTGCGGCAGGTTCTGACCCGCAGAGTAAAGCTGCCGGGAGCCCTCCAGGTTTAACAGGATCCCGGTTCGAGTAGAGTAGTAGACGTCCCGGTTGTTCTCCAGAAGCCTGTGGTAGAACAGACAGAACTCTCTCTGGCAGATGGGCTAAAAGAGGAAAGGAAAGCCATCAAACTTCAGTCTGATCGTTGTTTGCTGACTTGTATTTATGAAAAACGTCTTAATCTGAATTTATTTTTATTCAATTTTCAGATTTCAGCAAATCAGACCGACGTTTTTAACGGAGTCTTGTGCGTAAAGGTTGTGCGTAAAATTCCACAATGACACAAACGCATGACTTGATAAATCGACTAAAATGACATGAGAGCGATGAATTTGGGGAATTTAGAAAATGAATAAGCAGCAAATAAAATAAATAAAGTGGCATTTAGAAAATAAACTGCAGTGCGTAATGCGTAAAGGTAGCCTAAACTGATGCGTAAAAGCGCACAGGGCCAATAAACAAACTCAGAAAAAGGTAAGGCAGGAAAATTAAACACGAATATTAAAATGAAATACCTACCGAGCTGATCGGATTCCCCTCCTGATCCATACACAGGTAACGGTTGCTTTTAACACCGAAGATGGCGAGGCGCTCCCTTGTTTCAGCTTTCAGTAGAATTACACCTGCGAGACAGAAAACACTTTTAGCACCAAAAGCCTGAACTTAAGTTCTTTTATCCAAAACTCATCTTACTGTATGCAGATCTGGCTGTAGTTTTGCCCACAGTGCCGTCTAATCTGATCTCTAGGTAGAAGTTGTTGAGGTCAGTGGAGGTCTGCAGGTGAACGTATCTCCTCGGGTTCCCCCAGTTGGATCCAACTAACGGTGACGGATTCGGTGCCGCTTCCCCGACAGGAAGTCCCTGCAGGACAGCCAGTAAGAGCGCCAGCATCGTAACTCTCATCCCCAGTCGCTTGTTGACGTCCATCCTGGATCAAACCGCTGGTTTGGACTGCTGGAGGCGCTCTGATGTTCTGTTGTGCCACAGTTGGGTGACAGTACCTATTTAAAGCCCCTCTGAGCGCCACTCCTGCGCACATCCTTTGCGCGGAAAAAAAAGAAAAGAAAAAGCAACTCGCCCCCAAACCAGAGGTGCGGGTTTCAGGAACGGAAGGACCACTTCCACCTCTCTGTTTATTTCATGTTCTTGGTTAAAAATCAGGACTTTTATTTTTGGTTCCTCTTCTTGAGTCATCCCTTAAACCATTTCCTATTAAACCACCGCTCCGGGGTTTAGTTTGGAGTGCAGGAAGCTGTATTGTGTAATATAAAAAAACTCTAAAGGTTTTTCATCGAATCATGGATTATTTCCCCAAACAAGAACAGCATCTCTATAATTAAAGCGTTAACATAGTTGTTTGTGTCTGCTTCGCTTTTTCTGCACACCTGCACCTATCCACGTTTCCACTTTCTAACCAGAAGATGGAGACACAAAGCAAACTTAGATCTTTTACAGAAAGTTGCCACACTGGAAACATAAAACTATTTAACCTGTCTCCTCTGCAAAAATCTTATAAACGATCCGTTCATGCAAAATATTAATATGATGACAAATTATAATTTATGGAAGACAGTAGGAATTTAAAAAATCCTTTATTTAACCTTGAATTTGTATTAAAATTAGGGATAGGACTGGATATGTCACTGCTTCTTCCTGCTCCTCTTTTGGACGTCTTTTGAGTTTAAAATGATTTTGTTGGGAATTTTATGTATTTTTCAGGTATTGGTTGTGTTGAAATTTTAATTGTTGAAAATAAAATAAAGAAAAACAGAACCTATGGGATCCTGCATCTCCTAAAGAGGACATCAGCTTCTTGCATTTTATTCAATTTAACCTGTTTTTATCATTTAGGGAAACTGGACTTTAGTTGAGGAAAAAACAGCTTTTATATATTTAAGAAAATCACCTTTTTTTATTTTTATATTAAACTAATTATTTTTTAAAAGTGCCTGCTTTTCTGCAAGGTTCTAATAATCCAAAATAGCTAGCAGACATAAAAGCATTTTACTGTATTTTAATTTGATGGTATTTCATTTGACATACAGATAATTATTTTGTGAACAGTTATAAGAGCCAGGGAGCAAAAGTAAAGAGAAATGTAGCTTTTTCTGAAGGTATAACATGATTTACTGCCAGAGCAAAGAGGAAGATTATCCATCATTTTGTGGGTGATGGTAGCAGCGGAGTTAAGTGCCTGTCCCGCAATTGGAAGGTTGCAGGTTCGCGCCCCGCTCAGTCTGTCGCTGTCGTTGTGTCCTTGGGCAAGACACTTAACCCACATTGCGTGCTGGAGGTGGTCGGAGGGACCGTTGGTGCCAATGTACGGCAGCCTCGCCTCCGTCAGTGCGCCCTATAGGGCAGCTGTAGCTACGATGTAGCTCGTCACCACCAGTGTGAATGTGTGTGTTTGAATGGGTGAATGACTGTATTGTAAAGGGCCTTGGGGAGTTCTAGGACTCTGGAAGGCTCTATATCAAATACAGGCCATTTGCCATTTAACATTAGACTCATAAGTATGAAATGTTTTAGGTTTGGATCTTTTAAATTCAAGTTCAGTAAATCCAGTTAAACCAACAAACTCCCAGCAGCCAGTTTAAAAAAGAAAAACAAACTTTTATTATTTGGTATTTCAGGAATATACAGTAGACTGCTGTGCACAGCACATACGTACAAAAATAAAAGGAAAAAAACTTTACTTAGCATCGTCTGTTATCAGAAACAAGTAACTAAAATTTGTTTCTTCTCATTTTACAGTGATTAGCAAACCAAAACTAAGGCAGAAGGTGAGGTATATGAGAACAGAGGAGAGGAATAGAGTGGAGGCTCAGTCCAAAAAATAAAAATAACACATGAAACACGCACGCACACACACACACACCCTAGTCAAGCTCCGGACTTAGGCATGCTAATATACATTCAAACATCAAAGAAGTTATTCCTCACCTTGACTTATTTACCTAGAATAAGCTGTGGAAAAGAGAATCAAATATATAATCAAGACGTCCTAATTAAGGTGCAAAAACAGACATCTTGGGGGTGGTGACGTTGGCAAATGAAGTCCTCGTTAGCATGCATTCACAATGTTTACTTCCACACTGTCCGCAGCTTTCAAAATAAAGAGCATTTTCCTGTAACTCATGATTAGAAATGTACATTAGTGCTTTTACATGCAGCCTCAACAGCAGCAAAAACAGCTTTTGTTTGCTTTTTGGATTTGGCTTTGCTGCGTAGCCTTTGTGCTTGCAAAAAGGGAGACGAGGCGATCAGCGTGTGATACCGTCAGCATGTGGGTTTGGGGGTCAGGACTGACGCTGGTATCGCAGGGGAGGCCTGCAGCAGCAGGGGTGAGGTTCAGATCTGCGTGGCTCAGCTCATCGTCCACTGCATCCATAGAAATATCACTTATAAAAAGGAGCAAATTGCATGTGCAGCATTTGTAGCTGGTGATGGTTGAAATTCATAGAAGCATCTAAAATAGCTTAAATGAATCAAAAAGATGTTTTAAATTCCTTTTTCAAACTTCAGACCACCCTGTGGCCACAAAGGTTGAGGCAAAGGCTGATCAATGACTCTGACCTTGAACTAAAAACGGCTGAAATAGGAGGAGGAAGATTGCAGGTTACAGCTGGAATCCAAAAGGTTCCTGCCTGCAGAGGATGAGTTGTGGGGGTGAAGGTTGGGGATACAGGGAGGCAGAGGTGGGTAGTGGAGCATTTTATGGTTCAGGTATGTGGGGAAGCTGCCTGTCATCCTGGCAGATTCACATTCCTGCAGGGAGTTTGACGAACAACAAAGACAGCGTGCCGGCTCTGTTGCACACGTCTTTCCTGGGTTTAAATAGTCCTGCTTCCTCTCGTACAGGAATGAATGGAGGCTGTTGGTGAAACAAGCAGCAGTTTTTTTAAGTTAACAGCTGCAGAAAATACATGGGTAGATGCACTCTAGAGGACTCTGGGGAATTCAAAGAATGAGACAAGAAAAACATCTTTGGAATATGTAAGAAGATATTTGAACGTACTAATTGTGAGTCTGCAAAGCATGCGGCACCTTCTACTTTGTGAACAAACGGCCTCTATTTATACGTAAACTCTACTGGGATTTTAACATTCCAATGTATAAAATTAAGAAATATGGATGTCGTTCCAAAACAATCTTTGCATCCAACTGCACCATCCTTCCAGGTACAAAAATTGACTCATCCCTAATTGCATTCAAAGCCATCTGCCTCTAGCGCCCAACTCCTAACTACTGCAGTGCAGCTGCAGAAAACAAAGGCAGTCTGGGTAAAACAAAGCCCAGAAAACCAAAATCTCCCCGCAAACGCACCTGCCTGAAGGAAAAACCTGAACACAGACAGATGGATGACCAACTATTTTGGCATTTTGCTGGTTTGTTGTGTAGCCCCAGCCTTTTTTTGTGCTAAAAAGCCCCGGAAGTCTTTTAAATTTGAAGCTATGTACACTGTTTTCCATTGGTTATATCATTTTAATAGACTTCAGCTGAAGCTTTGCATTTAAAAAAGCAGCAGCCCACTTCACCGTGGGGGTGGGAGAGACAATGTGCATGAACTTAAACTTTTGTTCACTTTATCTGCTCAAGTTGATAATTGTGCATAAGCAAGCCTTGACTGACCAAACAGTTTCTCCTCTTTGGATTAGTGTTCCACCCTGGTCTCAGCCACAGATTGTTTATTACTTAATCGATCTAATTAGAGTAAAGAAAATAAACCAAAAATAGTCGACCCCTCCTCCTCTTCTGAGGCCCTCTCCGAAGTGTCAGCCCTATTTCTGACTCCTCCGGGTGTCTCTTTACACGGAGGTTTAAGGGGGCAACAAGTGGGAACACCAAGGCACCTTAAAATCGTGCAGAAAAGGTAGTGCATTTAAGTCCCCCTCCGCTGGAGGACATCATTAAACGAGCAGGGAACCATCAAGCATCCAAAGGTTCGGACAAAATGATAAACTTAGCAGATATTAGAGCAGAAGTCCATGCACCCTTAATCTAGTAAAGTGGTTCTTTGAGGTAATAAAAAGTATTAATTTCACTCTTTAAAAGCACAGAATATAGCTCACCCTCCATCTCAGAAAAGTAAGTGACGTGTTACAGCAAGCACCCAGGTAAAGTGAGACTGGCCAAGGCTTCAGCTTTCCCGTCTATAAAAACAATAAGCAGCATTGTATGGCATACATATACAAAGACAGCTATCCAAATATACACACACACATTTATATATGTGTGCGCGTAGAACAGAATAAATATTTGTGTTTTGTTTTGCTTTTGCAGTCCATTTGGTGCGTATATGATGACTTCGCATTTCTTTTATTACCTGGAAGAACATCCACATGTGCAAATTACTCAGTAATTGTCATTTTCTCTCATAGTCGCGGGAGGAAGTGTGTGACAGTCATGGCGGTGGTCGCCTTGTTGCCTCTCTTCACGCGGCCATGTTTGCTGAGGGCGATGTAGAAGCCCTTGTAAACAAAAGACTCGTAGGAGTTGTAGTTATTGGGCAGCAAAGTCTCTTTGAACTTGCACTCGTCCCTGAAGACTCTCTAGAGAAGCAGAGGAAAGACAGAAACATCAGGTCAATAAGCTGATGTAGTTTCCACATATTTACTCTGACTGGTTGCACATGGAGCAGACGAAAGACACCAGAATGACACTCTAAAAATGAGATGTTGAATTAACTTAATCAAGTTATGTCAACTGGTTCCACTAAACCAGGGGTAGGAACCCTGGTCCCGGAGAGCCGCTATCCAGCACGTCTTAGAGGTTTCCCTGCTTCAACACACCTGATTTTAATCAGCAGGGGATTAACAGGCTTCTGCAGAGCTTGATGAGCTGCTGAACAGGTGAATCAACTGTGTTGAAGCAGGGAAACCTCTAAAACATGCTGGATAGTGGCTCTCCATGACCAGGGTTCCCTACCCCTGCACTAGTTGATTAAATGCAAACAGTAATATACATTTAATTTTAACATAACAATGTATATTACTCTTTACATTTAAGCAACTGGGTTTAGTGGAGTTGACATAACTTGGTTAAGTTAATTTAACATTTCATTTTTTACAGTGTAAACTCAAAAATCTACTCTAAAGAGCAAATGTACACACTAGTGTGGACTCAAACCTTATATTTAACATCCAAACAACTAATAATAATACAAATGATTAAATTAGTTGTTGAAATAGTTTTTGTCCATTTAATATCAAAATGGAAATAGTGGAAAATCTCATTTCAGCAATTTTGCTGTCAGGATAATGTCTAAGCTACAGAAGTATAAATAACTAAAAACAACAACAAAACAAATCACAATAAATTAAATTAACTGGACATAACTTAACTTTTAACTATAATAAGAAAATTAACAAATTATATTTTAAATATGTGCAAAACAATATAAGTTTCAAGTTCAAGGTGAATTGCATATTTTTCTTTTTTAAAAGTTTTTACGTCACAAATTGTTAAAATTATGTTTTAAAATGGGAAATTTAACTATTTTATATAGCTGGAGGATGTTTGAGCACATTAGAAAAACCAAATGATAAACGTTACACACAAACAAATAAAAAACAGGATTTTCTGCAGAATCAGTTTGATATTTGCTCAGATTTTGACACATCAGTAAACCAGACTTGTGAATTCAAGTTGCTTCGCTGTGAAACTCCACCTTTCACCAGAGCATCACTAAAGTGGAGGATGCAGCAGCTCCCTGAACTCACTCAGCAGGATGTTGTGCACTAAACGTACCGTTCCGTATAACCTTCCCCTGCTGTTCATTGCGACAAACATCTCACTCCTCACTCCGAACAAGCTGATCACCCCTCGGTCCACGGTGGAGACCTCTATGAGACCTGAATGAAACAGAATGTTAGGGAAGCAAGGTGACGCTGCGCCTGCGGGGTGGGGTGGGGTGAGTGGCGGGGAGGAAAGTGGACTTATGCAGCAGAGGTGGGTGTAACCTTGCAGGTGCATTGCGACTTGGATGATTCTCAATTAGCCCTTTCTTGCAAATGACCGACTCAATGTGCGCGTTAGACAGCGTGAGTGAAGTTTACAGCGTGCTGAGAGGGACATGTCCTGCTACAGGGGACGCGGGGTAAAAATAAGTCAAGTATTCATGTCATGTATTTGGCTTGGAGGGATTCTTTGCACAGCACGGATGCAAGACTCTGTATACTGTTTTTGCTTTCGGAAACTTTCATCCACGCCGACATTGCTTATTAAATATCATGCAAGACAAAGTGACGGCTTCTAACTTTTACACAGCGAGGCACACGCACCGCACAGCCCGGATGCAACTCACTGTATGGGTTCTCACTGTGGACACCGCTTATCCTGCCATCCGGGAGCACCTGCAGGTGAAACCCAATGCCCACGTTGCAGTACAGTCGCCGCACTCTTTTGATGCCCTGCAAATAGTCACTCTCCCAGTTCAGCTCCGATTTGCCCCCGTTTATACCCAGATAGGAGCGGGAGAAGAGGGTCTCCCACCTCCTTTCCAACAAAGTAGCATTAGTCCTGCTCGGAATCGGATAGGATGAAGCGATTCCCCACAGAGAAGTCCAGAGTACCAGAACAGCCGGCCCCGGCCAGTGCGTCCCGGCCCCGCTGCGCATACTGTAGAGGCACCTTTGCGCAATGACCATCCAGTTCACCTTTGGGCAACAAAGTCACCTGCCCTAAAAACGCAACTCTTCTTATTTTCTTTCCTTTGGCATGGTGGCGGTAGAGGCTTATTTTGGGATCAAGGCCATAGCCCGAGGTCTGAGGAAGAGGACGAGGACAGAACGCGTCGGAGCTTGAGTCGGTGCCGGTGGCGATGACCATCTTTCGCCGCTCCGCGCCTCTGTGTTACAGGCAACGCTGGCCGTGGAGGGGGGGACACCACTCAACGCAAAACCAGCACACACCTTGCCCCCCAACTCTCTCACATCCTAAATGACATCACTGTGACTTCACCCCTGCATGCAGCCCTCATTGGGAGGAGGAGGAGAGGGCTCCAGGTCCTCAGCAGCAGCAGCTGATCTGATACGAGTGATGGGGGCTGGGGAGGGTGGGGGTGAACCTTCACACCAACTTCAGACAAGCAGGGAAGGATGAGACCAGGAGTTTCCTGCGCTGCACTTCAAAATAAAAGCCTTAATAGCAGAATAAAATGCAGAACTACAATTTTTTTTTTAAATTCTTAAGATATTATTATTATTAGTATGCAAAAGAAAAAATACTAATGTTTGACACCATAACAAAATCCAAGTTGGTTTAAAATGAATGCTGTTTCTCTTATTTTATGACAGTAATATCAAAATAAACTAATTAAAAGTGATTCTGTTGTGATTGTGGCCCTAAGTTTTTAATTACCGGGTTGTAATAAATAGAAAACAGATTCCAGCTGGTTGTGAAGCTGTTACATTATTCTGAAATAGGACTGACCCGTGTATTCATGTTTCCTCCAAACAACTCGACTAACTTAACTTTGCTCTTCCTCACATGGGAGACCTGAGAGAGGGAGGGTGTGTGTGAGAGTTTGACTTTCATTGGTGTTGAGCAATCAGGATGGATGGATGGATACTGTGTCCAGAACCCAAATCGGGGACCGTGGTCATATGTCCTGGCAGCCTGCGGCCTTATTTAGAAGGAAGGTGTAAAAACAGTCTCAGCAGAGCAAATGGCAGTCCTGTCTGACACTTCCTTAGCTGTTTGTCCAGGAAGTTTACTCAACCAAATATTCTGCCAGGTCAGATTGCGCATCATTATTGTACGGAACACACCCTGCAGCATAAAAATATAACCTGCATGAAGTGAATGCGCGGCGTGGTTTAGTGTGCAGGTCCAAAAATAAAGCCACAAACAGGATGCAAATAATCTCGGCCGCTTAATGACTTGAATTTGGCTAAAGAGATCATTTGTCTTTGATGTAAGGACCAGGTTTTGCTTATATCCCCATCAGTCATTTGAATGATTCATTAGGAAGAATCGTTAAATATGTCACGCCTAAACAACTATCTTCAACAGAATCTGAAAGTTAGGTTTGTAAGAAATAAGATGCTTTATCCCTCAGATGATCACCTGACGAGGAATCAGCTAAAAGATTTGTAGTAACACCTTTGTTGGTGCTAAAAATACAGTTTTTAACTGTCAAACGGTTGTATTCTTCATAGATTTATGTAAATAAATGGAAACTAATTGTGTCTCTGTGCAAACAAAGTTTCTAGATCCCATTTATAATGAGCTTTTTTTGTCAAATTGTGTTACAAGTCTGCACAAAAACCAGATTGTTCTAAAGAAGTTTGAGACTTTTGCACAGAAACACTGAATAAGTCAGAAATCTGGATGCAATTCTAAAACTTCTTGAAAAGAAATAGTTGTACATCTTTTTGTTCTAATGATGAGACAATTTGGATAACACCAAGCTGCAGATTAATGAGACAAGCTTTTGATTTGCTGTGTAAGCACATGGCTATGCAAACCATGGCGACCAATAGCCTGAATAGACAAAACTACTGGGTTATTGACAGGGAGGAACAAAAATCAATGGAGAGATAGGCTCGTTAATGAGACGGTGCTGAGCTCTTCAGATTAACTCAGCTAATAGCGTTACACTGGTGTGATGCTGAGGCTGCTCTTCAGTGATGACTACTTTCTAAAATTAAAAGAAAAAATTTATGCATGCACTTTTTTTGCTTGAACTGCACAACAATTACTGACATTGTATTCATTTTGTGGTTGCAATATAGTGGTTATTAAATGCTAAGTTTGAATAGATCCTTTTTTTTACGTACAAAAATAAAACTCAGAAAATCAATATTAAAAACAAACATTTTTGTTTATCAAAGCCTGAAAAATTAAATAATAATATTAAAAAAATTTAATTATTGAATAATGTTGATATGACAATTATTAATATGTTTAATTATGTAATATATGAGATATTAGATATAATAACAGTGACAAAGACATTAAATTGTCTCTGGCCACATGTAGATCCAGAAGTGGTTTGATGCTAATTTCTGATAATTGTCTGCAAAAGGTAAATGTTTTTTTACCACCAGCTTCCTGTCCAAATATGGTCACTCTTGTCAACAAAAAGTATGGCCACAAAATGCAAAATATTATAAAAGCAAATCAAACAACAGTGAAAAACTACTCCTAGGCCAGTGGTGTTCAACTCTAGTCCCCGAGGGCCACTGTGCATCAGAACTGAGTTGTTTCTCTGCTTCGAAACACCTGATTCAATGGCTGAATTACCTGTTTAGCAGGTCATCAAGCTCGACAGAAGCCTGCAAATCACTCAGTGATTAATATCAGATATGTAGACACCATAGACATATATAATGGACATAGCACCACCACCCACTTCTCTCAAATGAACCCAAATCTGGGCGGTTCCCATCACCGCCATGTTGGCCGTATCACATGTCTCGTCACGCCCAGACAATCCAAAAATAGGAAAAGAGATGGAACTGAGAGCGGGTCTGTAAGCTCATGCTCTTCTCCACCATGGTCGGAGATCAGCGGGAGATTAGCGACATGCTAACCTGAAGCTAACGTAGGTTTTTGGGTGCTTTTAGTGAGAGAAACGCGATTGAGTGACTGCAAAGTGAAGCAACATCAACTCAAAGAGCTGCAGTGTTTCTGTAGTCTCCCTCAGAGAGCTCCACAGGCGACCACCATGATTACAGTCTCACATGGAATCTTGTAGATCTTTGACCGCGGTGGACCAGCGAAGCTCGGAAGCCTCCGCTAGCTAGCCTCGGTCAGCTTACCTAGCTCGAGTTTCATTACTCAGCCAGTCCCACCAACACGTTATATTTCAACTCATCTTTGACCAAGCAGTGTTATGTTAAACACACAGCATCTTCCCCCTTTTAACCAGCAAAATAAAGTACAGAAATATAATTTTACTTCCTGATAAAAATGAATCAGAGACTTCTTGGATGATCTCTTAGTGCAATCAATACCACAGCTTGCCCTCTTTGTCCAAATAATTCCATGATTAACATACAAACACAAAGAGGACACAACTAAAGTTCAGAGAGTCGAAATGGCTGAACATCTATTAACGTGAGGCTGAGGCCTTCCCCGGAGCTAGCTGCTTATGCTAGCTCTGATGCTCATGCTAACTGTCAATCAAATCTAATTATTCATAATTTCAAGCATTTAATTACACCTAAACGTGAGTTACAAAAACATTCACCTCCCTCAGAGTTGTCATGACTTTAAACTAGACCTATTAAACCTAAAATGGTTTATTGAACCAGGCTGTAAACATGTTTATTTCTGCTGTGAAGTTGGCATTTTTAACATGGGAGTCAATGAGGATTTGCTCACTTCTGGTGCCAGCCCCTAGTGGATGAGGGTGGAACTGCACTTTTTGTCACTTCTGCGTTGGCTTCACGGGATTCCAAAAACTATTGCCCCTTGGTAGACACAGAGAACCATTTTTACACATGCAGGATGGTGGTCCTGGAGAACCAGTACTGGACACCACTGACCAAGAGTCATAAAGGACACTGGCTAAAGTTATGAACTGTGATTCTGTAATCCTTGCCTTAAAGAAAAAATGTCTATGTCTCAAAAGCCCTGTTGTGTCAATGCAAAGATGGGAAGAGAAAGTTGGAAAGCACCCAAATGACAGCGTATTATTTCTCTTAAACACTCACTATATCAGCACAAAAACACAAAACTCCACAGTTTACAGTTTGTCCAGTCGGCTGGTTTTTCTAGCAGCTCTTGGATCTTTGGAGTCCACATGCTCGCTCACATATCAATCAAGAAAGCTGGCCATGGGAATAAGATGTTCTGCAGAGCAAATGATCAGAGTGTAAGTAATAGGATCCAGAAGGATGCAAAGCTCTTTTAATCACTGTTACACCGCTGGGTTTAAAATACAGTATTGAAACAACAGCTGCAAAGAACTGCAAATGGAAAGAGGATTTCTTTGGCATGTCGTCAAAATCACTAACATTTAAGGTCAATAATAATCAGCTTAATTGTGTTTGGACTGGTGCCAACTGCAAATCAGAGATTTAAAGAGACAATGTTTAATTTTTACCATTAATTTCTGGAAATCCATCCATTTTCTTCCGCTTATCTGGAGTCGGGTCGCGGGGGCAACAGCTTAAGGAGGGAAGCCCAGACCTCCCTCTCCCCTGCCAATTTTATATATAATTTCTGGAAATATCCATAGAAATGTTGAAAATAAATTAAATGATGCACAGTTGTTGAAAAATATTGGCAGCTTTGTAACCTATAACCTTAAAAATCGGGTCTAAAATACATGGGAGTGTGTCGAAGTCTCTGGGCAACGCCATATTAGACGCAATGTTTCCTTCTACGGATGGTCAAAAATTCCTGGGAGTGCAACCTCCAGCAAAATGACAAGCACATCAGACTCCCTTTATAACTGGCAGCAAGTGGAGAGGTAAATGTGTAAAACAACATTTATGAATGGTGAAAGTTTTGTAACCATTTGTTACAAATCAGTAAATTCATTTTGTTCTCACGGGCTCCCGTAGAAGAAAACATGGCATCCAATATGGTTTCGCCCAGAGACTTAGGCCCAATCCCAATACTCGCACTGCGCCCTACACCCTACTGTGAAGTGCACTTGGAGGAGGTGTGCAGTAAAGCTTCGAGTGTGTAGTACACAAGTGTGCTGAATTGGGACAGGGATCAACCATAATGCATGCTGGGATGCCGGTTGCTGTTTGTGCTACTTTTAAAAAAACCTTTATTAACAACTTTCAAACAAACAAAAGTTACATTCATTACTGCCCACATTAAATCTTAGTCTAAAACATTCACAGCATGAATAAATATCATTAATCGTCTTAAAATTAACTTCTTTCATTTGAAAATAGTTTTTCAGAAAAGGCACTTGAGCCATTGCTGCGCCTTCTTCTCAAACTTCCCACGCAGCAATGGATTGTGGGTAATACCCTTGCCCGAAGTCCACATCGATGCAGACTTTGGCGAAGTGTGGATTAAGGGTGCAAAAGGGGCGTGGTCGCCTTCCGCACTTGAGAATCGGGACCATAGATTTCATATATATTGCTAGATTCCTTAACTGGGAGTCGACAGCGTCCCTACATGGCGGCCATCTTACTTCGAACAGCTTACGTTCCATTCTCAATGGTAGCAGATGGAGGGTGAGTGATAACTTACACAAAACACTCTTAACTCGATTAAATATTAACGGATTTACAAGCGGGTTGCATTATTACAAACCTTATGACACATAGGCTTGAGACGACACACTTGCACATTTTTAAATTAACGGGCCAAATCCATCATATTTCACAGCCACATCTCTGGCGTTTATAACAAATCAAACTGTTTGAAAATCGGTTGAAAATTTAGCAAGTTAGAGTTATTTAAATAGTACATGCACCATTGACACCAATGTTACGAAAGAGGGCAGCTGTCTGAAGTAAGGTGGCCGCCGCGTAGGGACGTTCGTTTTTGACGAACAGCGCGGGTAAGGCATCTAGCAATATATATGATATCTATGATCGGGACACTACGCACTTGCACCCCTGGCCGGGAACATGCAATCGGAGGGCGCAAGGGTGGAAGTGCGAGTATTGGAATTGGGCCTTAGACCCACTCCTAGACTCAATTCTTATGGTTATGTTATGAAGCTGCCAATACTTTTCAACAACTGGGCATCATTAAATTCATTTTCAACTACATTGCGATGGATATTTCCAGAGGTTAACGATAAAGATTACACATTGTCTCTTTAAGATCCAGTCGTTCATATTAAATGTAAATTCTGTCTTGGTAATGAAAAGTTAGGCGACTCAGTCCAATAAATGTAGGGATGTTTTACTCAAAAAATGTGTCCCAGAATAGAAAAAAGTAAAGATAAGCAATTAGCTCATTAGGAATGTGTGTCTGAATACATTTAAGTCACTTCATCGTAAAGATGCTTTACTATACTGGTGGGACGATGTCAATAAATAGTAGAGCACCATTTTCATTAACATCTATTCTCTTGGCTTTGGGATGAGTTTAAAGTCTGAAATAATGAAAATTGATCAGTTCTTTTTGTTGAAAAACTTTAGACTGGATACCAAAAAAGTAATTGATCCAAGGGAGCAGGGGCTTGTAAAACACCAAACTAGCCTTAAAGAAGCTCTGAGTTCAGACTTTTGCTCAACAAGCTAATGAATTATTCAGCCACCCAAAAAAGCAACCCACTTTCTTCTTGCTGCTTTGTAAATGAGTGACACGGAGCGGCAGGAAGGTAACTGCAACACAACAGCAGTAAAAGACATAGAAATGCCTTTCTGTGGTTAAGAGTCCATCAAGCTGCAAAGCCAAGACAAAGAGCAGCTAGTCACAAGGGAGAGTTCCCAGTAAAAATACCTTGTCAAGGGTACAGCTTGTGCACCTTGCAGAAAAAGATGTGGCTGCTGCTAAATTGGGCCGAGAGTGACTAAGGGGAAAAGAAGTCAGGCAGAGGTGACTTTACAGCCTCTTACAAGTTCCTGCCAGTGACACAGCAAATTTTTATGCTCAAGTCAGTGAAGTATATTTAAAAACTTTTAGAATTATTTCAATCAAAACAAACCTCGAAGACGTGCTTACAAAATTCAGATGTTAAATATTTGAATTCATGTTTCCTGTGGGCAGCAGTAGCTCAAGAGGTAGAGCAGGTTGTCCAGCAATCAGAGGGTTGATCGATCCTGGCTCCCGACAGAGAATGCTGCTGTTGTGTCCTTGGGCAAGACACTTAACCCACATTGTCTGCTGGTCGTGGTCGGACGGACTGGTGGCGCCTGTGCTCGGCAGCCTAGCCTCCGTCAGTGCGCCCCAGGGCAGCTGTAGCTACAATGTAGCTCATCACCACCAAGGTGTGAATGAACAGAAGAGGATTAGGGCCACTGAATAATTCTGACTTTAATCTCAGAATTCTGAATTTAAAGTCAGAATTCCGAGAAAAAAAGTCAGAATTCTGAGATTAAAGTCAGACCGATAAACCGATATAGTCTAACTCAGTGGTTCCCAACCTGGGGTCCCCACACGATTATAGGAGGTCCCCGCGATTTTATCTGTCCTGAGGTTGTGAGATTACCAAGATTATATTTGTAAAACTATACATGTATAAAATCCCAATAACACACCCAACATCAAAACTCTGTATAAAGAGTTATAACTCTGTATGTCTGTTTGTAATTAAAACCCTTTAACATTCCAACGTCCTGCCCATGGGACAAAACACATTATATTCATGTGACCAGGAATGTTAAAGGGTTTTATTCACTTTTATTGTGTGTATGTGGGTAGGAGTTGGGGTTGTGGCTTGTCCTGGGCACAGGCAAGGGGGTCCTCAAGGAAAAAAGGTAGGGAAACACTGATCTAACTCATAATCTCATTTATCAGTATAAACTGAAACCAATATATGCGGGGCCCCACCTCATAAAAAATAAGAAAAACGACATAATTTTATGTAACTAACATCACATATCTCTATTCATCCTTTCATCCATACTTAATGACTACTTCAATTTAAGTTTGGCCAGTTGTGCCAAACAAACATCAAACAACATAAAACAAAACCTCGGGTCTGTCATATTTTGACATTTTGAGTTAGCTGAAGAGTTTGATGTATAATATGTGTATAGTATGTAAAAGTTGTGTCATTAAAAGAGTGAAAACCGATACCGGTAATTCCTGATGTTACATTTCAACGCCAATATCGGCCTATAATATCAAACATCCCTGTTATGAATGACTCAGCTGCTACAGCGTGAAATTTTAGCTCATATCTGTAACGACTTTGTCTGTGTTTATATGTGAAAGTATTAAAAGAGCATGTGCATATAATAAAGTGGTGCCAGTAATGTGCTCCATTATTCATCCACCCACCATTTTTTCCGCTTGTCTAAAGTCAGGCTGCAGATGTAACAGATCTGCGGGGGAAACCCAGACATCCTCTCCAGCAACACACTCCATCTTCTCCTGGGGGATCCCAAGGTGTTTCCAGGCCAAAGAGGATATATAATCTTTCCAGAGGGAGGCATCCTAATTTGATGCTTGAACCACTTCACCATACTGAGGAGGAGCACCAGCTCTACTCTGAGTTTTTCTCCTCTTATCTCTGAGGCTGAGCCTAGCCACCCTATGGAGGATCAACAAGATGCTAAGATACTCAATCCGCTTGGAGCAAAGTCTCACTTCCAAATAACCTTTCCACCTGTTTTCCAGCTGAAAACTATGACTTGGATTTGGAGGAACTGACGCTCACCCTAAATGGATAATATTTGATTACAAAATGAGTCCAAACTGGAGCCTGGAAGTAACAATCATCAATCCTATGTACAAGTCAGCTCAGATAAGAAGAAATGCTTGCACACTCCGAGCCAACGTTCAGCACATCATGACCATTGATCTTATTTTAAGCTCGGTAATCACGCTTCGGTCCCTTGAGAGCGGAAAGATGCAAAGGGTTTGTTGAAGCTGTGATCCGACCGTTTTGCAAGCTTTTCACCGAAGACAAGTTACCCTGAAAAGTGTGAGCACAGCATGATTTATGGCTCCTGTAGGGCGGCCTACTAAGAACAGGCTTTGGGCAAATGTGTGCACGTGTTAGACGAGTAGTGACTTTTAGTAAATGGCCTGTATTTGATATGGTGCCTTCTAGGGTTCTACAATTCCCCAAGACACTTTACAACACAGTCATTCACCCACACACACGAAGATTTCTATAAACTCTTGCAGGAAAGCACAGCTAATAATCCGCCTTATTGATTAGATCCTGAAGCGTCACTCTAGTAGGTTTCCAGAGTAAATACCTGGAGAGTTAGCTCATTGCCACATCCTCACCTCCTTATCATAACAAGCAGCTCGTTCACAATAAAAACTTGGCATAGTTTAATCGAGGCCAAAAGGAAAGATCTGTTTATGTGGTCGCCCTGCTGAAAAGACAGACAGTTTGCTTTATGGCTGCAGGAAGAGATAGAGATCAGAGGAGGTGTCAGCTGCTGAGTCGACTGACGTTCGCCCCGGCTCCTCTTCCCTCTCTCCCAGGAACCCAACACCAAACCAGGCCACCAGGACTGAGCAGAGGAATGCAAGGAATCCTCTCAGCACATTTGCTCACCGCTTTGCTCGTTCTCACCCCTGTGGGATGAAAACCACGCCGCCGGCCCTGAGGATGCATCCACCTTGCTCCACACTGTGGGTGAGCGCGAGGCTGCAACGGGAGGAGGATCAAGGCAATTTGGCCGATGGGTAGAGGCATGGCAGACTGCTGGGAGTGAGTCATCTTGGACAGAGCTGCTGTCATTCTGCCAGCACAACAAAGATCAGATCATTTATTTTTGTCACGGCCCCCGCTGGATGAAACCTAAACCCAAAAGGAGTCGATCAAAGCTACTGGCATGCTGCCTGTCCTGGAGAGCAACTAATAACAAATGACATTCAAGAAAGATCCAGAAGAATTCCCTGAAACATGTATTTCACTCAGGCTAGTTCTCGTCTAGCAATTTTATTGTTTTTGTGTAATTTTCTAGTTTTCGTCCTGAACTTGTTTATGAATATTTTACCTTTTTATGTGTTACTTTTGTGGATTTTTACTCACAAAACAGAACAAAACGCTAAAAGATTTTGGATTGTGATCAAATTTGAAGCATAAAGTGAAGGAGGTGCAAAATGATCCTGCTGCAATCTGAAAGGAGGAGCAGGTGTGTGAATAGATGAATAGGTCAGGTGTTGACCCAAAGTGAGAAACTCAGTATTGACACCTAGTGGACAGGTGTGGAATGACACCAATAAGGTAGGATTACAAGCAAGGGAACTGGACAGATTACTATTTAGAATTATGTGAAACAAAACAGCTTACAAATTTTAATAATTATGAATTTTATGTCAAGATTAGGAAAAGCAAATGCTTATTAAAACATTGGGCTGAATAGATGTGTTTTGAAAAACTCTGTCCCTCATGAGGACATCGCCCTCTGGTGTCAAACCAGTGTTGGGACATCCTCTCTCTGAAGTAACAACACTGCATTGCAGCATTTAGGTTTAAATTAAATCAACAACGCTTTCATTTAGTTGAAACCACGTTGATAAAAAGTCCTATATCCTTTGGATTATTCCTTCTTCACAACAACCTCCAAAAACTGCACAACATATTTATTTAATGCCACCTGCCCTTTAGGTGATGAGACTCAGGAGAACACCCAACTAAAGGACAAGATCATTTTGTCGTCTGGTTATTAACTAATCATCCTTTAATAACTGTAAACCCAACATTACCACCATTTTTCCCTCAGCAGCATGAGTCACATGGGGAATGCAGAGTTACTAACATTACAAAGTGCTTCTGTCAGACGTGGGTAGGCACTTATTGGCTATTAAAGATGGCCGTGTGTTCGGTGCAGCTCAGGGGAGAAGGAAATGCTCAACAGAGAGGCTGAGATAGCTGATCTATCAACAAATGAGGCTCCAGTGAACTCTTTGCATCCCAGGCACGATGTGACAGAAGTCACAGAGGGATCATGTGCTTGTATCCGTTTGCCTGTGACCGCCTGTTAAAAGGTCGCCCTAATGAGACTGCTCCCTAGACGCCCTTCAAGTGCCACGGCGTCGTGCAGCAAACAATGCTGCCTTACGGGAGCTATTTTGAACGATGTCGCAGCATAGAGCTGGCAGGTTTGAATTATTGTCGGAACTTTGATGCCGTTTATAGCTTTACCACCTTGTCATCGCGTATAATCGTATTGCATATTCTTCATCTTTATGTTGCTGGAACATGCCCAGTGATTCTGAAACTAAAATGGGTCCAAAGAAGAATCTGAATGACTGAACACAACTTGTTGTAATGAATGATCAGGGTTGGATTCAGGTAAGAATTTGAGCCCCGAAAGGCTTTGACTCATGACCTGTACCTGGGTTTGGGGTTAAACCTTTGTTACTGTTCACTCAGGCATCTGTGCCTCTGCACTGCCAATATGTGGCCTTGATCAAGAACCTTTAACCCTTTCTACTGCAGGGCTTTTGACCCCAACTTCCTGATCAACTTGGATATACAGGAAAATAGTTGCTGTGATGACCCTCCTTACGGATTTCTTCTCCTTTTTTTTATACCATTTTTCAAATCAGCAAACAAATTTCAAAATTAGACAAAGTTAACATGTAGCTTTGAATGCTTTCTTTGATTGAGAGGAAACAGCTATACAAATGTGTAGAAAAGTATTTTTTAATAATAAAATAATTACTTTGAGTTCAGCTCCATGAGCCACGGCCAGACCGGATTACTACCATACCTGTAGAAACATCGTCTGACAACATGACGCAGGCTAAAAGATCTCAAAAAGCAAGACGTCTTGTCCTGTTCTAAAATAATTCAAGATCAAAAGACCCCAGAACAACATCAAAAGGGCTGAAGGCCTCACTTGGTTAAGGTTAACAGTAAGAAGGAGATTGGAGGACACAAAGACTCTTCTCAAACATTGTGACGATCCCTGGGACTGTTGGTAAAATAATCTTCGGACTGATCACACAAACGTGGAGCTTTCTGGAAGGTGTGCGTCCCGTTCCATCTGGAGTAAACAACAACATACCAACAAACACGGTGGTGGTAATATGATGGTCTGGTGCTGCTTCAGGACCTGGACCACTTGCTGTAACTGAAAGAGCCATTATATCGTCTGACCTTTGACCTTAAACAGGCCGTTCATGCTGGAAAACCCTCCAATGTGGCTGAATTACAACCATTCTGTAATGATGAGTGGGACAAAATTCCTCCACAATAATCTGAGAGACACATTACCAGTTATCCACAAAGGCTGGATTACTATTACTATTTGGTTACTTATTATTATTACTTTTCCAGATTGGTTTGGCTAACTCTGTTTCCTTTGTTCAATGCAATAGTTATTTGAAAACTGCATTTTGTAATTTTGTTTGATTTTAAAATGTGTTTGCTAATCCGAAACATTTAAATGTGACAAAAAGACAAAAATAGAAGCAATCTATAAAGGGACAAATACTTTTAACTAAATTTTAAAGTAGAGATTTCTGAAATAACATGCTGTGGTTCTGTGGGCTCTTTCGTGTCGTCCGAAAAGACTTTACTGTTTTTAAAAATCTTCTTGTGGTTACTTCTTCCTTCAAATTACCTATCGTGGCTGCTCAGGATGTACTCCAAAAAACAGCAATAACAAGAAGTAAACTAAAGCATGTACTTAACGAGCTCTTCTGCGGGACAACAAACTCCGGAAGCCACGGACTGACAGTCGAGTCGGCCCACTCTGCTGTTGCAGCTCTGCGGTTGCATGAGGACTTCTGGCTTAAAGCCATTTCTAGATTACAACAACAACACCACGCTGACACAAATCCAATGCCGGATTTCCGAAACGCTAATCAAGACATTTTTAGTTTGAGCCTTGTAAATCACAACCTGTGAGTTTTCTGTCTGAAAGAGCATTTTGTTTCCACGAGGATCTAAAAATAATCCTGAAATGTAAAAGCAACAGGGAGAAAAAGGCACGAATTACTTTAAAAAAAACTTTTTTAGCAATCTTGTATCTTATAAATGAAAATCCTGTGCATGAGTCCTCAAATAGTTTCATAATAAAGAAGCAGTCTATTTTTTGTTTCCATCGTGGGGCGTAAATAACAACACCACAGTCCCCGCCTGCGGAACAACCATACTGGGGCATCGGTTCTGGACTCGGAGAGTGCTACATAATGATGGCATTCACATGAGTGGTTGAGGGGGGAAACGGCCTCCTGACCACTTCCAACTAACAAGCTCAAATTGAGACCACTGATGACCCCACCAAAGCCAGCTGAGACAGCAAACCAAGCTGCATCCTCTGTTCTTCACAGTCTTAGTTTATTCTGAGGGACATTTTGTGCAAAACTGAGCCAATATAACCATAATGATCTTTCAGTTTGCTCCAATACAAGAGATATAATATCACTAGTGCAAGATGCAAACGTTTAGTCATATTTAATGTCATATCTAACATCGTGATTACTGCCGCGTGTCCTCGTGGCATTGTCGCAAACACAATGTAAACATCCATATGTGTGATTATGAACGTGATGTTTCCACCGCAGTGTTTGCATGACTCGAGGGGATATTTTAGTGGCAGCTGTAGGCAGCAGCGGAGGAGTTTAGGAATGTGTGACCACAAGACCTTTTGGCCCCAGGCTGCATGTCTTCCTTCTCCGTCTGAGGACATGGACCATCAGATCTCTGAGCGTCTCCTCCAGGTCCACTGTGTGACAAACCGCAGCTGACAGCCACCCACTCACAAGCTGGAAAATGACAACCCTTGGTGCAGCTGCTTTCTTGGAATGGAGAGAAAAAAATGGAAATATGGAGATTTTAATTTCACTTCAGAGGAAGCAGTGATTGCTTCCGGCCTGGGTGTGGGCGACTGAGGACGTGTAATGGTTATGTCAGTCAGCTGGTTGGACTTCTGTGATCTGAGGTCCTAAAACATCAGATTTATGCTGCCATCTGCTGGACTACCAGCTGCTCCATGGGTCAAAACTCTGCAGATACATGGGAAGAAATGGAAATAATCTTAACTTTGAGAGCATTAGTGTCATAAAACGCGGGTAATATATGCAATCCATAAATATGTTTATACATTATGTTAACTGAAGATTAATTATGCTGTTTATGACTCAACTTATTTTACTTTCTAAATGTTTTTCTAGTTCTCCTCGTGTCCAGATTTAAGCTTAGGTTAGGTTTAACAGCCCGGTACTGTAGCGGAGGTCTAGACCTTTTTAGACAAGCACACTACACTCAGCATCTTTTAGGTTTGAATTTATACTCATGAAGTACATAAATTGCTGTTATGGACAAGATTATTTTATATACCTTTAATCCTTATAAGTTTTCTTTTTTGCACTTTTTAACGTTAGTTCCCAGTTAACTGCAACACCTTCAATTTTCCTTCACTAAATTATAATTTTTGCCTTAAAAGAGTCCGTACATCTGGTTTCAGTAAAGTGACACAAGGACAAATAAAGAAGAGAATAAAGCTTTACATTTACTAAATAGATATAAAGAGTTTGGGATCAATTAGAAGTGTGTTTGTATTGAAAACATATGAAATAAGTCTGAATGGGAAATGCAGCAGATGAACAGAACATGCAGACATAATCAGGGTTACACATCAAGACTTCAGTGGTGTGTAAGGAAGATTTTCTGTCAACTTTTTAACTATTTTAAAGGTGTGGAACACTGAAAAACATTTTTTAATGATTATTTCTGATTATAATCAGTCACTCTGAGTTTTTCATGCAGGCTGAACATGAAAATAGTCTCCTCCACCTACCTCCTGCATTAGCTTCTGATAGAAAATAGACGGTGAAACTCTAAGATTAGAAAATCCTGACAGATCTACGTCACACTGTCACTTAGCATTCATGGACTCACCCATCTTGACTCACGACGGGGAAGGCTGTTGTTGGTTTAGCGTCCAGGAAACAGCAGAGAACGTCTGGGCTAGTAGAAGCTAACCGTTAGCATTAGCAACTCCACCACACAGCAGAACTCCTCCAGGCTTGTGTTATTTGTGGAGATGAAACATAAATGCTGCAAGTCAGTGGTAGAGTTGAGTTGCTGTTAGCCAATCAGAGGCAAGATGTCCAGATATCAGGAAATAAGACTCCAAATCCTGTCGTCTGAATCTCAGCTCTGATGTGGCTCACTTCGGCCCAATCCCAATACTTGCACTGCGCCCTAGGCCATTCTGTGAAGTGCACTTAGAGGAGGTGCACAGTAAGGCTTCAAGTGCGTCGTACACAAGTGTGCCAAATTGGGACAGGAAGCATTGCGTCATTGACTGTGACACATGCCGGTCGCTGTTTGCGCTACTTTAAAAAAAATCTTTTACAACTTTCAAACAATTATTTTACTAAATTTAAATTCATTGCTGTCCACATTAAATTGGATTGAGGGTAATACCCTTGCTCAAAGTCTGCATTGATGCAGACTTGGGCAAAGTGCAGATCAAGGGTGCAAAAGGGGCGTGGTCACCTTCCACACTTGCGAATCAGACACCCTATGCACTGGCACTCCTGGCCGGGAGCGCGCAATTGAAAGGCGCAAGGGTGGAAGTGCGAGTATTGGGATTGGGCCTTCTAGTTCCTGAAAATGGTGCACCAGTGCTTTGTTTCCCCAGAGTACGACACACAAGGCATTCAGTCCTACTAAAGACCACTGCAAATGTATTGATTAGTGTTCCACACCTCTAAATGGAAACGCTTTTGAAAATAAAGAAAAAAATGTTAAGGTACTCTGATGAGAAAATAAATTACTTAATGTTTTTAGCAGTATTTTTTATCAAATTTATCAGATTAAAAACAATACTCGCTTTTTGCATTTGGGAATTATGTTTGTATGCTAAAATGCATTTTCTCCACTTGTCCATTGCAGAGCTTTTTAAAGAGGATTTATTGTGTTTCCTTTCATTAAAAGACTAGCCACAGTTACATGCATTTATTGTTTATTTTATTTGTATGTACATAATATACAAGGTTTAAACAGAGAAATAAAAGGCAATATACAACTTTCTCCCTCTGATAGCAGCTTCATTCTGAACTCATTCAAGAATTAATGACATAACCTAAAGCATCACCTTCTGTAATAATTTGTCAAAAAAAAATGAATGAACGTTTAGTTATAAAGCACTTACTTTTTATGATCAAATCAGCACAACGTGCTTTACATACTAAAAACAATACACACATCTTTGTAAAATTAAAGATTTTAACCAAAATGACAGCATTGATTTGATGATGGTCAGTGACCTGAAACCCTGGGGTGATGACGTTTATCTGGAACAAGGCCAGTCTCAGTCATGGAGACTGATGTGGGACTTTCAGTCATTTGAGCTGAAGAAAAAAAAAAATACACGTATTAATTACGCTGTGCATAAATTGTCCTAAAATAAAGATGATGGTACCTGGTGGGCTCCACGGGAGTGTCCTGCTCCCCGCTGGGCTCCGGGGGAAGCTGGTGAGGTCTCCTGAAGCTGTAGCCCATCTGCTTCAAGATCCGACGCGTTGTGCGTTCGGAGATGGTGGTCTGCGTGCCTTGGTTGTACCTCCGGGTTATTTCCGCTACTGTTGCTTTTGTGTTATCTCGAACCAGTTTGTCCATTTTTATCTGACCCTTCACGTCAACGAGGCATTTTCTTCCGCACGAATTCCGCCGCCCGGTGGTGGTTTTCTCTTTTTCAGACCATTGTCGGTAAACCCTGGAGATGGTTGTGCGTGAAAATCCTAGTAAGTTCGCTGTTTCTGAAATGCTCAGACCAGTTCTTCTGGCGCCGACAATCATACCGCGTTCAAAGTCACTTAGATCCCCTTTCTTCCCCATTCTGGTTTCAACTTTAGCGGGTCTTCTTATCTTTTAGTCTTTTTTTTTCTTCCTTTTTTTCTTTAGGCTCCCTTTTCTTCTTCGAATTTCCCGGCGGTTGTCATCCTCAGGGTTATATTACATTATCGCCCTCTAGTGGTTCAGTTGTTCATTACAGAATTCAGTCTATACAGTCACTCTCCATAAGCAAGTCTGTTTCACAGTACTGATGGTTTCTGTTCCAGGTTGAAGACTAAATATTTCTGTTAATAACTCACTACATATGAGTAGCTCCTATTTACAGCTTTATAATTTTATTTTAGCAATAAACGTTTTAAGGGTTTATTCCAAAGGAAACTTTTGGATATGTGGAAGAGAATTTGGGGTATTCTTACCAGAGCCACAAAGAGTGTCTATGATTCTTACCCAGAGAAAAAAAGTTTAAAATTATGATTTAGACTAATGCAAAGATGCTTTCCCAAAACGTGTATTTACAAAATGTACTTTCTCTATTTATGGCTAGTATTCACTGGATTTCTTTCATATGTTTTGAAGTTGTCAAAATACTAATATTGTCAAAATAATAATATATCATCAAAGACAAAGTTAGATTCAGATAATCATTATGTTTTGAAAACAAGGGGAAAAAATTACTTTAGCTAAATTACACTGATAAATACATTCAGGCACATCTTACAGGGAACTGTGGTTACTGTGGGGAGGAGGAATCTATAGAACAGGTTATATTATGTTGTCAAAAATATCAAGTGGAGAGGGAGTTAATGATCCAGAACCTCAGTAGGAAGAACCTACTGGATGGACCTTATTGAAAGGAGGACTCAGAAAGCGAAGGTTATCAGGCCTTATTCGGGTTTTTAAAGAGAGTGGATTGTTTGGGAGGATTTGAGTGGTTTTTGTTTGTTTGTTTTATTTTATTAAAATGTTTTTAATACATTTTTGGGGGAGGCAACGGTCCAGTCCACACTCCACACCGGTTGGTGGCGGTAATGCACCACCTTGTTTGCCAACCGCCATTAAAATCTAGAAGAAGAAGAAGAAACTTCCGGTTCTTCGTCAGATTGGTCAACAAAACCCAACGTAACTTCTAGTCAGTTCAGGCGGGATGGATGAAATCTGAGAAAAAACGCGATTGATTTTTTTCTTTAGTAGCTAAAAACACTTCGAATCTAATAGTTTCCAAACTTTAAATAGGCACATTATACTAGTTAGTTATTAAACTGTTTACTAAAACCGGGTTAGCTTCTTTGCTTACGTTGCTCCACCGATATCTGACGTTAATGTGATTGTTGTCATTAGCTATGGAGCGACCATCACGGTGAGCAAACACGTCTCTTAACACCAGTTCTGTGCTTATTTGTGTGATAATCTTTTAACCGATATGTTTACTCACAGGAAGACAAAGACTGTGAATTACTGTGAAAGCAAAGACTTTGACGATGGTGAGAAAATCTTCACTTTACATTTCTCCCACATTCATCACCAAATCTTTATTTTTTTACTGGGTATTACTGTTACAGTTTAGTTTTAGTTAGCTTCTCTTTCTGGTTGTTATTTAACTCACCAGGTTTTATTTATATTTAATAAGAACGATCAAGTGCAAACAAAAGCTAATTAGTATGATCCTATGTTAGTTTTTTACTGGATTCACTTGTGTTTATTTACAAAAAAAAGTTATTATATTCATTCTATTCCTATTAGTGACAAGCTTTGAAAGGGTTATTGGTTATTTATTTTCTTGATCTAAATCTTTATATCAGAGACCAGAACTTGTTCTGTTCAGATTAGCAGGATCTCAGAAATAAAAATACATTGTTTTTGAATATTTACTAGATCAAAATAAAATTTCTCTTAAAATATATATAATTTTTTTTTTGACTTATGTCAAAACAGAGTCATCAGTAATTTTATGGTACTGAGAGGGATGAGTACATATGAATAAACAGTTTTTCACTGCGTTTGTTTCTGTTTTTATTCTTTTTCAGATGAGGATTTTGCTTCTGTGAAGGCACCACCGAGCAAAAAGCTGAAGGAGGACGTGAGACAGGAGCAGAAGAAACCTTCAACTAAATCCATCAGTCAGGAGAGCAACTCAAAATCAACAGAGAGTGAGAAGAGCAGGTGGGTGAAGGGCTTGGTCCAAAAAGAATCAACGTTATCTATTTTTTATTAAACATTAATTTTGTTTTGTTTCTATAAGGTTGTAAATAAGGACTTTGGTATCTTTATCAAACTGTGGAGAATCTGTGGATGTTTGGTTTGCTTTTAAACAAACTTTTTCTATCAAATTTCTCACCTGTTTCAGTGAACTAACTGGGCGAAGTGGAGAAGGAGTTGTTAAATGGCTTCAGAGAAGTTTCACTGTTCTCTGAAAAGCTTTTCTTTAGAGACCAAGTTAATATTTAGTTGACTTGTGTGCTCGTGCGTGGTGGAGTCAGTGGATGTTTGGACTGAAGTATCACTAGCTGTGGAATTATTTCCATAACACGTTTAGTCACAAATGAAACCTCAGCAGGCTTCAGAGAGCCTCAAAGCTTTAGAAGCGTTTTTGCAGAGGTGTCAAAGAATTTAAACAAACGTATAAAGATTTCAACATGAATTCATTTTGCCAGAAAACCGCTGGATGAAAAGTTGTATGAGAGAGATCTTGAAGCAGCCATCACACTTTCCTTACTCAACAACACAGACGGATTAAAGGAGGCTCCCAGCAGCAAAGGCATGGTTCCACATGTAAAATCACATGATGTTCATAAATGGTTGCAGCTTAACTTTTTAATTTCTTAAAAATTCTAACTTGCAGATCTCAGAGCTAAAAACCCCATAGATGAGAACACAGATCCATTTTCTCTGCATATCTCCAACTGCAGTGTGGACGGAGCCTTTATGGGTAAATCCCCCTTTTCTGTTGCCTAATATCCCTAAGAATTGTTTTTGTTTTACTTGTGCAGCTTATTGATCCTTTTGATTTTAAATTTTATGTTCAGGCTTGAACAAAATCACATCAGAGAAAGGATCACCGGTTTCTGCCAAGCCAAGAAAAGCTTCCCTCGAAGCTGCTGAGGTGCAAAGAAAAAAGGATGAAGATGAGGACTATCAACCCAAACTGACCCCAGGTAATGCTTTTATTTATATACACATAAATATAAATTCATAACAAAAGGTTGAGAGTGAAATAAGTCAAATTTTGTTACCACTAAACCATCAGTTAAAGGTGGAATAAGAGATGTTTGTCTTGAATGTGCAGGGGGGCATAATTCCTAAAGTAACGCACCAACGTAACCATATAAAAACTTAGTATGCTAGCTAATATGGTGAAAAATTAGGTAGTATTTAGCTTTCTTGGTTTATTCTTAACTTCAAAATCACAGCAGCTCAGCGCCACCAAAATCCACACACACACACGTTGCCAAGGCAACAAATTAAAAGACAGCTCCACCAGCCAACAAAGGACAGGCTGCGCTCAGACAACAGGTCCGTCATCTAAACTTTCCCAACAAGAACATAACCAGAGTCTAAACAGAACAAATAAATCAACTCCTTGGAGGAAATTTGGAAACAGGACAGAACATTGAGTCCGTTACACTAGGCAGCCCAGCTCGGGCTTCACTTCCTGTTCAGCTGCTACGAGCTGAGAACATGCAATTCGTGCACATAGAGGGTTATGTGCAGAGGGGGGAGAGGAGGTCAGAGGGCAGTTTGATGGGTGTATCAGGATCCAGTCATTAAGAAAGCCATTCACAGTGATTGGATGATATTTTTCCAGATTTTTACTTTTCAGAGGCGATTAAAATGTTTCAGTTTTTTTAACAAAAAAATTAATTAATTGGTTGTCATCGGTGTGTGAACATGGTATTAAAATGCTCCAGAAAAACACCTCCTACCTCAACTTTAACCAAAGTTCTGTCTAAGCTTTAATAGTTGTCTTTTTTGCAGGTTCAGAAAGTGATGAAGACTACAGTGAGCCAGCTGAGAGCGAAGATGAGGAATTTACAGTAAAGAAAGTCAGCAAGACTAAAAAAAAGGAAAAAGTAACAAAGAAAGACAAAACCAAACAAAGTCCTGCTTCTAGGAAACAAAAGCAACCATCAAAACCGTCAAATCCTAAATTACAGACATCAGGTACGTTTCTGACACACTAACGGTGCTTTGAACCTTCTTCATTTAGTTTATTATTGTCTTAAAAAGATGTTGTCTCATGTCAGCTGTTACGTCAGTTAGAAGTCCTCCAATAGCTAAACAGAGACCTGCTTCATCCGGCTCAGTTTCTTCATTCAAACCTGCAGCCTCTCTGAGCCCAGCAGGGGGCAGAATACCCAAGTGGAACCCACCATGTAGGTGCAGCACAAGTGGAAAACATATTCAGACTATTGAAGAATGCTGGTTAAAAGGGTTTTTCTTTTTCAGCTCAAATAGGTAAAAGTCCCACATCGTCCTCAGCTCCAGCAGTGAAGTCTCCGGGTCAAGGTCTGCGTCTGGGACTGTCCCGCCTTGTCCGAGTCAAACCTCTTCATCCGAGTGTTGCAAGTCACTGACCAACAATCTGTCAGTAACTCAAGAAGGGCTCATTCTTACAGTCATTTTGTTTTTTTAATTTCTTCTTTATTTGACACAAAACGGGATGATTCCAGGAGGGGATACATTAACTGGTGTTGGTTATAAACGTCAGAGTAGCTGTGGCTGATCCAGGGTCTGTAGTCTTCATCACTTAATATGTAATCCCTCTTGGAAGAGTTCAGGAACAAATTGCTTTTGGGTTGTGTCAGGAAAAAATGTATGTTGTCCCCCTTTATTTCTCATTTTTAAAACAAATTTTTACTCCTTTGTGCAACATTTGTATATTGTGTACATACAAATAAACTGACGTTTAAATGCTAAATGTGAATATTGTTTTACATAAATAAAAGAAAACTTCAATAATGATGTGCTTTTCTGCACCAAAAATGACACAAATAATCCAGAAAATGCATCTCGGTGTTAGCGTTATTAATCTCATAACTGCTGTTAAAAAATAAATGTGGAAATGTTTTGTTTTGGGGTTGTTAAAATATTTAAAAAATATATACTGAATTTTGTTTTTCTTTTTTACCTTTAAATAAAACTTGACTTGAATTTATATTTTAGTAAAAATTAAATTAAAGTATCACAGTTGAGTGAAAATGAGCAAAAATAAAGGCATGAAAATATGTTTTAGTAATTGAAAAACAGAAAATAAGTTGTTGACACATATATATATATATATATTTTTTTTAATAGGCAGCTGAGTGAGAAATGCTGGGGAAAATAATACGCTGTGTGCTTTTTGCCTTTTTTACAATTAAAACATTTTTTTGTCCTTAAATATGGAAGCCCATTCCCACCACTCTGATTAAAAAATAAATAATCTCATAATTATGAATTAGCAATCATTATAATGATGACTCAGTTTCTCATAATTATGACTTAGTGATCTCATAATGAGATTGCTAAGTCATAATTATGAGATACTAAGTCATAATTTTGAGATAGTATCTCATTATATTGAGATAGCTAAGTCATAATTATGATATACGTTTTTGTTTTTTTTATCAGAGTGGCAGGAATGGGCTTCCATACATAAACATTCTGGTTCAAGCACAGAATTTAAAAACGTCATCACTTATATTTTAAATAAATAAAACCATACATGCATGCTTTATGTTACTTTTTTCAAAATTGACCAAACAATAATAATCTAATAAAATAAAAAAATATATATTTAGTAACAGCATGACATATTTGAACACAAGGAAAACATGGCATGGAGCAGAAAAATGTGGATATTTGAATTTAAAGACTCAAATCTGATTAACAAATTTATCAAATTTTTAAAAATACTTTCGATGAAATTCCATTAGTAACTATAAACAAAAATGAGCTCATAGTTGAGTTCTTTTTAACTCCTGTTCCTGTTACCTGCAGAGTCCTGGTTTTCTGTTCCTCCAAGGTGAGTTCAGTTAATAGCAAACAGCTTTCAGGTGTGATTCATTGAGAAAGAAGCAGAAGGAAACTTGGAATTAGAAACTCTGAATATGGTGTGAAAATCAGTAGATTAGATGCACTATGATGCATTGAAATTTGTTCTCACTGTGAGTGCAGTCATTTGTGTGCATGTTAGTGTGTGTACAGAGGGAGTGGGGAGGCAAAATCAAGGAAGGATAACCTGGATGAAAGGAAAACCACCTTCTCTTTCAGCCAGAGGCAAAACTTCACAGCAGCAGCAGCAGGATGAGGTCCGGCTGGATAAAAGTGTTTCTGGTGGTCCTTGTGGTGGCTTTAGTCTCATTGTACCTCAGCTCCATAAGTAAGGAGGTGCACACCCATTCAGAGAGACTCCAGAGAGCACACCACAATGAGTCCATCAGGGGACAGGGAATGCTCCAGAGGATGGACAAGATGGAACAAAACATCAACAAGCTGCGTGAGTCTGCTTTCTCTCATTTTTTAATTTAGCATTTTTGTAGCTCAAAGGATTTAAACTGAACATTTTTTTCCTTCCTTTATTGATACAATCTTATTTCTAGCTGATTTTTATATAGATTTTATGAAGAAAAAAACACGTAAAAATCACAAAACCTCACTTTTTTCATTAATTGCATAAAGTTTTGAACAAGGAAATCTTTAATTTCGTAAGACATGCTCTGATTATTTAACTTTAAGAAAAACAAAATCCAGATATTTTCCAGAAATGCTTCAAAAATAATCAAATTATTTGATTCAGTTGAGAAAAGTTACATTTTCCACATCATGACAAAGTGATTAAATCTTACTAAATACATTCCTGAAACCGTTTTAATCAACTTTGTTAAACATTTTTGATGAAACCTTGAATTGACTAGACTTTTTGTTTAACCTCTGCCGGCTGCATGAAGACGGGCTGATGTGTACATTAAGGGAGGGACAGCTTTGTTTTTGTAACTGTTACTGGTTCCTTGCTCTATATTTACACAGGTCTGTTTATAGATGCTATTTATCTCGTACATTATGTTTATGCTTTTTAAACTTTTTTACTTTTACATTTATTACCACAAAGATGAGAGGAACAGCATTTTGATTCCTGTCCTGATTAGATTAAAGGAAAATTGATCCAAAACTCAAAGTATCTTTTATTTACAGTCAGTTTGATGGAAAAACATGAAAAGAAGGAGCAAGAGGCGGAGGTAAAACCAGAGGTGAAGAAGGAGAAGAAGATGGAGAGAAAGCTGTATCCAAACTCAAATCTGTTCATCAAGTGGGGAGACGACCTGTCGGAGGAGGAGCAGAAAGAGGCAGAGACGTTGTTCCAGAGGTACGGCTACAACGGCTTCCTCAGCGACCGGCTGCCGCTCAACAGAGAGATTCCTGACACCAGGCCTCCGAGGTGAGCTCCACATCCTCATCCTTGAGGGAGTGAGATTTATCGGGCAACACCTTCCTCACACAGAACAGAGCAGAACTCCACCCTAATCCTGTCTGAAGGTTTTGTGTGTCCATAATCAACAGGATTTGTTTCAGGAAGAATAGGTAAACATTATTAGTATTAATTTAGATTAATTTGGACTTCTGGAATCAGATCATGATTTATTTACTTATTTGTTTCGTGAAAAAGGGAAAAGGAGTCCCAGGGAGCTGGTGTCTAACGCCAGCAGTCATTGGGCCAGAGGCGGGGGACACCCTGGACAGGTCTCCTGTCCATCAGAGACGAACAACCAGTCACTCACTCACACCTATAGGGACAGTTTAGGAGACCTGCCAATCAGAACCACCTCAGCTGACTCTTTGATGATGAGGAGCTGCAGATCTTCTGTGAGCTCACCCCAGATGATGGATGTCCTCTCCTGATCTCTAAAGCTGAGCCTTACAGAGGAATCTCATCTCAGCTTCTCTCTAGAATCTTCTTCTTTCAGTCACGTTCCAAATCTTATGACAGTAGATGATGGTTGGAATGGAGATGGACCAGTAAACTGAGAGCATGTGGTCACATGTAAACAAAACACCAAGACTCTAATGCTCTGGATGAGGCACAGACCCACTCCTGACCTAGAGGGAGCATCACACCCTCAACTTCTGCTGACCAGGATTCTTTTAATATATGATCAAACTGTTTAAAATAAATACTGATCATTTCGTGTTTTTGTTCATCACAGATGTGCAGCGAAAACGTATCCAGAGGATCTTCCAAATCTCAGCGTTGTGTTGATCTACCTGGATGAAGCTCTGTCCATCATCAAGCGGGCCGTTCGCAGCATCATCGACAAGACACCCGCTCGGCTGCTGCTGGAAATCATCCTGGTGGACGACCACAGCACCAACGGTAGGCTCAACTCAGGTGCTCAGATAGTTTCAGTTGTTGAGCTTCAGGGTTAGGGTTTCTTTGTACTAGTTAAAAGTTATGAGTAGAAGTGAGGTGTGTGACTTCACTTTACCCAGACTGAACAAACACATTTGGAAGCTGAATTAGGGTGTGTTGGCAGCTTTCCAAATCACAAATCAAACATGTCCAGGATTTAATTTCCATTTGATGTACCTTTAGAAGGGTGTCTATATCTGATTAATAGAAATAAGACACAAGAATCTGAACCAAAGCTTTTATTTTTAGCATTTTCCTCTTTATTTAGCTTCTATTTTGTTTTGTGTTGTATTTTCTTTCTCCAGAGGATTTATTGGAGAAACTGGATGAATACGTGGACTCCATCCACAAGGAGCGTCCAGGCCTGGTGAAGAGAGTCCGGCACACGGAGCGGCTCGGTCTCACCCAGGCCAGACTGTCGGGGTGGAAGGTAGCTGCAGGAGATGTGGTGGCCATCTTGGACGCTCACATAGAAGTCCATGTGCAATGGTTGGTGTGACTTAATTCAGAGGATTCCTGTAAAAGGAACTTGGCATTGAATGATGGTTTCCATTAAACCCGTGTGTGCAGGGCAGAACCTCTGTTGGCTCGGATCAAAGAGGACCGCACCGTGATACTGACTCCAGTTTTCGACAAGGTCAACTTTGATGACTTAACGTTGACTCCATATGCACCCAACGCTCATGCCTTTGACTGGGAAATGTGGTGCTTGTACGAGTCCTTCAGACCAGAGTGGTACGCTTTAAAGGACAAGTCGCAGCCTGGCAAGTAAGAGTTTGATAAATTTTTACACCTCAAGAAAAAGATTGACAAACTTCCCTTTTGAGGTAAAAAAAAAAACCCAATAGATGTAGGTGTGTGTGTGTGTGTAAATATTTTACCAGGTTTATCTGCACCAACTAGAATAAAACATTTCTTACAAGCATTTTTTAATGACCTTTTTTCAAGGTTGAAGTGGTACTATGAATGTTAGATGGATGTGATTTGAGTCAGAAAACTATAAAAATCTAAAACATCTGGTCTGTGTTCATTTTTATTTCATCTTCTTTCAAAATAAGACAGATGCCTCAAATATTGTTTTTATTTAAAGCCCTACATGAAGGTAGGCTAGCAAAAATGACGCACAGGTTCATTAAAAAAACAAATCAACAAATATATGAAGCCTTTTGTTTTTATAAGTTGAGGTCCATCCAACGTATGATCAGTATAGAACTTGTCCTTTGTTGTCTTTTCTCTGATGGTATCAACAGGAGTCCCTCCGTCATGGGGATTCTGGTCGCCGATCGCAAATTCTTTGGAGAGATTGGAAGTCTTGACAGTGGGATGAAAATATATGGAGGGGAAAATGTGGAGCTCGGCATCCGGGTAGGACTTCTTGGAGGACAAGTGACGATTTTTATGTCAAAGTAATTTTCAGGATGTATCCCAGTATCGAGTGTCATAAGACACATACTTTGCGATTTAGGACACCTCGTACTATTAGACACATACTTTGCGATTTAGGACACCTCGTACTATTAGACACATACTATGTGATATTTTGAGTTTGATATTTTTTAATGACTTTTTATGACACCTAGTACTAAATAAGACATTCTATAGTATGAGGTTTTGTATACGTTAAGACACCTAGTGCTATGGGACACATACTATAGTATGATGTTCTTTATTACTTTTTGGGACAGCTTGTACTATTAGATGCATACTATGGTATATTTATAAGACTTTTATTCCCCCTGTTTCCTGTCTGGCAGTAACACAGTCAATAGTTTTCTGAGTGCCAAAAACAAGAATTTTCATGATGCCTAGTAAGAAACATACTATGGTAGGAATTTTTTTAACAACTTTTCATGATCTCCCCCTCGTACTCAGACATACTATAGTATGATTTTTTTAATGACTTTTCATGATACCAAGTACTAAGAGATATACTACACTGCTCACAAAAATGAAAGGAACACTTTTTTAATTGGGCCTGGCATGAAATCATTTTAACCTGTCTGATAATTTTCTGGTTGATTAAGCAGCTGAGGGCATTGTTAATCACTTTCAGCTGTATTGGTGTTCATGGACTTAACGACAGGTGCACTAAAGTGGCAACAATTACAAAACCCTCAAAACAGGACTGGTTTAACATGTGGAGGTCATTTCAAGTTTCTCCCTCTTGATCTTTTTTGGCTGGTTTTCCACTCGTGCTAGTTTTGGCTTGAGTAATTATCTCTACTGGCAGCATGAGGCGATTCCTTAACCCTACAGAAGTTGCACAGGTTGTCCAACTTCTCCAGGATGGCACATCCACACGTGCTGCAGCAAGAAGGTTTAATGTGTCTCCCAGCACAATCTCCAGAACATGGAGGAGATTTCAGGAGACTGGCGGTTATTCTCGGAGAGCTGGACAGGGCCGTAGAAGGTCCACAACCCATCAGCAGGACCGATACCTGCTCCTTTGTGCAAGGCGGAACAGGCTGAGCACTGCTCGTGCCCTACAGAATGACCTCCAGAGGGCCACTGGTGTGAATGTCTCTACCCAAACAATCAGGAACAGACTTCATGAAGATGGCCTGAGGGCCCGACGTCCTGTAGTGGGCCCTGTGCTCACTGCCCAGCACCATAGAGCTCGACTGGCATTTGCTCAAGAACACCAGAATTGGCAAGTCCGCCACTGGCGCCCTGTACTTTTTACAGACGAGAGCAGGTTCACCCTGAGCACCTGTGATAGACGTGAAAGAGTCTGGAGAAGACAAGGAGAACGTTATGCTGCCTGCAACGTCGTTCCACATGACAGGTTTGGTGGTGGGTCAGTGATGGTCTGGGGAGGCATATCCATGGAGGGACGCACAGACCTCTACTGCCTAGGAAATGGTGCTCTGACTGCCATAAGGTATCCAGATGAAATCCTTGAACCCTTTGTCAGACCCTACGCTGATGCAGTAGGTCCTGGTTTTCTCCTAATGCCCGGCCTCGTGGCAAGAGTATGCAGGCAGTACCTGGAGGATGAAGGAATTGAAACAATTGAATGGCCTTCACGATCCCCTGACTTAAACCCAATAGAACATCTGTGGGACATTATGTTTCGGTCCATTAGGCGGCACCAGGTTGCTCCTCAGACTGTACAAGAGCTCAGGGATGCCCTCACACAGATCTGGGAGGAAATGCCACAAAACACCATCCGTTGTCTCATTAGGAGCATGCCCCGGCGTCAAGCATGCACACAAGCTCGTGGGGGCCACACAAGATACTGAAAAGCATTTTGAGTTGCAGAAATTAAGTTTTTGAAATAATGGACTAGCCTGCCACATCTTCCTTTCACTCTGATTTTAGGGTGTCTACACAATTGAGCCCTCTGTAGGCTGAAAACTTTTATTTCCATTAAAAGACTTGGCATCCTTTTGTTCCTAAGACATTGCCCTGTCGTTTTTTGTATAGATATCCAACTTCATATTGAGATCTGATGTATCTAATGTGTTTCTTTAAAGTGTTCCTTTAATTTTTGTGAGCAGTGTATGATGCATTTTATAACTCTTTGTGACTTTTATCTTTTATTGTGACTCCACATGATGTGGTGACTTTGATACCTAGTTTTAGGGAACATACTACATTATGTTTTTTTTTTTTACATTACTAACATACTATAGTATTATACTTTTTATGACTTTAGGACACATTGTACTATGAGACACATAATATAGTATGATTTTTTTTTTACAACTTTTCAAGATGCTTAGTAATAGACATACTATAGTACAATGTTTTATGACTTTTCATAATACCTAGTACTAAGAGACATGCTATGGTATTTTGTTATGACTTTTATGACATCTAGTACTATGGGACATACTATAGTATGGTATTTTTTATGACTTTGTAAGACCCCTAGTACTATGAGATGCATAGTATAGTATGATAGCTTTTTGCAACTTTTCAAGATGCTTCGTAATAAGAGACATATTATAGTACTATGTTTTTATGACTTTTCATGATACCTAGTACTAACAGACATGCTATGGTATTTTTTGTTAATTCTGACTTTTAAGACACCTAGTACTATGGGACACATATGTATTTTGTTTGTTTTTTATTCATTTTTACGATACCTAGTACTAAGAGGCACATACTGTAGTATGATACTCTGACTTTTTAGGACACCTAGTACTATTAGACATATACTATAGTATGATATCTTTTATGACTTTTTTTAGACCCCTATGAGAGACATACTATAGTATATTACTTATGACTTACTATGCCAGCTCAGACATACTATAGTATATTTTTTGACTTTAGAACGCCTTATACTAGGAAACACGTTTCACAACTTTTCATGACACCTAGTACTAAGACACACATTTAGTATGTTATTTTTTTATGACCCTTAGTACTAAAAGACATACTATAGTATGGTGTTTTTATGACGTTTTAATATGGTTAGTACTATGAGACGTGTACTATAGTATGTTTTTATACTAAACTCAATATACTTCATACATTTCTTTACTTACCCAAAATGGTGACTGGAGTTGATTTCTGGCCTCCTCTGAATTTTTAATAGATCTTAGGTAATGTAATTTTTTCTAATGTATAATTGTCAGTTTTAGTATCTCAAATACTTTTATTTTTACATACAAACGTCTTTTTTGTTCCACTTAACTGCAGCGTAGTCTTGGCCATGATCTACATATCAACATTTTTCTTTTATACAAACAAGTCTCAATATTCATGGTGGCATAAACTCAATGTTTCCCTTGATGTAAACAAATATACTGTATGTGTGCACTAAAACCTGTAACTGACAATAAACATCAATTGTGCATCCAGCAGATCTATTTTTCCTATTTTTGTAGGTGTGGCTGTGTGGCGGCAGTATAGAAGTGGTTCCTTGCTCTAAAATTGCTCACATCGAGCGATTTAAAAAGCCTTATGCCTCTGACCTAATGGCCGCCGTGAGGCGTAACGCTCTGAGGGTGGCAGAGGTCTGGCTGGATGACTATAAATACAACGTGGCAATTGCCTGGAACGTCCCCATAGGGGTATGATCTGATATATTTTTATTAGTAACATGAGTTTCATCTTTTATCATCAAAAATAATCTGATTAGGCTTCATGAAATTATAAAAAGAATCTCATGTGATCTTATTTTTCTCAACAGAATCATGGGGTAGACATTGGAGATGTTTCAGAGAGAAAGAAGCTGAGAGAGAGGCTGAAGTGTAAGCCCTTCCAGTGGTATCTAGATAATGTTTACCCCCTGCTGGAACCACTGACTGACATACTTGGTTATGGAGGAGTAAGTTCAAACTAAACTAGAAACTGTTTTGATGATGTGAAGTTTAGGCAGAAAAAAATCATTTAGAAACATGTGGCTGTCCAAAATATTTATCTTTTTCCCAAACCCAGAAAACGAAACAAACTAAAGAACATGGAGCTTAAAGGTGTGGAACACTGGAAAAACATTTTTTAAAATTTCATTTCTGATTATTATTGGTCACTCTTGAGTTTTTCATGCAGGCTGAACGTGAAAATGGTCTCCTCCACCTATCTCCAGCATTAGCTTCTGATAAAAAAGATGGTAAAACGCTACGATTTGAAAATTCTGCCAGATCTACATCACACTATCACTGAACATTCGTGGACTCACCCATCTTGACTCACGACGGGCTGTTGTTGGTTTAGCGTCCAGGAAACAGCAGAGAACGTCTCAGCTAGTAAAAGCTAACCGTTAGCTAGCGCTGAGCGATATGGCCTAAAATCAGTATCACGGTATATTGAGTTCACCTCGATAACGATAAATGGACGATAACTACATGCATGCGCACAAACAGAAGTTGTCCACTAGATGGGGCTGTCACTATTACGTTGAGTCACGTTGTCATGTGACTCGAGGTGGTACAGCTTCTTAAAGATACATGAACGTAACCAAGCTTACAACCTTATTTTGGGCGATGGTGGCAGAGGAGTTAAGTGGCCGCCTTGCAATTGGAAGGTCGCAGGTTCGCATCCCGCTCAGTCTGTCGCTGTCGTCGTGTCCTTGGGCAAGACACTTAACCCGCCTTGCCTGCTGGTGGTGGTCGGCGGGACTGGTGGCGCCTGTGTACGGCAGGCCCCGCCTCTGTCAGTCCGCCCCAGGGCAGCTGTAGCTACAATGTAGCTCATCCCCACCAGCGTGTGAATGGGTGGATGACTGATTGTGTTGTGAAGCGCCTTGGGGGGTTGTAGAACCCTTAGAAGGCGCTATACAAATACAGACCATTTACCATTTACCGAATTTCACATGGGAAAAATATCAATTAGTCAGAAATTTTGGTAACGATAAATTTTAGATTGCCCAGCCCTACCATTAGCTAACCCCCCTCCAGACATTGCATTTTTTTTATCCAAGAAACGAACGAAGGCAGCAGAAGAGTTGCGTTGCTGTTAGCCAATCAGAGGCCACGTGTTCACATATTATGAACATTAATGAGTCAGACTTGTAATTGTACCTTTTACCGTACCCCAAGTACTTTTCTAGCAGAACTTGTGTGAAGCTCCTGCAGGATTTACCGTGGCTAGCTAAATTTGGCTGCAGGATTTTATTTGCAATACGAGTGAACTTCATGGTCCCATCGAGCTCATACGTCTGCAACAGATTAGTTTTAAAATGAAAGAAAATCCTTTTTTCAATTTGGTCATAAATAATTATATCTACAATGGGTTAGATATTAATCGTTCTTCACCTTTTTACATACTACCAAAGATCTGAACCATCCCTTTAACATGTTTACTGCTTTAAAAGAAACAAAAAGCTCTTATTCCTTTATGTTTGCTTCTGTTTTCAGCTGATAAATGATCTGCAGCCAGGTCTCTGTGTGGATCAAGGTCCGATGTCTGCTTACACTCCCATTCTATATGGATGCCACTTTTATTCCAGTCAGGTAAGCTCCGAGATTTAAAAACATTCTGTAGTGGTAATTATTGCTGACTTTTAACTGTGTGTCTTAGTACTGCTTCTATCATACTGATGGACAGCTTTCCATCGGTGGAATCAAATCTCACAAATACAACAGCAACAACTGTTTGGTAGACCCCGGTGTGGGAGACTTACCGGGACTTTACAGCTGCAAAACAGCCCAGCAGAAGAAAATGCACATGCTTTGGGATTTTAAACAGGTACGGTTTGTTTGGGAAAACAAAGATGAGACGGCGTGGCTTGGTTTGTCTGGAGAAGATTAAATGAGTTTTGTTCTCAGGGAGGACCGATCCAGAACCGAGAAACAAGAAGGTGTTTGGAGATCGTGGCGGGTGAAGATGGCTATTTCAAACTAGTAGTTCAGCGGTGCAGCGGTCAGAGGTGGAACATACAACACGTCATTGATGCTGCTGCACAAAAAACTCACAGCGAGTCAGAACAAAAGCTGTAGCCGACAGAGTTGGTCAGGAAAAGTGTCTAAATTTTCTTGTCAGTTTTTTCACATTTTGAATATAATTGTTTTTTTCTGGTAAATTATATTTCTCATGTGATTCTGAGATCATCCAATACTGTAATTTCTTTATTTAAGGAACTATTCTGAAACCCTTTGAGGATGAGATGTTTATTGGTTATACAAATATCGTTCAAGTCAAACAGGATCGTTTGTAATTTGGTTTTCAGGAATTCTCAGAAATGAAGGTGTTCCATTTGTTTTGCCAAATGGTGAGACCAACGTCCTTATGATGAGCTGGCAGGGAGCTGTATCTGCAAGACAAAATCAATACAGGAATTGTGGGATTTAAAGGCTGAATATGGAACAATTTCATAAAAAGCTATATTTAAAAATAAAAATCCCTCCACGGGGCGTTTAGAGGTGTGCAGAATGAAGGTACAGTATTTCCTTTAAAAGCTATATTTTAATTAAACTAATCAGGCTTATTTTGACGGGCACGACACTGGATGTATGTTTACATCTACCAGCCACTAGAGGGCACTGTTGCAGGTTTTCAAATACGGTAAACAGCCTCCTCAGCACAGCGAGGCTGGCACTGTGGAAAATGGTGGACTCGGCAAGTCAAGCATCTGCTTCTGAGCCCAGAAGATGTCGTTATCCTTCTCAGAAGAGGAGCGACCATAAAAGATCTAAAACCAGAGTGAGTTTAGGTCGTCACTGGACCTGGTGCTGGCTGCTCACTTCACGTATCGGCAGAGAACCTGGCATCCTGACGGCTGGAAACCTTGTTCTATTGTTGCAGCTACAACCTCCGCACACTAGATGTCGCTTTGGTGTTCCATATTCAACCTTTAACCTTTTATAGAACAAATATTGATAAGCATTTAATTGGTAAAAAAAAAAAATCTCTCAGTAATGCATTCCTGTGGGGGATAATGGTCATGTTCCCACATTAAAAGGTATAAAAATGACTTTTTCCAACACAAACTCCCTATTGTTAGTATTTAAAACATGCATTTACTCACCTGAGCTCAGTCCAAAATCCAAGTGATCTGACCCTTTTGAACAAGCTTACGTTGCATCTATCTGCCTGATTTATTAACTTTCACTTTGTGGTTTGAATGTAGACTCTGAACAGAACTCCTTTTGTACTTTTTCTTGTTAGTTTTATTTGTCACAAGTTCCACTCAGAACATTACTGGGTGTTTTAAATGGGGTCAGCTGGACTTCTCATCGTAAAGATGTTTCACCTCACATCCAAGAGGCTTCTTCAGATCACTAATGAGGCCATCAAGGTCACATGAGTCTCTTCAATTCAATTCAGTTTATTTATATAGCACCAAATCACGACAAGAGTCGTCTCAAGGCACTTCATAAAGTAAACATCCCAATACAGGTCAGTTCATTAAGCCAATCAGTAAAAAAAATTTTCCTATATAAGGAACCCAGCAGATTGCATCAAGACTGTGTGTTGATACAATCCTCACCTTAGATCGTTCTTTCACTCCTCTCTCAAACCACCAGTCTTCCATATCCTTTGAAGACAATAATGCACACATATTGCACAGGACAGACGGATGGTTTGAGCAAAAGAACGATCTAAGTGAAACATGAAAAACCAACTTTGAATCGAGGTGATGCAGCTTCAACTCGACTCCCAGGTAGTTTCACAGAAACTCTCACCTGGAGACGTGACAAAGTTTTCAGTATTTTAAACTAGAACATTTATCTAAACGCTGGTGAGACATCATAAACTCTGTCTTTAAAGGCTGGACTATCAAACCATGACGTGAATGTTCACGTGATTCTGACCTGATGGAGTTGAGAGCCAGCTCCTTTAGCGTTCCCAGATTTGCTTTCAGTCCCCCGATTCCGACAAAGGCTTCGTAAAAGTCGTAGGAGAGCCCCGACGTGCCGAACAGAGAGGGATCATCTGAGCTGATCACCATCGGGTGGCCCTCGGACATCAGCACAGCTGCAGGGTGGTTCCTCAGGTCGGACACCAGCTTCAGCACCTGTAGGTCAAAGGTCACTTAGATACCTTAAATACAGGTGTTTTCCTGTAGCAGAGTCAGAATAATACCTGGTTAGAGACGGGACAAAGCTCTACAGCTACGTTTCTTTTCCTGGAAAGCTCTTTGGCGAGTGGGTGGTGCGCCAAAGAGTAGCCATGCCCGATGCGTGTGGTGTTAAACAGAAGAGCATCAAGGATGTTCTGATCTACGTCAGTGCCTTCATCGTCTGCAGATAAACAGGAAAAAAATAGTTTAGCATATCTTTTACCCCTTTAATAAAATATGTTGGCTTGCCCTATAATGGGTGAAGCTTCTGACCCACCCACCCGTCTCCCCGGCATGAAAGAAGAACGGCAGCGATGCACCAATCTCAGCCGGCAGAGAGAGCGCCTCTCTGAAGTACCAAAGAGTCCTGCCACCGTTCTCCCTGCCGACCTGGAAGCCAAAAGGGTTTAAAAAATGGGTAGACATCTATAAAGATCTAGAAGTTTAAAGGTGAATTCAGACACTTCTCTCATTCTCACCATGTCGAACCCTGCAACCACATCAGGGAACTCCATCTTTAGCTGGACGGCCTCTTTAACAGCTGCTGTGACTGCAGATACGCTCAGAGCCCTGAAGAAGTAGCGGAAGAGTTTGATGGATAATATGTGTATGTTATGTAAAAGTTGGGTCATTAAAAGTCTGAAAGCCGATACAATATTTTCCGATATTAAATTTTAATGCCGATATCAGCTGATAACAATGGTAGACCGATAACATTGGAAATCCCTACTTAAAACCTTATATATACAGTCTTTGCTTAAAACGGATACTATGCAGTTTTGGCTTGCTTTTAGCACCCCCTAGTGTCCAATAGTGAAACCAAAAGTGAAACTCATCTCCTGGCTGTGTGTTCGTCTTTTTAACACCTTAATCTAACAGCTGAAATGTCTCCTCAGCCTTCATTAGTGTCTACAGGAGCGGCTCACCACTATATCAAACAAATCTGCTGTGTTCATGATCTAAAACATGCAGGAAACATGCTGGAAACAGACTGCAGCACCAGGCATGTCAGCTCCACTTTACTAAGTTCAACAGGGACCGGACCGGCACTCTGAAGTTGCAAGTGTGGTATTCTGGCCACAGGGGGCGGTGGGGGTCTGAGTGACATTTCATTACCCTGTAAAGGGTCATTTTAGCACAAACTGGCTCAAGAACATGATTTAAAAATATGGAAAATTTGCATAGTATTACTTTAAAACCATCTTTACCCACCCCCACGTGTTAAAAATGAATAAAGATTTTCCTTTGGTGACACCAGTTTGACCAAATGTCATTAAAGTTTGTCGTTTTCATGCAGTCAAGACAAGGCAGCTTTACTTTTATAGCATTTCATGCAGAAGCAATTCAATGTGCAACTCTGGAACCCACATATTTGTCGAGTTAATAAATAAACATGAGGGAACTCAAAACAAAATTAGCAGTTTAAGATGTCAAATAATGCAAAAAACAACAAAAGGGTTCATTTGGATGCACGGCTGCTAGGTTTGGACCAAAAGCTGAAATTCAGAGACAATTATGGGAACATAAATAAGAAGTCAGGAACACAGCACATATTACTGAGCTCATCTGACCAACTGGATTATGTTTCATGACTTGATGTGGTTGGTGTCAGAGGAAATGAGGATAATCAAAGTCATCCAGCTCCATTACTCTAGGAACATTCATCTCTGTGCTGTTTTAACAGAACATGACAGGCTGGATCATTATCAGCCACATGATGAGAGACCAACACCTGGTTTTGATCAATTCTGTATCTTTTAAGCAACTTTGTTCAATTTAACAGTCATTATTTAAATTCTGCTTGTAAATTTTACCTGTGGACTGAAATTATGATCCGCGCCCCGAGAAAGTCTGGATGATCTCTCGTAAACTTCTGCGTGACTTCCTGAAACGCTTTCAGAGTCCAGATCTTATCGTGAATGGTCCCATCGAGCTCGTACGTCTGCAACAGACACACGCTTTAGAAGGAAAGTACATTTAAAGGATCGGCTGTGAAGAAGTGAGGAAACAGACCCGTGACAGACTGCTCCTCAGCTCCAGATACATGATGTTGTCTTTGTGAAGCTCCTCTAAACCCTGGCGGTAGTAATCCCTCAGCACAGGAGCGTGGGTGATGAGTCCGGCGGCTGCGATGAAGGCCTTCTCAAACTTCTCCCACACAACATCCTGGTTTGGATATTCCCCATCTGGATCCTCGGTAAACAGCGTTAGGTGCTGGATTAAACTGGAAAACACCCACAAAAATAAAGACTTTAGGTTAAGTTCCATTTTTAGATTTTTATTCGGAGGTTAAAACCAGGCATGTCCAAAGTGGGGCCTGAGGGCCATTTGCGGCCCTCGGAGTGACTGTGTGGCTCCCAACTGGACTGCAGGCTGCTGGTGTGAAGCAACACTTTTTAAAGTTCAGATTTTTACTAATTTGACGTATTTGAGTAAAAAAAATCTCAATAAAATATCTTATTTTTGTCAGCCATGAGCTTTAACTTTACTGTCGGCCCTGGTTGTAAAACGTTTTGACGACTTCTGTTTTAAAAGTTTTCACCTGTTATCAAACCCTGCGTCGTCTTTGATTTTGGCTCGTAACGTCTCCAGCAGCTGCCAGTAGAAGCAGTCCCATCGCGGGAAGGGCTGGCGGTCTGAGAACAGGAAGCGGACCGAGTTGTCCCACGTGAAGCAGATGTAGCAGTGAGGTCGGTAGGTGACGTTTTTCACCAGCCACTCCACGCCGACCAGAGACGAGCTGTGGATGTGGAGGGCTGCGCCTGTTTGCAGCACAGCATCAGATTAATCACAGAGACTCTTTTCTGCTGTGAACACGAACATGTGACTAAACAGACCACACATCTTTTCAAATTACTACCCTTAACAAGGACAAAAGAAATGTTTGTGTCTGAATTTTTGCATTTACTTAAATAAAATGATCAAATAACTTACATTTTCCAACAAATATATATGTTATAACATCATTTAAACCCAAAGACACGCCACATAGGAGTTAAGGTTAAAGCAAGATTAGTTCTTTTGGGAAATTACATTGATTAAATGCCAAAAATAACTGTTTTACAGAAATTAAATTCAGAAAACGTGGCACCAAAAACTGTATAAGAACCAGTCAAAAAGAGTCTGCTGCATCCTGAAAGATACCTTTAAAATATGCGAGAGTCCGATACTTTCCCTGCAGAAATCATGCAGACAGAGGCAAAGCCAGTAAAACACAAAATAACTACCCAGGTTGTTAGTGATGGATGCAAAAACCAACATCTGCACACGAGCGAAGGTCTGATGGATGCACAGATATAAATATTAGTGTGAAAAAAGGGGAAGGGGCCGGAGCTCGGTCAATCTAAATTTTAGTGTTTTGGAGAAATTTGCTGCCATTGTGAATATGCATATTCAGGATAAAATTGAATACTTCTACTGATTATTTGTTTATTTTGAACATATTCACATTATTTCAAAATATAAAAAGCACAATTCCATATTTTTATGTTTGATATGGAGTAGAGGTCAACCAATATTGTTTTTTTTCTATTGCTGATACCAATATGTAGGAGACACAGACAGCCGATGGCCGATATCTAGACATTTTGCACCTTATTTTCATGCTTTAATGTCATTAATAACATCAGTTAATGCACAAAATTTCTGAAGCTGAATCAGTTTTTGGACTCTGAATTTAACCAACTGTTAAATCGTAACTTTGTGCACTGGTCAGTGTTAAAGTCAGACACCTAAATAAAGTTAATTTAGAGTATTTATTATGCAGATGTTATTAGTAAACGTAAAAATACATTTAAATTAAATTCTGCAACAGCACAGGGCTGCCCGAGGATGTGCCTGACTTTATAATCAGCTTTACTAAGGACAAATAGCTGATGCTGATGTATAAAAATTGGTAAATATCAGCCCGATATATCGGCCTACCCCTAATAAGGAGTCTGTGAAAGTGTAAATGTATTCGTTCTACTTGGTTCATACGTAGCTTACGTTAAACCTAATCTTTCATTTAGGGGAAAGATAAAAAATGACAGAACATTCCCAAACACAGATTCTTTTGAATGAATGAAAGCAAAACTAAATAAATTCATTAACACCTTGTGTTTAACATTTCTTAACAAAGTTGGACTCATCTATTTTTCCTATTAGTAACATTACCGCCCTTGTTTAAATTGCTCTTCATCTTTACATGTATTTAGAATTTGTACTTTTTTTCTTTTAACCTGACTTGTTTTTACTTAGTTCTGTGATTTAACCCCATTGTATTTTATTCCTGCAGGACTCCTTATTCTGCACAGCTACATTCAGACCATTTAAGCAAAGCTTAAAGTGAAAATATTAAAAACAAAAATGGGTGAAAGTCTACACAGAGTGGTTTGGCCCCCTTCAGTCCCCTGTAAGTTGTGACGTCACCTTTAGGCATCTTCTGCAGAAGCTTGAAGATCGGGCTCTTCTCGATGAGCGGCTTTGCCTTAAAGAAGTGGACTGCAGGAGGAAACGGTTCAGCAGACGTCTCCCGCTCCTTCAACTGATGGAGGCGAGTGTCTAGTTTCTGCTCCACGGCTGTCAGCGTTAGCAGCCCTCCTGTCTGACGGGAAGTCTCCTCACGCATCAGCAGGTCTCTGCGAGCTGGGTCAGGCATCCCATGAGTCTCCCTCACAAGCCAGAGAAGGGGAACGGCGGTGAGCAGAGCCAGGCAGAGTGAGCTCACCATGTCCTTGTATCACACAGCCAGGATCTGGGGCTAAAACATGCTGCGCTACAAAAAACACTGTAATAAAAAGCAATAAAGTTAGTAAAGAGCAGAAAAGGTAACAGCAAACTCAAACTAATCAGACTTAGGTTGTACTTACGACTGAGAACCTCTCAGGGACTCGGCTCAGCTTGTTTTCCACCAGAAACTGCTGTGGCGGCGGTGAGGCATGTCAGCAAAATACTCCGGGCAACTGGATAATTGGAGCATTCTTTTTTCTGACTAATACCATGTGATAAACTAATGAATGAGGCATGAATGGGCAGGAAGAGTCAAAAAGAGCACAAAGGAAGCTCTAATTATTTATATATTTATGTTTTTACATTTACATTTGAACACAATCACAAACAAAAAAAGCACACACACATAATTTAATCAGGAAACCTCATATACATACAGCGTACCCTCTGGAATAACAACGCACACTCGATGTAACATCAATGCTCTAAGGTCGTTTACAGTGTTTGGTTTGGTTTCTAGGATACCGTTTGTCTGTGATTGGTTGGTGGCAGACTCACATTAGTCCCACAATACCCCATGCAACTCATAATGTGCTGCGGAAGTTAATGGAACGGCGACACAAGAGCCGGGTTTGTCATGAAGCCTGATCCGATTAGAGGTCAACCTGTTAAACATGCAGCCCGATCCCTGACTAATCACTGTAAACTCAGACCACCGAAATAAAACGGGGGGAAAAACACCGTTCTTACAGCTGTGCAGGAAACCTCTGCACACGTCTGGACCGTTTAGCTACAGCTTCCGTCGTTTCCATTAGAAATACACAGCAACACGTCACACAAACAACAACGAGTCTTTCCCTGCGTCGGCAAGTTTTGTTTCACAGATAAAAGGAATGATGTCTTTCATAAAACGATGAGAAATAAAAAGGAGTGTTCCTCTGGAGTGCGGTGAAGGTCTTCAGTCTAAGAACTTGCGGTTTGGGTTGGCGCCAAAGAGAGCCACTCGGATTTCAGGCATCATCTGCCAAAAAAGTAAATGGAAATTAAAAAAGAACTTAAAGACAAGTTTTCACATTTCTGCTATTTGACCTTTATTTTACAGTGAAGCAGGTTAAAAGGGGTTCTAGAGTTCAAAACCACATTTATGTTGTTGAATATCGGCAGCTGAGGTGCATGTACCATAAAGAATAGAGGGTTTTTTTATATAGCGCCTCGCTAAATAAAAATCACAAAGCACTTCACAAAAACAACAGAAAACATTAAAAATGATTAAAAATAGTGAAAAAAATTCAGATTAAAAAGTAAGAATAAAAATTAAAACAATGTGAACACAATGCTACCCCAAACTACTGATAATCCTAGCCTAAGCTACTTCTAATGTTAACCTAAGCTACTGATAATCCTAGCATAAGCTACTTCTAATGCTAGCCCAAGCTACTGATAATCCTAGCATAAGCTACTTCTAATGCTAGCCCAAGCTACTGATAATCCTAGCCTAAGCTACTTCTAATGCTAGCCCAAGCTACTGATAATCCTAGCCTAAGCTACTTCTAATGTTAACCCAAGTTACTGATAATCCTAGCATAAGCTACTTCTAATGCTAGCCCAAGCTACTGATAATCCTAGCATAAGCTACTTCTAATGCTAGCCCAAGCTACTGATAATCCTAGCCTAAGCTACTTCTAATGCTAGCCCAAGCTACTGATAATCCTAGCCTAAGCTACTTCTAATGTTAACCCAAGTTACTGATAATCCTAGCATAAGCTACTTCTAATGCTAGCCCAAGCTACTGATAATCCTAGCATAAGCTACTTCTAATGCTAGCCCAAGCTACTGATAATCCTAGCCTAAGCTACTTCTAATGCTAGCCCAAGCTACTGATAATCCTAGCCTAAGCTACTTCTAATGTTAACCCAAGTTACTGATAATCCTAGCATAAGCTACTTCTAATGCTAGCCCAAGCTACTGATAATCCTAGCATAAGCTACTTCTAATGCTAGCCCAAGCTACTGATAATCCTAGCCTAAGCTACTTCTAATGCTAGCCCAAGCTACTGATAATCCTAGCCTAAGCTACTTCTAATGTTAACCCAAGCTACTGATAATCCTAGCCTAAGCTACTTCTAATGCTAACCTAAGCTACTGACAATGCTATCCTAAACTATTACTAATGCTAACCCAAGCTACTGCTAACCCTAGTACGAGCTACTGCTAATGCTAGCTTAAGCTACTGATAATGCTATCCTAAACTATTACTAATGCTAACCCAAGCTACTGCTAACCCTAGTACGAGCTACTGCTACTGCTAGCTTAAGCTACTGATAATGCTATCCTAAACTATTACTAACGCTAACCCAAGCTACTGCTAACCCTAGTATGAGCTACTGCTAATGCTAGCCCAAGCTACCAGTAACAGCTTTGTTGGACAAGAGGAAAAAGACAAAGAAGAATGTTGGGGCACACATGTATCGTTCCAGGATGTACTGGGAATATCCAGACTTTGAATGAATGCCAGATACATCCATAACTTTATCCACGTTATTCTTACAGCCCGTGATGCTTTGTGCGAAAGATGCAAGCAACTTCCGGTCCGCATTTGTTTACATTGAGGCGATGCGATTCCTTCATGCTAATCCTCTTTTTCTGGGCTTTTAGAGACTGAAAACATGCATGAACACCAGCTGTCACAGCTCAAACGGGACACCGTTACACTCCGTCTGCAGAGAGGTGGGGTGATGATCTTAAAGTCTGACCAAAGCTAACGTACAGTAGCATTTTAGCTACTTCCTGAACTCAGTCACGTCTGACAGCGAGGCAATAAACAATCTTAAAAGCTCTGAGGCTTATCAGTACCTACATCGTAATAAGGTTGGTTGTGTTTTATTGAAAGAGGTGGGACGCAATCTTATTTACTTAAAAGCAGACGTAGAGCCGAGTCAGAGCCTTAAATCCCTCATCACCAAGCCTGGGTTTTAGTTTGTACATCAGGGGAAATACAAACAGCAGGATGGCACTTTTAGGTTAATAACAGCAGTCTAAACGCACGTTAAATTATAACTATTCAGAAAATTGTACACATGAAATAATTCCTGTTGTTGTTGTGAGACTGCTGTCAGATCTCTTTACTACTCGGCGTCTCTTCTCCGGAGTTTTGTCGTACAAAGTAGGATGCGGGTGTTCCTCCCTGGGGGTTTTCACAATAAAATGAAAGGAACGCACAAATAAAGTTTGTGGTGGTTTCAAGTTAAGATTTTTCAGTCACATCCTTCTGGGTTCCTCATCTCTGGAGAGGTGGTGAAAACCGTACCGATGCTCGCAGCTGCACGCTCTCTCACTCTGGAGGTGCATGTTCTAAACATCGCTCTTGTAGCTACAAATTTAATTTTCTCTGGTTGTTAGTACAAGCGCGAACAGCTGCGTGACTACATTTTTCGGGGGTAAATATTTTTTTAAATCCTCTTCAAATGTTCAAATAAACTGCTACTAGCAACGAAACCTCACAATGCAAACCAATGAGTATGTGCGACTTCTGGTATCTCACCGGATGTTGCTTGCATCAGCGTTTCTCCATGAGGCTACTCAAAAATAACGTGGATACAGCTCTACACACAGGTTCTAGACGAGTCATGGAGCCATCAGGGTAAATTGGCCAATCAGCACACAGCTCATTTAATATTCATGTCCTGGCCGAGTAGGCGGGGTAAACCAGACTTTTCCTAGGGTTTTACTATGGGGTCATTTATCAGAGCTCCTTGGCCATTTTGAGCCCCAATAAAGTTTCATAGAGGCTAGAACCCCTTTAAATTAAAAAGTCAAAAAAAAAAGTATAAAAGCACCTTAAAACATCCACCTATTTATTGTGTGACAAGTGATGTCACTCACAGTCTCTCAGTTTAATTTAAAGTTAAAGTCCCATTAGTTGTCACACTGGTGTGTGAAATTTGTTCTCCGCATTTGACCCTTCCCCTGGGGGAGCGGTGAGCTGCAGCCACAGCCGCGCTCGGGAAACATGTGGTGGTTTAACCCCCCAATCAAACCTCTTAATGCTGAATGTCAAGCGGGGAGGCATTGGGTCCCATTTTTAGAGTCTTTGGTACAACCCGACCGGGATTTGAACCCACGACCTACCAGTCTCAGGGTGGACACTCACACCACTAGGCCACTAAGCTGGTTTTATCTAAAGTTTTACCTACTAATCAGATTTTGTATAATGCATTTAAAACAGTAATCTGATTTCAGAACAGTATGCTCTTAATATTAAAGACATTTGGTAATTAATTATTTAAAGAGGAGGGGAGTTTGTTATTAAAAAGGTTTAAAAGATGCAAGAAAATCTTAAAAAGTTTAAGCTTAAAGCAATTCTTTTATTTCTGTTAAATCTATTTTTGTACTTGGAGAGTTTCTGGGTTTAAGTGCATAAAAACAAATAAACGGTGTCATACAATAAGGCTAAAAAATAATCATGGTGTTAATTCCCACCTGCTGAGCCATGAGGTCCAGTCGGCTCTCCAGGGTGTTGGACACTTTAATTTTCCCGTCGTTGTTAAACATCTCAATTCCTCCAGATCTTCAGGGACAGAAACATTTAAATAAAAGAAGTTTAACTTTCAGAATAAATTAAACATGCGTGGTCTGATCCATCATTAAAGTTAGACGCCGCGTACATATCCGGAGACAGGAAGTTGTCAGAGTCGATGCGGACCTCCAGGTTGTTCTTCACAGCTGCTTTATAAATGGGGATGTTCCTCTGAATGGATTGCTGCAAAATGCAAAGAAAAAAAAATTAAATATAGATTTCAACCAAATTAAATAAATTCATAGAAACCTTCCTCACCTGCACCAACTGGACGTCCTGTTTACGGCAGCGAATCGTCACTTTGGGCTCCAGCAGCTGGTAAAATCCCTGGTGTGAGAAATTGATCACAGGTGAGAAAACAAGTTGGTTTACCTTCAAGAACTTTTGTTTCTAACAAGAAAACTAATTTTTGCAGCACATCAGAGCTTGTAGCGACGATCAGGTGATTAAAAAAAAGAGGAAAAACGTAGTAAAAACCTTTTGTTGAAAAGAAAAAAGATCCAATAAAACTGTTTTCAAAGTTGTCTGCAACTGGTGCAAAAGAAGTGATATGTTGCTTATTAAAAAAAGTAACTTACAAGTTAATTTGACTTGCATGCATTAAATGATCGATTAGATAGAACATGTAAATAAATATAAAAATGATCTAGCATCCATGTAATGAACACACACACACACACACACGTTCAGGAATGGGAGAACTGGGCCCGATGGCAGCCGGAGTGTAAACGCACCTGGAGGATCAAGCCGTCCATCAGAGCTGAATACTTGGCTGGATCTTTAGCCACGTTGGCGAGCCGCTGACGGGCCTCGTTCAGCATGTCCTACGAGAGCAAACACACAAGTGTGTATTCCTGCTCATATAAATTTAATAATGATGTGTGTGTACAGTGACTTACTGAGATCATGTCATCCCGGGCCTTTAGGACTTTCAGTCGAGCCTGGTTCATCAAGTTTGACATTTGGCTGTTAAAGCAGACAAATAACAAACACATTGGACTAGATTAGATTTCAAATGGGTTATTTTTATCCACGAGGGAACCCAGCAGACAAAAAGGGTCACAGCAGGGTGAAGCAGTTAGATAAAATTACAGAAACACGGTTGCTCATAGAGCTGTGGTTTTGTTCTTGAAAAGGTTCAATGTGTCCTGTGATTTCCCGTCATGACTCACATTTTCTTCTGTTGCTCAATCTGCTTCTCCTTCTTCTCATAGTACTCCATTATCTTCAGCCTCTGGGTCTGGACCAGGCGACCCTTCTCAATGTTGAACTCCTCCTCTGCCTGCAGGAGGAAACACAGCTTACTCTGAGGAATCCTCCAGAATACCTTTAATTTGCCATAAAGGCTTTCTAGAAACAATACTGAATGGATTTGCTGTCTTATCTCCAGAAATGCATCAAAATATTCACTAAAACATGCAACTCTCAGCAAAAATAAACTTATTTTGTGATTAATTTATATGGAATGTTTGACATTTTTAATAGAACTTCTAATATATCAATAAATACAATGAAAATACAAAAAGTGATAAATAATACTCAGTGTAGCTCAATGACCCTTAAATTGTCTACTTTTAGAATGTTATGTCTGAAGAAGTGCACAAATTTATATTATATAAATAATTAAAGAATAAATGAAATAAATATAAATGAAAAACAAAAAACACAAACAAAGCAAAGATAATACAAGTAATGGCAGTTTAAAATTATAATAAAATAAAAAAAAATTGAGGAAGTAAATAAAATTGTTTTCATAAAATTTGCACAAAATGTCTGATAGAAATATTTAGTTAAAACAAAAATACTTCAAATCAATATTAATTATAATTTCATGAGGAGCTTTGAATTGAATCTTTAAAACATAATAAAAAAAAGTTTTCGGGAAAGTAAATGTAGTTTCTGATGCTGATAAACTATCATGAATTTAGGTAAAGCTGCATTTGCTGCTCATTTAGCGCCCTCTACTGACAAGTCTCATTAGTACATGATGACGCCGATGGCAGAAACAGTAATAAAAAGTGATTTGGTGTTTGTAGGGTGAAGGTTTTTATGTGACAGCTTTCTTTTAGTTAATTCTGTTTAAATTCTCTATTTTCTTCTGTATTTGTCATTCTGAAAATATTTTACCAATATAATCACAGCACAGTCCAGCAATAAGTCTGCAATAAAACCAGATTTGGTTCAAACCTGCCATCTATCAGCATCCATAAACAAGAAATATATGTTAGTTTTCTGAATGTTTACAACTCCATCTTTCATCTCTGAACTGATGGTAAAAAAAATCCCACAATGATGTTCAACCCCCACAGAGAGTCCTGTCAAAATGAGTAATTAACTGTGTAATAGACAGTTATGCATTATCTGAACCTCTGAAAAGTTCATTGTAAAATAAAGAGAAAAACAATTGAATCATTAACTGAGGCTTTTTAAATGACAAATAACGACTTGTTCCCAGAAATGCATAGAAGAGTATACCTTTGCATCAATTTCCTCTGCCTTCTCATTTGCCTCCTGCTCAATGAAGGCCATCATGTGCTTAATCTGTAAACAAGAAATAGAAATGAGAACCACGACACTGTGAAGGTCCTACTAAACGTAAAAAGACAACAAACACCTGTCAGCTTTTAAAAATGCATGTTGATTTAGAACAGACCAAGAATTTTCCATCTGTGTTTTCTGTCCACAGACATTCATAAAAAAATGCTCAGATAATTAGAATTATTTATTCAGATTTATCAAAATAAAACAGCGTCCATGCAAGTGTTTCCTCTGGTTGAGTTTTGCCTTCCTGCTGTGAAAAGACTCTACATTTATCACGTTTATAAGAAATGTTTTAGTACCTCTTGTTTAAATGGTAAATGACCTGCACTTGTATGGCACCTTTCAGAGTCAGAGGACTCCAAAGCGCTTTACACTACAGTGTCACATTCACACGCTGGTGATGATGAGCTACAGTGTAGCCACAGTTGCCCTGGGGCGCACTGACAGAGGCGAGGCTGTCGAACACTGGTGCCACCGGTCCCTCCGACCACCACCAGCAGGCAACGTGAGCTGTGTGTCTTGCCCAAGGACACGACAGCGACAGACTGAGCGGGGCGTGAACCCACAACCTTCTGATTGCGGGACGGGCACTGAACTCCTCTGCCACCATCGCCCTTTAACACCAATACAGGCAGGTGAACGCAGGAAAATGCACTCAAATCTGGTTCACTTCTGCAAATACCATCCCATTACTCCTTATCTGGTAGAATTTCTTAAAATTTTTCAGAATAAATAAATAAAACTCAGTAGAATTTGTATTATTTTGGTCAAGATTGTTTAAAAACATCTCATAACAATAACGTTGTGTACAACTCCAAGGGCCAGACCCCCAAAATAAAAAATAAATTATCCATTTGCAGCAAATCCGCAGAAAGAGATGAAAATGATCAAAGGAAAACCTGAAACTGGACCTAATCATGATGCATCACAATTCCAGATAAAATAAAGTTTGGTGGAGATCGAATCATAATTTTATTCCTGTTTATATCTCTGATAAATTTCATAAACTCAACTAATAAACTGTGTTTTGTCCTGACAGCCAGCTGGTAACAAAGTGCATCAAATACTATTTATAACCATGCTTTGCCTTGTTGTTTGTGTGTAGACAACACTGGCACATCCCTGGAATTTAGGTTATTTAAAGATGATTTTTCCATAAAAATATTGACTCACTTACTCCAAGTTCCTCATCAGGCTCATGTGTTCATCATGTGATCTTAGAAATCTGACCCTGTCAGCCAAAATTTCTCTTATTGCACGAGCTGGTAAAACACCGTTTATAAAAGTGTAAATCCGTTTTTTATGGACAAAAACAAACCATTTAACTCTGGAACGATAGAGAACGTATTTAGCAACACATTCAGTGCTAACCTGCTCAATGTCATCCTCGACACAAACACCAGCGAACAAAAACACCTTTTTAAACACCTGTAATTACCTATCCAGCGCTATAAACCGTCTTCTTGACCTATTTTTAATAATTCTGTCATTTTAAAAATTAAAACAGTTTATTACCTGCTTCTGAACGTCTGCATCGCTTAGCGCCATGGTTGGATTTGCGGCTGTCAAAGAACCACCGAGGCCTGAAAGAAAAAAAAATACAAAAATAACAACCTCAAAGAACTCAACTAAACTAGCAACAACAAAAAGAACGATTTAACTAACGATAAACGTATTAGATAAGTTTAAATGTACCCGAGAAACACTGACGAGAGGGTTTGAATTATTCGCTACAGTCGTGACCGTAAAGACGTCTACAGCGGGTCAGCTGACTACGAAGTCACTTGACTTCCGGTTCTTCTTCCGGAAACAAGCTGTTATGTTTATTACCGCCATCTAGTGGAAAAGGAGAAGTAGTGCACAACAGGTAATAACAATGGCAAAAATCCCAATATTGATACTTAGACTTATTTAAAAAAAATTTTTTTTATTAAAATTAAAAATTTAAAAAAAATTATAAAATGCAAAAAAATGAAATTTCCTTAATCTCGTGAATATCTATTAACCATATTAGTATATTACATTATTCAGCTTATATTTAACAGAAAGTCCCTTAAGATTTACATTTTTTTTCTTATTTCATTACAACAAAATGCCAATTACTATTTTTTTAATTATTATAAATGCAAAATGTTTACTAAAACACTTTAAATAGTATTTCTAAATTAATAACTGAATATTTAATTATACATTTTTGTTTTGTTAAGTTGGTATTTTTTCTGCTTAACACTACTACTACTACGACTGATAATAAATCATATTTTTTTTGTTCAAAATAAACACTGAAAGACAGGATGTAAAATTTTAAAATTAACATGTGTGCAAAATGTATAAAATAATATAAACATAGCCTATTTTCTGGAAACATTTATTTTTTATTTGTTTAATTTGCTTCTTATTATGATGATGATGATGAAGTGCAATGTAGTCGTTTTTTTATACATATCTATGAAATTTGTCATTAATAAATGAATTAATAGAGAATGTGACTTTCACTCACATTCACAGCGTTCACTTACATTGTTTTGATGCTGATTTTGTTCAAAAACATTTGACTGTTTTAGTTAGAGGTTTAATTTATACGTTTTTTGACTTGATCAGCTTTGTTTTTATTATTTTCATTACAAAATGTTATACTTTTACTCTGAGCAGTTCCATAGTGGTTTAAATTCAATGACAAGAGAATAACTTAAAGGTATAAAGCAGTTGACTGTATTTTCAGACAACTTGCTCAACTAAAACAGAACACAGTGAAACTAAAAACCTCACTAGACTCTCAGAAACAGTCAGGCCTGCCTTGCTGTTTGTTCTTGTGTTGATGCTGTAACGCCTGTGAGCAGCAGGGGGAACTAGAAGCTGGAAAGTCCAGTTTTAGAAATAGCTCTTCTCCCTGTCTGACATGCATTTTCCACTCAGTGTCCCAGAGTCCCAGCACCTGCTGTGCTCTCTAATCCGCTGTTTGGACGGTAAAACTCTAGAGAGCGTTCACCTGAGTGAAAACACAAATCCTCTGAATTTTGCCGAGACCACAAACAAACAGCTGAATCCGAGTCCAGAGTGAACTTTCACTCACATTCTCAGTGTTTACTTACATTGTTTGCAGCGTTTTCTAGTTTGGATGATCAGCAGAGTCATGACTGACTCCTCTCCTGCCAACTGTTATGTCATGGATTTGTGAGGTGGGGTGGGGGGGTGAGAGCGACTTGTGCACAGCTTGTCCACCTTGTTATTCCCTTGCCAGCACCAGCATGCATGCCTGCCTGTGTGATTTGTAGCCTTGTCTCTGATCTGCTCCTCAACTCATCCAGCGTCACCCACAGAGAACAGAGGTATGCTGGGATTTCCTTCTTTTGATTTGATCTCAAACATTAACTTATGCTGAATAACTCTACCCAGAAAAAGAATATTCTTCTTCTAGGAGTTCTGCGGGTTTTGTCATCAACTACGTGCTGTTGTTGTTTAAAAATGAGCAAAATGTCACCTCACGTCAGGCACCATTTTTTCCTTATCAGCACAGTCTGTCCCACTTTGACATTGAAGCTGACCTTCTCTAAACTGTGCTGGCTAACATTCTCTGTCGTCATCACACAATTAGCCCAGAAAGTGTTCCCCTAAATCTCATCATTTAATTTATCAACAACCCTGTTATTGCTGTGGCAGGATCAGTAGGAAGCTAATGACTTAAGCCAGTAAAAGGTGTGTCAAAGGTCAGATTCTGAGCTGACAGGGTGTGCATGAAGGATTTAAATCGTTTGTGTTGCAAACTTTAATGTCTAAATCAGGCCTGCTGCTTGAGAAAAGTCCACTCGGGCCTACAAGCTACAAAATCTCTCAGGGAAGCTACTAAAAACTCATGGAAGTATGAAAAAAGCAGATGTAACGTCTCTGAATGCAGAGAAAACAAACTTAAAGCATTAGTTTGTCATGAAGGAATACAAACATGTATTGCCAAATAAAAAGTAATACGAACTGTTGCATAACAGGCCAGAATGAGAAGTTGTATTTTCCCTGTGAGAACCCTCTTATTATAGTCAAATTTAAATGTAAATATGTTTCTTTAGACACTTTTTCCTCACACGCCGATGCTTGTGGGATTTCTTTTATGCATGTGGATGAAAGCCTTTAGAAAGCAGTGACGCAGAATTCATAAATGACTGTTTATGTTCCTAAAAGTTGCAAAAGACTTAGAATGAATAAGTGAATGAGTAACAGAATTAAAGATCTGTAAATTACTGACAGGAGAAAGCTGCATTTTAACAGAGCATTACTGTAAATTAGCTTACAGTCATATTTCATTATATTCCAGCAACTTGCAATTTATGTGTCAAGTTTTTTTTTTTCAAAACAAAAACTGCAAATGTTTAAAAAATGTTTTGCATCATTTGGCACCAAGACTTTTATTAGAAATGAAAATCTAACAAATAAGTTAAAGCAGCTATCCGGAGTATTTCTTTTATCTGATGGCACCATCTAGTGGCTGACAAGCGTATCGCACCAATAGTCGGCGGACTCTAATTTAAGATGGCGACTGCACGTTTGTTGTTTATGAATGTGCTTCTGTAGCCGACAAGCAGAGCTAAAACACGTTGTTTTACAATTATTATTCTCATGTCATGTTGTCTTTTCATATATTCATACATATATATTTTAAAGACTTACTTGTCCGTGAAACGTACATCAACGCTGCATCAGCCGAGGTACTTCCTTAAATTTGAAGCACGTAAGCGGTAGTCTATCACTATTGGTTAGTTCTGGTCACCGCTCAATTTTCTATTGCACAGATTTTACGGGGCAGGGGGCGGGCTTAGCAAAAAAAAAAGATGTATCGCTTACATTATATCACACTACATGATAGGACAAACACTTTTACGGATTTCTGAAAAATCATACATAATTCCTGAAAGAGGAAAACTCCAGATTGCTGCTTTAAGTTAACATTCCTGCATGGTTATTAACCAGAATCACTGCTTGGTTTTATCAGACAATAAGATTACATCAAAACTTTATCCACATAAAGGCAAATGTTCAGAAATGTGAACATTTTCTTCAGTAAATTAAATATTTAAATTCTGCTAGTTTTTAATTCATGTGCATTAAACTTTACTCTCAATAAAACTTTATTTAAATTCATTCAGAAAAAAAGAAAAGTTATTTTTCAAAAGGAAACAATACATTTTACCTGATAAAATATGATAAATAAATAAACCTTCATTTAAAACTGCATTCAGACGATCATTAGCCACTATTTTTGCTTCGGCGTTCAACAAGTCTTGACTTTTTTGCAAACAAACAGCTGCTTAAGCTCAGGGGAGTCTGTCGTCATGAAGAGATGAACTCTAAAACCAGAGAGAACTCTGTTGTGAATCCGATCCAGCGTTACAGAGCAAAGAGGAACCGTTACAAATATCTAATCTGGGATTGGAATGGCAAGGGGGGGGGTTACGGCACAAGGAGTTCAACCAGCAACCGGGGAGGAACTGAGAAGATTGAATGAAAAATGCTCGTTTATGGTGGTTTTGATAGCGTCTGCAGTTCTTCTTGCAGATTAAAATACAAATTTCATTATTTTCGTGTCAGAGGTCAATTCTTTAGTGTCATCTGAAGCCCAAGAGCTCCCATTCTTGGTTGACAGATGAAGATGCATCTAAAGATAGTAAGATATTCAAGTGGAGGCCATAGATAGCTGCAGTTGCTGTAATACAGAGTCAGTGAGTAGGTTTCTCCAACAGCAGAGCTGACGTCGATTACAACGCAAAGTGCACGTTTCATCTTATTTGATCTTTTGTTTGCACAGAAATGACAGAAGTGGACAGAATAGAGAAGGTGTAAAATGATGCAGCTCAAAGCCAAATAAATCCAAACTAATATACGCATTTGGATGGAATTTCATACAGAAGTTCACAAATTATTACAAAGTCAATAAATAAACAAGTTAAAATGGATTATGCATCAAACTTTTCAGACATTTCCTAAATAAGAGAAAAACATTTTTATTTCTAGCGAGGGATTTATCAGATCTGTTATTTAGTTTAGAGGAATTTTAGTGTTTTGGATTATTTTTGTTTTTGAAAAGTGAAAAACAATTTCTCTTTAGTAAGGGATGAGCTAAATAAGGCCATAGTTGTACTCGTTTTTCAAACAAATGATCTTATGATGTAACTATGATTAAATTATCATGTAAGTGAAAATGTTTGACATAAATTGCTGCTGTTAAATCATGTGCTTATTGATGACAGTGATTCCAGCACGTTGTTCTGGCAAAATCAATGATTTTGTGGTTGGTAAATCAAAGCAAATGGAACATATAAACCTTGTTGGATATTTTAAAATGTCAAAAAGTGATAAAATGTTTGGAGAAACGTGTTTAAAAAGCACAACTGTGATATTAATTTGTGCAATCCAAAAGCACTTATCTGAGGACATGGGTAAAATATTCAAACCCACCTTATAATTATTTATATTTTAATCTGCATTTTCCATCTCTTCAGGACGTTGTAGTGAGTTTGTCCCACCTCTGATCTTTGTGAAGCAGCCGGCCTTCACTCTGGAGGGAAAGGAGCCGGTCGAGTCCAGGAGGGGGGATAGGGGAAGCAGCCCCGCCTCTCTGCCTCTGACCCAGACCCAGAGTCCCGGATCCTGGCAGAGTGAGAGTCTGCTGGCTGAGTCCTGGTCCACGATGGGTGACGTGGATCCAGAGGACGCCAAGAGTGTCGACAGCAGCGACGGAGCAGTTCTAGCTGGAGAGGAGAACCACTCCTCCAACTCCGACATGGTCCACCTCGAGCGAGAAGAGGCAGAGATGCTGGAGGAGGAGGCGGAGGAGGAGAGGAGATGGAGGAAAGAGGAGGATGAGGAGGAGGACGAGCTGCAGGGGAGTGTGCTGAGCATGCTTGGTGGAGAAAGGGACCTCCAGGCTCCAGAAACTGAGGAGGTCCTTGTGTCGATGGAGGAGCCTCACGCTGAAAGAGACCCAGCAGAGGTCAGGCAGGTGGTTCCCTCCATGGCCCTGCCTCCTCTGCCTATTGTCAAACTGGACCCCCCCTCCACAACATCCACGCCCGTCCCTTCAACCACAGTTTCTGAAGTAGAAGATTTTTGTTCAACTCAGGGCCTTCAACCTCCTTCAATCCTGACACCCAAAGCTGGAGAACCTCTAGAACAGAGTCTGGATGAGCCCAAGTTCTCAAACATCCCCCTCTCAGATGCTGAGGAACATTCAGTTAAAAGTGACCCACAGAAGAAACGGGAGCTAAACCCGAGCGCTCCTCAGACCAAATCTCTGAGCTCCTCCGAGCTGCTGTTTGGAGGAGCAGCGTTAGTGGCCGTTGTGGGTGTGGTGGCCTACGGTGCTGTGGTCTACTGCAAAAAGTAGGACGAATAAACTCTAAAAACACAACTTTCAGCACAAATTGTTTCTGTTTTTAAACCGATTTCTAATAAATTATTCCACCCGAGTCTTCTAACTTATTGTTCTCTTTCTGAACTGTTTTCTGCTACCTCAGCGCCCAACAGAGCTCTCTAACTTCAACACATTTCAGTTGAACTCAAATTGATCCTGAACAGCTCAGCATGAGGAAAAATGCAGCATAAATAGTAAAGCATCATCTAATCAGAGAAAACTCAGGCCTCTGTTATCGGGCTTGTTTTATCGCGGGTGTAAATGAAGGCACCCGCCTGACCAGAACACTTTAATGGAAGCTGTTATCCAAAACCTCAAGCTGGAAACCCTGATAACCAAATTTGTTTCCAGGATATTTAATGTAGTTTCAAGGTGAGCGCTCTGTGTGAAAATGGCAAATAAATTTAGATGCAAACTCAGAGAAAAACACTTTGCATGTTGAAGTCCGTAAACTGAAACAAATTAAAGATACAAGACAGAACGTCAGCTACATTATTCTTTTTCCAGACGTACTCATGCAGGACACGCTGATCTCAGAGATAATGGTTATACCTCTGTGGTCACACCAGCTTTCAGCCAAACAGACTGATTATACATGAATGGCTCTGTCACTTCTTGATTTTCATCGAGTGCCAGTAAAAAAAAAAAAAGAACAATAGGGTCGAGTGTGCTGCGGTTTGCCTGCCGCTCCCACACCGCAGCCAGCATGCACGCAGTTATTGAAATGAAAAAAGGGGAAGGAAAGTGTCTCTTTGTTTGCAGAGATACAGCTGCAGCTCCAAAAAAACTCAACATCTTCACACACTAATCTACCGCTAACCACCTCCAGTAACTCTAAACGCTTTTACACACACTATGAATATAAAGAGAATTGAAAATGATGGAATAAAATGAAAATAATAGAATTGATTATGCATAAAAGTGAAGAACTTGTGATTTAATAAATGCAAATTTAGCTAAAATGTTTTTGTGAGTAAAGAACATGTGAAGCTACAGTTCATTCATGTTAAAAGAAAGAACACTTTCCTCTGGCTACATGAGTCGTTTCATCACTGAAACACACACACACACACACACACACACACACACACACACACACACACACACACACACACACACACACACACACACATGAGGGCAAGTCAATTTCAAACTCCCAACAAACCTAGCATGCATGATTTTAGTTTTGTGAAGGAACCTGAGAACCACACGTGCATGTGCACACATGTAAAATATATAAACTGCTCAGATTGGCCACTGCTGAGATTTAAACCTGCAACCATTTTCCTGTGAGTTGAATAGTAACCAACTGAACCCACTGAATGGATGTAAAAACACTGAAAAGAGGTTCAATTAGGAAAAATAAGGAGAAACATTAAAGAAAACCTTTAGAAAATTGAGGAGAAAAAACATGACTTCAGTAAAATAGGATATGGTACATTAACTACATAATTGCAACTAAAAGCAGATTTCAGCTAAGTGTAAAATTAAACAGTAGCTAGCAAAATAAATATTTATCTAACAATTAGCCCTAGCTATCTGCTTTTATTAAAAATACTCTTACAACACATGTTCAGTCTTAATTTTATGTTGCAATCCCACGAGCTGGGTAGGGATATCGACTTGTCTATTCATCTAGATAAATGGATATGTAGATAAATAGACAGCTAGATCAGAGCAACAGAGGGAGAGAAAAATTAAATGTTTCTGATAGAAATTTGTCTCCTTGCAAACTTGTCCTGACTTGTGCATCCACCCAACCACCCACCCATCTATCCATCCATCCATTCATGCATGCATTCATTCATGCATCCATCAATTCATCCATCCATACATACATACATGCATCCATTTATCCATGCATGCATGCATGCATCCATCCATTCCCCCATCCCCCCACACAATATATACATAAAACTGGTTAATCCTATTCTAAGTGACATGTACAGAAGAAACTTGAAAAATTAGAACTTTGTGCAAAAGTTCATTTATAGACTCACTACATGCAAAGCGAGATATTTCAAGTCTTTATTTGTTACAATTGTGATGATTATGGTTTACAGCTGATGAAAACCCAAAATTCAAAATCTCAGACAATTAGAATATTGGGAAAAGGTTCAATATTCTAGACTGTGGTGAAGTGTCACACTCTAATTAGCTAATTAACCCAAAACACGTGCAAAGGGTTCCTGAGCCTTTAAATGGTCTCTCAGTCTAAGTTGAATTACTGAAATAAATGGACTTTTGCACCATATTGTAATCTTTCCAGTTTCACCATGTAGAGGAAGTCCAGCTGCACCTGAACAGGTAGCCTGACCCTCACAGGGACACATAGAGACATAAGACCATGTACATAGCCTTCATGAACTTCCCTGTAAGAGAAATCCTGGTGTCTGCAGCATACGACGCTCTAAAATCTGAATGTGCCTTTCTGCATCAATGCTGTAATTACAGAAGTGTAAATTACTTTTGCTCATACCCAATACTACCTCATATCACCATCATGATGACTGTACAGTGTGTCAGTGATGCATCTGTCAACAATACCTATTCCTACTGCGTGAAGCTCCAGCCCAGACACCTCAGGGCCCAGAAGAGTCAATGTAGCCTCTGGACAAATAAAGCTTCCTCTTTTAGAAGGAAGTTTAAGGGAGGACATTTTACTCATATCTCAATACAACACCTCAAAGCAATCCTCATCTAAAGTTGCAAAATGGACTGAGAAATAAAATTTTCTTGATGCTTAGAGTATTGCCCTCATGATCCCCTACATCCTTAGCAAACTCTGCAGCAGGAGAAATATGCAAAATCTGTCCAAACATTTTTTTTGGAAACCTATTTTAAAGATTTTAAGGGTTTTCTTTATGTTCTTAACCGTGCTTGCTGCTTGCTCTTTGAAGGAAAATGGGTAGTGCTCTCTTACTAAATTAGGATCAAAGTAAAATAACCAAATCAAAGGACTACAAATCAGACATATGACGTCACCGCAGGATCTCTTCTCCCTGATAACCAAATTTGTTTCCAGGATATTTAACCCTCCCACTGTCCTATTGGGTGACCCCTCCAGGAAAGGTGACATTTGAGCAGGGTTGATGGTTTATCCCTTGGGGTCCACGTGGCAGAGGTGAGGACTGAGCACCACCTCACCCCTGCCACGTGGACCCCAAGGGATAAACCATCAACCCTGCTCAAACGTCACCTTTCCAGGAGGGGTCACCCAATAGGACAGTGGGAGGGTTAATGTAGATTCAAGGTGAGCGTTCTGTGTGAAAATGGCAAAAAAAATTAGATGCAAACTCAGAGAAAAACAGTTTGCATGTTGAAGTCCTATAAAGATGGAGAGTGAGATCGATAGGTGGATTGGTGCCGCGTCTGCAGTGATGTGAGTGTTGTTACAAGGTGTCGGCAAGGTGTCTGGGCTCTACCTTAGAGATAGGGTGAGAATCTCAGTCATCCGGGAGGGGCTCAGAGTAGATCCGCTGCTCCTCCACATCAAGAGGAACCAGTTGAGGTGGCACGGGCATCTGGTTAGGATGCCTCCTGGACGCCTCCCTGGTGAGGTTTTATGGGCACGTCCAACTGGGTGGAGACCTAAAGGAAGACCCAGGACACGCTGGAGGGACTGTTTCTCAGCTGGCCAGGGAACGCCTTGGGATTCCCTTGAAGGAGCTTGTCAAAGTGGCTGGGGAACGGGGAAATTCTGGGCCTCTCTGCTTAGGCTGCTGCCCCCACGATCCAACCCTGAATGAGCGGACAATAATGGATGGATGGATGGAAAATGGGGGCAGTAACCAAAGAGAATGCTTCTTTAAATAATTTGGTTTGGATTGGGTCTAATATACAAGTTGAAGGTTTAGATGAAGCTAATATTTTTGATAGCTCCGAAAGCTCAACTGAATCAAAACAGTTCAAAAACAGATGAAGTTCTACAAGTTTCAGTAATCAGTCTGAGTAAACAGGACATTTGATTGGAGATTATCTAATGCTAGGGAACATAAATAAATAGCTAAAACCAGCCTTGTGGAGTAAAGTCCTCATCCCACGCAGAGCCAACAGCACAACACATCTGTCAGGCTTCAACTGCAGCCCGACAGCTTGTGGTCTCTAATTTATGGAGCTTCACCCTGAATGGAAACAGGGAAAGGAGTGGGAGAGGGGACAAGGTTTGTGGTTCTTTGTTTTTATCAGCCTGCTGCACATACAGGAAACACATGCACCAAACACAAAAATGAACCTTTGTTTGACACAAACACACACACACACATGCACGCACACACAAATACGGTCATTTTCTGTTGCAAAATGGTTCTTCTTTAAAAATAAAACCCAAACAATCAGAAAAATGTCCCCATTACATTAAAATAAATCCTATCCGTCCACCTGGATGTCATCTGAGTGAAGCCGATTATGTAACTTTTTATTCACACTTTAATCCGTGCATATCAAATGTGTTTCCACCGTGTTTTCAGCCAAACGCCCAGCCCAGACCTGGCAGCCTTCGCTCTTTCTACCGAGCTAAAAGGGGAACTTCAGGAACGAGTCGGTTGATATTTAAAACGGCAGCCCTGAGATAAATGACTTCTCAAAAAGCCCGTGTTTATTTGAACAGGCGGGTTGGCTTTGCTTCAGAAAGGCACAAGCTGGTTTTACTGTATTCACCCCAGTATTAACTAACCATTAACTTTTACAATCATGGCTAAGTGAGGCTGTGTTTGTAGTAGATAGGTAAATTAGGCATTTAATTGGTGATGACTTTTATCATTTTTTATTTGATTTCACATCTGCAGTGAGCCCAAGTCAATTGTTGAGTGCAAACTGCATAATTTGGTGCTAAAATCCAGAAAAAGTCACATATTTGTGTAGATTTTCCATTACTTTTTGGCACAATTTAGATATAAATTTAGGATAAAAAATCAATTATTTGGGGGAAAAATTAAGTGCATGTTTGGGTACGTATGTAAAAAAACAAATACAACAATAATTTGTTTTCATTGCAAGAAACCAAAATAATGCAGAATCACGTCTATAGGTGGAAACAAAGTGTCTAACAGTGCAGCCCTGATTATATTGTGTATGTATGATATTTATCACGCGCCCAGTATGCAAATTCTGGGGTCAGTCTGAAAATTGGTGGTATTCCTGGCTTGAGTGTGCAGTAAAAGAGCTTTTTGTTGTTTGCAGATTGTAATCTTAACAATACAAGGGCGAGCGATGCTCAGATCTGATCTCTGCTTCCAGGAAAGAAGAAGTGTACGACATTAACGCATTTAAATCAACTGGCCACGCTGACTAATCATGTGGTTGTTTCTGGAACAGGTACACTCCAGGTCTGCGTCATATATATATATACTTGTGCAAGATGAGCACCTGCACAAGAGTGGCAGCAGTCACTTTGTTGGGACAGAAATGGCCTCAAGTGAGGGAAACACATTTAAGATGGTGAGTTTTTAGGAGGCTTCAGAGTAAACCTTTATTAAAGCTTTAAAATGCAACATGTTACAAGTTTTTATGCACATCTGATGTTTTTTTCTTTAATCTGTTGCAGACGTCTTTAGACCATGACATCAACCAACACTTTCAGGATGCAATAGATGTGATTCAGCAGCATTCCTACTATGACCCAGGTACTTTGTTCATCGCCGCTGTGTTCTTTTGCTTTTTAAGTGCCTGATTGATCATTTTTGATGGATTTCTTACAGATTACAAATATTACGAGACCCTGGTTAGCCAGCAGTCACCTTCCCAGTGTCAGATCTCCTGCTGCTTCGTCACACACCCGTCTGACATGCCGGTTCCAGGCTATGACTGGAGTGACACACCTGTAAGTACTGAAAATGAATCAACATTTATCAGACTGAGAGACTAAAGCAGGTCCTGGAGGGCACTGCATGTTTTTGTTGTTTTCCTGCTCCATCACGCCTGATTCAATGATTGAATCAACTCCTCAGCAGGTCCTCCAGGACAAGGAATAGCTCTGGTTCAAAGGGATTTATAGATGTTTTGATTTAAATCTTTGACCTTTCAGCACCAGTCCTGGCCTCAGGTCATGCCTGATGTCTCCCTAAGCCACTCGGTGCAAAACGAACCCTCGCACTTCTACTCTATCTTACCACCGTCGAGGAGCAGCAAAGGTGAGAATGTTTGGAATTTTAGGAAAATGTTTTTGTGCACACGTTACTGGAAGATCATTTTGTCCTTCTGCTCAGGCCGTAAGAAGCTCAGGCTTTATGAGTACCTCCACGAGGCTCTGAACGACCCCAGCATGGGAGACTCGATACAGTGGACGGACAGCGGCAGCGGCGTCTTCCACTTCATCTCTAAGAACAAGGAGAAGCTGGCTGAGTGCTGGGGACAGCGCAAAGGCAACCGCAAGACCATGACCTATCAGAAGATGGCAAGAGCTCTGAGAAACTACAGCCGCACAGGCGAGATCGTCAAAGTGCGGCGCAAACTCACCTACCAGTTCAACCCAGACATCCTGAACAGGCTCGGCTCTGCACAGGTGCCAGTGCACCTGCCCTGCCAGCCCAAGCTGGAGGAAGTCCACAGCCAGCAGGAAAACCCGTCTGAACAGAGCTACTGCAGCTCTGCAGCCACGGACTGGCCCGGCTGGTACGGACACTACCAGCTGCAGGAAGACTACGACCTGGCCTCAAGCTTCGCCTCACACAACTCAACCAAACTCTAAAAGATCGTCCTCTGGCAGCTCAAAGATTCAGCGTGAAACGTTTTATCACTGCTCTCAAACCTTCAGAACATTCCTGCATCTTCTAACTTATTCTACTGTTAACTATTAAAGAATAAAGTAGCAACGATGTCCACCAATCTCAGCAGTTTCTGTAAATAATCTGTAAATATGATCATGAAGGATGTGTACATTTAAGTAAAAGCTTCATGCATCTTAAAAATGTAAAACTGGCATTGTTCTGCTTTTACATGTTTTATGTGTACCGAGCAATCTCGTTTTGTCCGCTTGTGAGCGAGTTCTACTCTCGAATGAAGACGCATCAAATTATCTGTAATTTTTTTTAATAATTCATGTATTTTTTCTTAAAAACTGTTTATTTACCAGTTAAATTCCTACATTTATGAGATGTTTCTCATAAGCACCAGTCTTTTTCTGGCCTCACGGAGGATGCCGTTACTGTTCTTGTTGTTCACGTTTTGGAAAACCTGCATCGTGTTGTTTACAGGTTGACCTTTCCAAAACTTTTTTGACCTTTTCTAAAATCTGAGCTCATGCGGTTCAACATCTTGTGACTCAACAGGTGATCAAATGCATAAATTAACCCAAAATACATGTCTTTTGATCTAAATCTTTCATTTTAAGAGGACTTATACATAAATATCTTGAAAATTTGAGCTGAATGCTCATAAATAAGCAGCACTTTCACTGTAAATAAAAGAGGTGACACTAGTTGTTTTATTGCTTTATAAATAAAGCTGCCTTGCCTTTTACAGAAATAAGCAATGTTAGAAATGTTTTGATTTTTGTGCCGAGAAAAGAAAAGCTATGTATTTACCATGTATATATAATTTTTGTGTATAAATAAATGTTTGCTATTCATTTTTAAATTTGTCATGAAGTCTTTTAACGTGTTTTTCAGCGCTGCCTGCAGCTACATTTCAGTATCTTCCTTTGAAAGATTGTGCTAACAGATTTGGCAGTCGCCCTTCTGCAATAAAGCATTACAACAGGCCCACAAAATATAAAATTAAGACACATCCTGTGAGGAAAAACATGCCAGCAAGTGTGTTTTTCCTGAAAAGAAAGCTCAGCGCAGAAGCTGTCTCCAGTTAGGTCTTATCTGCCTCAGCGGGGAGGATGTGGTCAGCACTGGGAGATTTTGTTGATGGGTTGACTGGTGCCGGGGCTTTGTGGGATTGGTGGTCATTGTTCCAGACAGCTCAGGGTACAGAAAACGTTTAGCGGCGTGCAGAAAACCCGCTCCCATGGGGGGTATAAGAAGAGTCCCAGGACTCAGAGTCAGTCGTGTGAAGTTCTCCCAAACTACAAGGACCAAACTGCATCAGACACACTCCAGAGATGGTAAAGAGCAGACTTGCATCTATTTAAATAAATCTCCACAAATTAGCTGATTTTAAATGATTTCTCTTCTTTCCAGGACAGCCAGTCTGATTTGGAAGTGATCTTAGAGTTCTTAGAGGAGTACTACAGACAAAACGCAACAGAAAATGGTAAGAGGAACTAACGGGTCATTTAAATCTAATATGTAATTTAAGCATAATCTTTGAGGAGCTTCTCCTTTTCTCCAGCAGCTGTGCCTGTGCACGAAATACCTGTGAATCAAACGTGTGAGCAGTGCTGGACCTGCTTTGAGCCATTTGTAAGAATTTCCACCTGCAGAACTTTGTGCACCTGGTGTATTTTCAGTCTGACAGCGTGTGCCCTTTACCTTCTCCTCATCCAAGGACATCAAACCTTTTTATCAGACGTCCCTAGCACACAACGTCCAACCAGTGTCTGGTCAAAGCACAAAAGCAACGTTGTCACAGGAAAACTTTGTATCAACAAGGCAACCGGCCAAACACCCAGCTACAGCAGCAGGGAGAGGTGAGTTCTCCTTTTTTTTTGGTCATCAAATACTGTTATTGTCACGGTTGCGATTAGCCTGAGGGAAATAATACCAAGAGGGTAAATAAGAGACCTGCCCTTTACTGTAAAACACAATGGAGATATTTTACATATCTATCTGATAACCGCAGCGTTTTAGGCACTAAAGATCCCCCGTCACTGAAGAGATTTTTCTGGGAATTGCTGGAATTGAGGAAATAATTAACTGTAACCAGCAGCAGCAACTTATTTGGCACCTCTAACGTAAACATTCCTTTAAATGTCTCTTTAAAGCCCTTTCATCATGTGTTCCAGCCGCAGCTCGCTCCATGCCTGCAGGTAGAAGGCTGCGACTCTTTCACTTCCTGTTTGAGATGCTGGAGGATCCGAGCATGGCCCACTGCCTGTCCTGGATGCCGGCGGCGGACGGCGTTTTCTGCTTCTCCTCCAGGAATAAGGAGCAGGTGGCGGCACTCTGGGGACAGACGAAGGGCAACAAGAGGCCCATGACCTACCAGAAGATGTCCCGAGCTCTCAGGAACTACGCCCGGTCCGGACACATCTTCAAGGTGAAGAAAAAGCTCACCTACCAGTTCAGCCGAGACACCTTGATGTCGCTGCAGAAGATTCATGGGAGAGATTTTTGAAATGTCTTCATAAAACTTTTGCTGTCATAGAAATAAAGATATTTACTCACATTTAAACGCGGGAGGGTGGATGAAAGCTCACCCATACACACACACACACACAAAATTTGCTAATTACCCCCCCATCCCCATTAATTAATAACGTCACAAATTTAATCACAAAGCACATGATTTACGTTAATTTATATTAAGATTTTTTTGTTACACACAAGACAATTAAACCTCAAGCAAAGCCAAATAAAACTAAATAAATGTAATAATCTGGGCCACTATCCAGCATGTTGTAGATGTTTGCCTGCTCCAGAACACCTGATTCAATGGCTGAATTACCTGTTCATGTCATCAGGCTGTTTAATCCCTCACTGATTAAAATTAGGTGTGTTGAAACAGAGGCACCCCTAAAAAATACAGGATGGAGGCCCTGCACCAGACTTGGACACCCCTATCTAGACTATATGGAATATCACTTGATCACATTTTCTGACACATTTTCATTGTTTCTTTTGTAGAATTATGATCACATGATAAAATAAAACAACTCTGACTTGTTACTCAGTGGCCCGACCTGCCCTCGACCTGCTGACGAGTGCTTTAAAAACCAGAGGGTGTCAGTGTTCTCCTTCTCAAAGCTCCTCTTGGTCATTTCCACTCTGTGCTGTGAGCTCATGGCTAAACCTCCGCTGTGATGTCAGCTCACTGGCGTCTCGGGCAATACCAAATGGTTTTGTGCTCTTTGTAGCGAACCCACGTGACATTTCCCTAAGCCTGGAGCCCACTTCTGGATATAAATGGGCTAAGTGAGCTGGGGGGGAAGGGGTGTGACCAAAAAAAGCAACAAAACAACACAGACAATTGTTTTAGACTGGGCCTCCTAATGAACAGCCTTAATGAAAATACGCGTCTGACATTTTGATATAAAATCTATTATCCATCCAGCATCTTTACCCTCATTGGTTTCTTATCAAAGAGCTGAAAATCTGACTAAAATAGCCTCTTAATTCTTAATTAATCCAGATTTATTCGAGATGCACAAGTCAAATGTCAAGGTTTATGACAGCTTTCTATGTATAGGTCCTTTAGCCTCCAGCGTCTATCTGCCAGTTTGATAAGCCTGCTGTTCTTGGGCAGCATTATCAGCGAATTAAATCCATCAGGATTAGACCTCAGTTCCTCACGTCTAACTTTTCTTTAAGGAAAAAACAAAACAAAACACGTACTGTGTGTTTGTGCTGCCACTGAAGAACATTACATCACCCTCAGACCTGTGACAATGACCACACATTTTCCGTTAACATCCCATCCTCCTAACTTGACATCCAAGTGAGAGGTCTTAAAGCGATAACAGCAAAGCTCACAGGGATGATTATTTTACAAAATAATCTTATTTTCAGGAAATTAGTAAAAAAAAATCTCTAATTACTTTTGATGCCTGCAAATTTTAAAATGTTGACCCAAATATTACAAAAATATGCTAAGTGCTGCAGAAGGGATGTTTTTCCTAATGAACATGAGTGTTTTTTTTTCATTTGCTGCTGGAGTTGCTTTTGTTTCATAAACAATAGCAGAAATGTCTCATTTAATAATTATGATTTAATTTGTCAGCAACTTTTAAGGTTTACAATAAAATGCACATTAAAGACCAGAAAACTCATCTGGAAAAGCAAAACAACTTGAAATGGAATTTCAAAAGCACATCAGCTCAAATGGGATTTCTTTGATATTTGTTTCGCCACTAAAACACAAACCTGCTGATTTATTTATTTATTTGCAGACTGATTGGTAAGAATTGATGCTGTAATTTTTGCACAGAGCTCCACCACAGAGAGGAGGAGGAGGAGCATGCCACCTCTTAAATAAAAGCCCCAAAAGCCAGTCCCCCCCTGGATCTGTCCCTGGTCCACCTCTGCTCCCCAACTCAGATTCCCAAACCTTGCATCCTCCTCAGCTTCACTCACTGTGGTGCGAGGGATCCAAGATTTGTTTTTCCAGCTGCAGGCTCGTAATTATCATCTCTGTCCCTCTTGGACTGAGAGGGCTCTAAACGCCTTGAAGTCGCCCTGCTCTGACGGCATCTACCTGCACCTTCTGAATCCCTGACAGTTTTCGTGCCTCACGGCTCAAGATGCCAGAGCCCACAAAGAAAGGTAGGAGACTCGGTTGACTTAAAAGGAGACTTCAAAGCATGCAAAAAACAAAGAGAGGCAAATATACTTTTATTGTATTAACTCATCTGTATGAACAAAGAAAGAGGTTAAGTGTGATGTCCCATGAATGGAGACTTTATTGCTGTTAATACATCTTTGATTGAAGGCAGCAGAGCCAGTTGCTCCTGGCTGCAGGGAGATCCATCACTTTGGGACTCGCCTGCCAGCTTTGTACATAGGAATCCTCAAAGTGACTTTGACAGTGGTATTGTATTACTGATCCATGCCTCTGCCATCTTGGGTACAAGAAAAGATTGGAGGTCTACGGACGGACGGTATTGTTACTTGAGGGGTTTGCACATCAGATGGATCCAGCCAGAGAAAGACGCGCTGATGAGGAGGCATGTCGATGAGGGCTGAGCCGCAGAAATGCAAACCTCTTGTCAAGGATGATGCAATTAGGAAGAAGCCGAGCAGGGATGAAACTCCTAAATGCTTCTGCGGTGACTAAGTCGGCCCGGAGATCCATCTCGTACCCGCCCAAAACTTGAGTCCAAATTCCACCACCCTCAGCATCTTTGTCCCTGCCCTCTCGTTGAACCTTTATAATATTGCTCATCTGCACCATCATATCCATCACCGCTCTGTTTTAATCCACTTGTGTCTGTCATTACAATATGGTGTTACGCCTGGCCTCCCCGTCGGATCAGCTGTTATCCACTCAGACGTGACCATGTAGAGGAATCAGAATGTATTGTTTAGTCTTTGGAAGGGAGGAGGCAGCTCCTGACACAGATACCGGTGCTAGAGGAAGCTTAGTTGACTTCTGAAAATGCTCCTTTGTGTTTTAATGCATTATAAAATGTCTTCATCCTTTAAACTACTTCTCCATGAGTCATTTCAGAAAATCTTGTTACAGAACCAACGTGACAGCCAGCCTGTATAAAGTACAGGTGCCCTCACAGTGTTCATCTGCCATAAACACCACAGAGACAAAGCTACGGCAAAATAGGAGGAGCAGATCCCTGTCTGCTACAAACACTTGCCATAAATAGCTACCAAACCAGCAGATAAATGAGTGGAAAAGTATTGTTCTTTAAATGAGTCTGAACAGCTGAAGGAGAAGAGGGCGGAGGCAGTGTTGCTGCTGTTTTGGACATCCTACTCTCCGGCCTTAAAACTAGAAATGATGGACTCACTCAGTCGTCCGCCGGTCTTTTGGGAATTGGATTCTTGTCCCTGGAATAGTTCAGAATGAGCAGACTTTTAATCCCTGTGCCTTGTTCTCTGCCATCTCCCTCCATCACTGCCCAATCTCTCCTCCTCCTCGCTCACCAAAACAGACGCCTCCCTGCCACTTTCCATTTAGGATGGATCGCTTAGAGGTCAGGCGCCTCCCTATTAAACCTCTGCCCTTTGTACTCGCGGGGCTTACAGGGTTGTTCTCACTGTTTACAACTTGTGAGCGCCAGCAGACGACAGACTTGTGTCTTCACCTCATATTTACCACCTCCACGGTCTACCACTCTCCCTGGACGCTGTCCTCTGAAAATGTTGTGGCGTGTTGGTTGGATAGCACATCATAAATCAAACTCATCTTAAAAGAATGAAGACCTGTCAGCAGCTAATTGTCGCCTCAGAACAGTTTATTATAGGCATTAAACGCTACAAACAACATCACAAGACAAAGGAAAAATCAAAGCTTTCAGGTTATCTTTGGTTGCATCGTAAAGGTTTATATAAGGCAAAAAAACCGGGGGGGTGCCGGCAGTTTGGCTCTCGTTTGAGCCTCTGTGAGCCTTTCTGTCTGCACGCCAGCAGGGCCAACAGCTGCAAATACCTGCCACCCAGTCAGCTGCACTGAAATCCTCAGAGGTAAAACAAAACCTTTCTCCACTCTCATTATCTCAACGGTGATGAGACAGAGAGCGGACGTGGCTCGCTCTCGGGTAGATGATGTGACCCTGCAGGATTGTGGTCCGTTGGCCAGCAACACATTGTTTCGAAGTGAGGTGGAAGGGAAGCTAATTTTGAAAAGGATTTTCAACGGGAATCATTGCAAACGGATGCTAATAGAAGATAGAATATCCTTTAAGAGTAAAATGGCATTCGTTGAGTAGCCCAATGTAGAATTAGGTAGCAGTGTTAACAGATATCCTTCAGGCTGATGGTGCTGAAAGTCTGAAACTACATGAAGAAAGAGGTTATTTAAAGTGAATGTGTGTATTTTACCTGGCAGTAGGGGGCAGTGCATACTTAAATCATTGCAAGCAAGCAATTTGTGTTTGAGTAAGACCTTACCAAAGGATGGCCATTAGGGTCAAAAATCCCTGGGAGCGCAATTTTCGAACGAGTACTTCGTCAGATCGTTCAACCTCCAGCAAAACGACATCAGACTCCCTTTCATCACTGGCAACGAGCGAATAAGTAAATGTTTAAAACAACAACGTTTATGAATGGCGAAAGTTTTGTAACTGCTTGTTACAAATCTGTAAATGCGTTTTGTCCTCACGGGCTCCCGTAGAAGGAAACATCCTGTCTAATAAGGCATCGCTCAGAGACCACGCCGATGTATTTTAGACCTGATTTTTATGGTTATATGTTACGAAGCCGTCAATATTTCTAAACAACTGGGCATCATTTAATCCATTTTCAACAACATTTTGATGAATATTTCCTAGGGGTGTTCCAAAAAGGGTACTTCACGATTCAATTCGATTTCAATTATGGGAGCTTCGATGCTTCGATTGGTTCGATTCGATTACTGGTGCCACGACTCTTCGATTATTAACATTTTTAATGCTTTTTTTCATACGAGATTGATTGTCTTCTTCTTTGTCTACATTTGTAAATAAATAACCTATCAATTAACTCAGTTCCTCTAAAACTACTCTCAGTAACTAAATACTTTTTTTGTTACATTTAACTATTTTTCAAAGACAAAATCTTATTTTATGACAGTATGACTTGTGTAAATATTTGCACTTTGACCAACTTAACTTCGATCAGGGAAAGCTTTAAACATTTAAAACCTGCTAGGGAAAAATTTTTTCTCTCCTTCCTTTACTTTATTTAACAACAGAACATTATTAGAAAACAGTTCAATAACATGCAAAACAACATGCTATCACCTCAACTGTCTTACAGCTTTTGAGATATTGAATAACATTTAATTTCTACTGGTAACAATTTAATGGAGGCATGTCTATAATGTACGGGTTGGCAATAATCCAGTTTAAATTACGTTCACAGATAGAAGTGCTTGTGAATTACATACTACAACGGCTTGCCATAGTCCAGGAGCGGTGTGTTGCGCAATCTCGAAGGAACAACAACGTCATTAGTCCCGGTAGCTGCTGGGGCTCTGCTCCATAGCTGCAGACAGCTACGAATAAACAGGATTGTGGGACTTTCTTCCGCTTGTAGAGTTTAGTCATTCTTAGCTCCAAGATCATCGTGTTCTTTGGAACCCATGGCGTGAGTCTGCTATCCGCTAGCTTAGTTAGCATTAGCCAATCTGCCCGTAGCTGCGCGTTTGATCCTAAACTTTGGATCGTTTCTGCTGGTTCCTCTATTTTCCTCCACAGCACCATTACCACATTGTGCGCCAGTAAAAAGTATGTTCCTTACACAAAAACAAATATCTTACATTTGTTAAGGCTCCGGTTACGTGTATTTTTTTTAGTACCGGCTTTGCAACAAAGATTCACGTTATTTATTTTTTTAAGCATCTACGTTCATCAATCGATTCTGAATCCTCACGTGAAGCTTTGCGATGCATCGCCACATCGATGAAATGCACCCACCCCTAATATTTCCTGAGATTATTGGTAAAAACTACACATTGTCATTTTAAAGCGGCTGTCCGGAGTATTTCTTTTATCTGATGGCACCATCTAGTGGCTGACAAGCATATCACATCAAGAGTCGTTCGAGTAGGTTATTTAAGGTGGTATGTTCCTTGGTTATGAATGTGCTTCTGTAGCTGACAAACAGAGCTAAAACACGTTTTACAATTATTATTCTCATGTCATGTTGTGTTTTCATATATTTAAATTTTAAAGACTTACTTGTCCGTGAAATGTTCATCAACTCTGCATCAGCTGAGGTACTTCCTTAAATTTGAAGCACGTAAGCGGTAGTCTAACGCTATTGGTTAGTTCTGATTGGCAGGGGGCGGGCTTAGCAAAAAAAAAAAAGACGCATACATTATATCACACTACATGATAAGACAATCACTTTTACAGATTTCTAAAAAATCATACATAATTCCTGAAAGGGGAAAAGTCTGGACAGCCGCTTTAACCTCCTGAAACCTGCTTCCATAGGAGGATGTTGGCTTTTTGCACTACTTTATTCTGTCCAACGTAGAACACTTCTTATTCTCACACCTGGCTTTTATTTAATGTTTTATTCCTTTTATTTTTAATCACATCAATTTAAGAAAAATTGTGAGCAATTGCTTCAAAAAACTTTTTATTTTTACAGGATCTGATTAGACCTAAATAGTGTGATCAAATTTAAAACACAAACCTTAAAAATGTACAAATCAGGTGTGAGTAAGTTGGTGGATAGGGGAGGGGCTGCGTTACAGAAAAGGTTGCCCAAAAGCATCATAGGGTCTAAAAACCTAATATTAAATAAGTCTGGAAAAATTAAAACAAAATATTTCCATTGCAATATAAATTTGCCTGGTAGGACAAAACATAAACATAAAACAGGTTTATAGAGTCTTGTTTATCACATTTTTCTCCTTTGTCATTCAGATCTTCCTAAAGTTTACTGAAATGAAAACATGATCTGATTTATGATCTAAAGTTGAAAATGTCCCAGCTGCACCACACCAGAGACAATATCATCCAAGAAACTAAAATAATTATTTCCTCGCTTTGCTCTAAATGAAGAAGGCATTTTCATTCCTGCTCAGATCCTCTGAGTGCGACTCGATCCAGTTTCTAATTCCTTTGTCCTGAGCTCAGGGTCGGTTTTGGGCAACAACAAGGTCAGGTCAGATTACATTTGTTAGAGTAGGCAGTTAGTCTGGAATAAAGATATTACTTTTGTAATTTGAACTGTAATCCTAACGACTGCACAAAAATCTTTTGTCCTACTGTTCACCTGTTGTCCTCATTTAATGAACACATGAACTTATAATAAAGATAAAACCAGTTTAGAGTCTTGGAAATGATCTACCTGGACATTTTCCATTAAAAGTATAGACATTTCCTTTAATCCTATTTTTATTTTAAAATATGAAAAATACAAGTAAACCCCCTGTGAAAAGTCACAAAAGATTTATTTTTCAGAATTTATGATTCATTTATTTTAATTTTTGAAGATTTTTCAGTGTCTATAAACTCAAACTCCATTTTCCTTAAAAATATTAAAACTAATCTAAAGTTAGCACTAATAACGTTTGACCTAATAACGTTTCCCATTCAGTTTAGTCTACTTCAAGTCTCTTGTACACAATGCCGACATAAACAATAACCTTCATGCATCTTACTGTTTATTAAATTGAAGTTTATTTATTTGTAAAGGGACAGTGCATTAACTTATATATTTTTATGACAGCTAGGGCTAATTTCCATCCATTAGGTACATTAATGAGTGAGTCACACCCAAATCAGCTTTATTTTGCTGCTATACTATAAATGAGTGTCTAATAGTGCTGTAGACGTGTGTGGTCACTATTTCAGCATTTTATTGCATGTTATTTAAAATTTAAATATTCCGCCTACAACCGTCAGTATTGCGCCCTCTTCAGGTTAAAACACTGCTCTGTATTGAATTTGAATCGCTATTGGCTAAAACAGTACCATGACGTAGCTAGCACAGCTGCTGCTTTGGGGTGTAGAGGGTGACTTGCACAAAAAAAAGACAATCAACAGCACAACAGTGACTTGAACTACTTTACTCGATAAAAAGGTGTTTACAAACTGTGAACTATGATTGCTGTAACTGATTTTTGCAGAATTTCCCTAAAAGAATCATTAATATTTATTTTATTGTAGCATTTCTGTAGTTTTTTAGCCTCTGAATGCAACCACATGTTGATGCTGTTGTCATTTAGCTTCAGCTGCTTTATTTGTAGAAAATCAAAACCCACCCTGCCTTGTGAATGTTTTCTAACAGTTCGTGCAAGGACAGAAAAAAGGTTTTATGACTCTATTAGCACCTGAGTGCCCTATTAAGCACCTACATTAAATTTTAACCCTTTAAAGTCAGTTTTTTCCTCTACTTTGAATCCACAAACATGCATTTGGACCAATAATTTTCTCAAGAATAGACGAGGCAGAGGGCAAACAAATGCAGCATCAGGGAGGCGTCTTTTCTAATCACTTAAGTCTGCATGAGGTCTAAGCATGAGGAGGTTTGTCATCCAGCACAAGATAATATGGCTGGAATAGATATCAACAGTCAGGTCAGAAAGAAAAAACAAATAGGTGATAATTCTGATTGCATTAAAGACATACCACAAGGAGTCATGTTTGATACTGTTTTGTTTTTCTTCCTGCAGACGAGACGCCAAATGGTCAGCCAGAAGGTGAGTGGACATCTTATCCCCCTGTCACCCCCACAGTCCAGCAGATTAAATCTGATCAAGATGTACAATCCTCCAGAATTTGCTTTAAAGAGACAGTGTGTAGTTTCCTGGCGATAGGGGGCAGTACATACATTTCAGGGTAGTTTTACACCATACCGCCGTGACCATCACCAGTTTAAAAAAAACATTACGGTAAATGTTACCTGTCGAGCAGAAAGCATGCGACCTCAGCGTGACTCCTCAGACTTTGATAGTTCTTCAGTTAAAGCAGCAATCCGGAGTTTTCCCCTTTCAGGAATTATGTATGATTTTTCAGAAATCCGTAAACATGATTGTCTTATCATGTAGTGTGATATAATGTAGGCGATACGTCTTTTTTTTTGTGCTAAGCCCGCCCCCTGCCCTGTAAAATCCATGCAATAGGAAACTGAGTGGCAACCAGAACTAACCAATCGTGTTAGACTACTGCTTACGCGCTTCGAATTTAAGGAAGTACCTCAGCTGATGCAGAGTTGAGGAACTTTTCACGGACCAGTAAGTCTTTAAAATATAAATATATGAAAACACAACATGACATGAGAATAATTGTTGTAAAACAACGTGTTTTAGCTCTGTTTGTCGGCTACAGAAGCACATTCATAAACAAGAAACGTTCAGTCGCCATCTTAAATTACCGAGTCCATTGGTGTGATAAGCTTGTCAGCCACTAGATGGTGCCATCAGATAAAAGAAATACTCCAGAGAGTTACTTTAATTCCTTCGATAGAATACAATGCTGATGCTAGTTTTCTGGCGGCGTAGGTTCCGGATCTGCTCGGGGTCCTGCCCCTGCTGATGTCACACTACGGCAATACCACTCGGCCAAAATATAGCACATTGCTTTTTCGATTCTGTTCTTTCACATAGGTTTTGGAAAGAGTTTAGCAGTTTTGTTATTAAATTCATGTTTCTTACCGTCTAAATGTTTTCGAACGTGGTAACGTAACTTCTGTAAGTCGTACATCCAGCCAATCATCTAGTGCGATGTCATCGGCAGGCGCAGGACCCTGAGCCGGCTCACGCAGAAGGAAACATGGCATCTAATATGGTGTCCCCCAGAGACTTAGACCCACGCCCTATGTATTTTAGATCCGATTTTTATGTTACAAAGCTGCCAATATTTTTCAACTGGACATAATTTTATTCATTTTCAACAACATTTCGATGGATATTTCCAGAGATTAATGGTAAAAACTACACACTGTCACTTTAAAATGAAACAATGGAAAGAAAAAGGATTTAAATCCTCCAGATAAAACAACCACACTCTTTAGTGGAGAACTGTAGTGACAGGTGTCAGGAAGGAGGGTGTTTTTAAACACACCAGAGCCGTAAAAGTGGTGCAAAAGTGCAAACACAGACAAACGCGGGAGTGTAAATGTGGAGTCAATAGACGGCAGTGTGGATGTGCTGCTGCTCCCTGGAGTTAACTGTGACGAAGCCATCAGCATCTCTTACATTCCTCGCGCCCGCCAGCTGATCCCTCTTTGTTGATTCAGCTGACGCCCCGGCCGTCCCATGTGAGCGCGGTGCTGGCATCCAGCGGGCTTTTAGCAGGCGCTGGGGTTTGACCTTGGAGCTGCAGCATCTTGAGGCTACAGCGACGAGCATGTGTTTGTTTAGGGTCTAAATCATAATAATCCAGAGAAAAGTTTGCATTTAGAGTTTATTCTGCTTGCTCTGGATAATTTATTGTAACAAGTAGGCGACTCAAACAAGTTACCCAAAAACTTTATAGCAGTCAGGAACCCAAAATGGGATGTAAACATTAATCTTGGGATCTTGAGATGAGTTTAAAAAAAAGACAGTAAATCTAAAAAATAACTATATTTGCTCTAAAAGGGAAAAAAGAACTGCCACAGACTAATATAATTAGTATGAGTTAATGTTTGTATTTATAGTTTATGTAGTGTTAAAGCAATGTTTGTCTGATGCAACCAGCAAGTATCTTTGTTGTTGTTTTTGTCTTTTTTGGGGGGTCTGAAGCACAAAAGTTTATGACCCAATGCTCTATGCATGCATAACAACTCGGCTGGTTATCGGCAAATAATCAGCCTGATCATGCATAATCCACCAATTTGTAACTCTAGAATTGTGTTTTTTAAATGTCATTATTATTTGGTTCCTGAATGCACCATTACTAAGCTTCCATAAAAATCTGATGTTTCCCAACCTTTTTTATTTGAGGACCCCCAACACCACCTACCTGAATACGCACAATAAAAGTGATTAAACTTTATACAGACATGGCAGCCCACTGGTCCTCAAAGATGGGTCAAATACAGAGAAGAATTTCCCCAAGAGGCATTAATAAAGCATAAGTTGTTGTTTATTATGATGATTTCGTTCTTTGAGATGAATCAGGATCTGTCAAAATTGGCATGTGAAAGCTAGACATAAATCAGAAATCTGTATTGGCCCTACAACTGAAATCAGTGCATTTCTACTAAAAGCAAACAGAGATGATGTTTATTACATCCAAAAACTAGTTGTGTCTCAGATAATAATAATAATCTGATAATAATAAATTCTTACATTATTCCTTGCATTCTGAGTTACATTTCCACAGAAAACTGATATATTAAAACGTGTTTTTTACATCTTACCACCAATTTTTAATGTTTGATTAAAGTTTTGTCTTGTATATTATTTTTACAAAACATAATTTCATCAGTCGGCCCTGTGACAAAAAAATCCCTTTCGTCTCTTTCTGCTTGTTATTATACAGTAAAGATACAAGATTGGCATTAAAAATACCAACTAACACAAATTACAGTTAAGAAAAAATAAGCTTTTTTCGGTTAGAAAGCTCCCTGCAACAGCACCAGGGTTTATCAAGTTCTATTCTCACGCGTGTCTTTGGGTCCAGCAGCAGCAATCACTAAGAGGCACTTTGTAGGTCTGTCAGCATCATCATAGAGGCATAAGATACTTAACGTAGGGTTTATATTAATGTAGGGAAGAACCACGAAAGAGTTGGAACACCCCCCGACACACAATGAAGATGTAGAAACACAGATTTTTGCATCCTGACACAATCTAGTTTTTTTTTTTTTTATTCTTGTTTGTGTCATAATTTGTGGGCATTCTCTGTAAATAAAAACAAATTGACCTGATGTGGTAAAGTGTGTGTGGCTGCTTGCAGGTAGGTGTCTGGTGTCCGTGTGTGTGTTTGTTTGTGTGTGTGTGTGTGTGTGTGTGTGTGTGTGTGTGTGTGTGTGTGTGTGACTGTTAGCGTCCTGCAGATGCTGAAAGCTTTATTTAAAAGCAGCTTCTCCATCCACCACTATATTTGTCACATATTCAGAAAGTGTTGCCCCAGACAGTAATGGTGCCCCCACCCTACCTGAGATTTCCTTGGAGGTTTCTCCCCCACCAGGTGGGTAACCCAGACACCCCCACCCTCCCCCCTTTCACCTTCACTCGGCCCCAGAATGTGTTGCACCTCTGCACATCCCACTCACACCACGTGTTTTCCTTTGTTGTTGTGTGTGTTACCACTTTTTGTTTCTCTTTAATTCACCGTGAGACGCCTGAAACTGCACTTTTCTTGCACTGAATGACCGCACACAAACGCCTTTAGGTTAGATAAAGTCAAAGTATTCACTTATTCACACTTTGTGCACAAAATCGATCTGCCTTGGCACATTGTGCTGTTACTAAGCGAAGTTGTGGCTGTTCCTGTGATACTGTATGGCATTCTGAGTCATCAAACAGGAGGTGTTTGAAGTGGTTTGGGAAACTTGAACAACTTTTTGGGCTTTAGGCAAAAATCAACTGTTTAATCACTAAAAGCGGTCGAGTCAAAACCCATAAGTTTGCCCATCCCTGCCTCCTTGATCACTCTATAACAGTATAAATATGCAAAGACCAGATAGATAAGAACTTTGGTGATAACTTCTGCCTTCCATTTATCTCAGTGTTGATCTATGAAGGTTACCATCTGCAAGTTAGAAAACCAGTGTGGTTGCTCTCTGCATTTGATGCCTTTCAACCTTATAGCAACAAAAAGAAGTTCTACAGCACCATCTATGTGACTGGTTTAGGGAGAAACAAACTGGGAAAAGTGACAGTAAATAATTAAAACTGGGTAAGTCATTGCTTTTTATGCATGGGGAAAACATATTGGACTTTTTAAGTTTAGGGATGGGGAGGAACATCTAAATTTCCATATTAAAACCATCAAAATGGTTGAGTTTTTTTATTATTATTATTCTTAGCAATGAATCTTATAGCCCTGACGATTGCAAGGAAAATGCTTGGTGGTTGAGAATAATGAAAAACTAGGTGGATGTTCTCTGCCAGTGCAACGGACTCTTGTTTGGTGTTGTTTATCATCAAAATCTAAAGAAAGAAGACAGGTACACATAAATAAATAGAGTATTGTAAACATGTTCAATAATTTTGTCACTAATTTCAGAAGGGAAATTTGAAACCACTCAAAATTCTGCATTTTAAATGTTAAAAATTTAAATATGGAGCAGATTGATGTCACAGTTTCAAGAAATCAAGCTCCTGGTTAGCATTTAGGGTCAAGTCTGTCTGGTCTTTAGCTATTTATGCTAATCTCACCTGAACAAGCATCGTCTTGTCAGGCTGCCAGTGTTTGTGCTCAATGCTTGCTGCTCCAGCCTGGCACTTTGTCTGCTGCAGAGACGGTAGGAGAGGGGAATGAGCCCGTAGAGACTGATGGGAAGAAACCAGAGCCCTCAGGGCCCGAGCCATTACAGGCTCAGGAGCCGAAAACTGTCGACAATGGCTCAAACCAGCCACAGCCTAGTGGGGTTGGGGTGAATGATCAAACAGAGTCCTCTAACTTTGCCGTAAAGGAAGAGGGCACTTGCTCTCCCCCACCACCCGGTAAGTATACGTCTTTGATGTGAATCTGTCCCATGTCTCTCAGTGAAACTGCATGATTCACCCCTTGAGCTCTTCAGATCAAATGTTGACAAAATAAAAGTCCAGCGTTGTAATTTCAACCACAAAAACTATAAATTTCAAGTAACATTGTGATGACATGGCTTTCATTTTGCATTATTTTAACCTACCTTTACATCTTTATCTCTGTCTGACTAAAACAAGTGTTATAACCATATTGTCAGCCCTGTTCACTTTTAACTGCATGGAAACATAAATAAATAGATATATTTATTTTCACTTGATGGTTTTATACTGAGATTTTAGGAGCATTTCAAAATAAAGAGTAAAGTAAATCTGTGAGTCAGATTTTCAGGGTCAGCCCAAGCATTTGTGGGGCCCTAATCAGGTTTTCCTTTGGGGCCCCCATACCAACCACTCAACACCAGATAATTCATAATTCTTAGGCTTCACTATGTGTGTAACATACCCACTATCATTAGCATCTTTTGTAATTAGATTACATCATCCTGGTTTTATAATGGCTATTAACCTCATATTAGTATTAAATCAACAAAAATGCTCTAATTAATTTGCATTTTAAAATGCAGTGTTATTTATTTATTTAAGTGTGGTATATTAATTCAAGTATTTGAAAGTAACATCCGAAGAAAGTAAAATAAATTTCTAGCTAACAGGTTAAGTCTTTTGTTCTTAAAAATTTGGAACAAATGTATAAAACGTGCAATGACTAAAAAAACAACCAAAATCACACTTGAAAATAATATATCATTCATTTTCCATGTGTGATATAAATGTGTTTGTATAATTTTAAGCTATTAAAAAAAAAATTTCACGCTATCTTGGTACTCTTGAGGGCCCCCTGGTGGTGTGGGGGTCTCAAGCAGTCGCTTAACTCACGTATGCCTTGGGCCGGCTCTGCAGACTTTATAAGAGAATTCAGATAGAACCTCATTAACAAAAACATATAGTTTGAATATATTAGCTGACATTCTTTGGGGGATAAGATAGAAGCGATGATTCAACACTTTCAGTTTTCAAATGATAACTCCTTGGATGAGAAGCTAAGCATCTTTGAAAGGCAGTTTGCCTTTTCTGTCTAGCACTTTTATGAATTAGTGATATAAATGATAAATTATCTGCACTTGTGTAGCACCTTTCTGAGTCAGAGGACTCCAAAGCGCTTTATGCTGCAACCAATCACTCACACATTCAACAAACTGATGGTGAGGAGCTACATCACTGCCACAGCTGCCCTGGTGCGCACTGAAAGAGGCTAGGCTGTCATACAAAGGTGCCACCAGTCCCTCCGACCACCTCCAAAACCATGTAAACATTTGTAAAAACATATTTGTTTGAACTGAAGTGGTTTTAAGAAATTTGAACAATATTTAAAGCTGGAGCTTATTTAATATCTGTGTGTGTGCATCCACCATGGTGCAAGAACTGCCTGTGCTGAGAACCTTGTAGCTTTGATGCAAAATCTTAAGCTTTCAAGCCTCTGTGTCTTTTCGCTATCTGCTCTGGTGTAACAAAAAAAACAAGCAGAGTTTGTAGGGCTCAAAATGAAATCTTCCACGAGCTGCTCTGATTATTTCTGCAAATAGCTGCACGTCACTATGGATAAAGAGAATCTTGAGTCGCATGTGGATGACAGCCTCAGCAGCCTGCTGGCTTTCTGTGTTCTTCGCCTGCCGGTGATGGACTTGGAGTATTTTGATAAGTGAGTCTATTTGTGAATGACGCCTCTATTACAGATGATGATAATCCTGCAATCACTACCCCATCCCCAACACCCCAAGCAGGTTAGTAACCAGAGCAGACTCTGCTGCTTTCTGATTTCAAAATAAAAGTCAAATTTAATTCAGACCAGTGTGGCTGTAGCGCTGGCAGATTTAGATCTCTTGTCCCCCAGTCCAAAACACTTTGGACATGCCTGTTGTAAAATATTTGCAGTAGTTTGGAGCTTCCACATCTATTTTCTATTACCAGAAGGAATCTCTCTCCAAAATAAGTGTTGTAATTGTCGTCAATTTGACAGAAAATACCTACTGGTATCTGTCAGTATTTAGAGATTTGTGGCAACCTTATAAGGTTTTATCAATGTCTGATTCTTTTTCATGCACATTTTTCCCTTATAGAAAAAAAGTTCAATCATAACATGAACTTTTTTTTTACAATTTACATTGAAAACACGTTTTTAAAGGTTGAATATGGAACACAGACACTATAGCAACATCTAGTGTTTATAGGTGGTATTGCAACAACAGAACACATTTTCCAGCCGTCGGGGTATTGGTTCACTGCTGATACGTGACGTGACCAGCCAGTGATGAATCGTACTGGGTAAGGACTCATTTTTACTAATACGTTTATTTTACAACAATATTTACCGTTAGAACATCTTCTGGGCTCAGAATCAGCTGTTTGACTTGACAAGTCTGTCATTTTACACAGTCCCAGCCTCGGCTTGCCTAGCGGACTTTTTACCACAATGGTGCCCTCTAGTGGCTGGTAGATAGAAACAAACCCAGTGTCGTGCCCGTCTAAAATAAAATTTTGATTATTATTTTTTAAACACAGCTTTTAAAGGAAAAATTGTACATTCATTCTGCACACCTCTAAACGTCCCGTGGAGGGATTTAAAAAAAAAAAAGCTTTTTATTAAAATGTTCCATATTCCACTTTTAATTGAGGAAACATGGTTTTGATCATATATAAAAGAACATATTAAAATCTTGTGCTTTTTTCTGTAAGGGAATACAGATTTCTATAAATTAAACACAAGATCGGCTTTATTTATGTAACTAAAATGAAGCTGAATCTGACAAATCACATCTCACATGGACCTTTTTTAACTGTCAAACCTATTAAATGTTAAGAAAATGTAAAATCAATTTAGGAAAAATGTAAATTATGAGGTGGTTTAAACAAGTTGATGATGAGTTGTTTAAATAGGCCCCTTTCTGTATCAGCAGGCCATTTCTTCCACATCGTCATACATTTTTCAAAACAGCATAATAAAACTTATTTGGCGTAATGTTGAGAGGGTCTCAAAAAATCCCAATCATCGATACGTATCAAAGTTTGTCATAGAGCTTTTGTGACACCAATTATTAGACACAAAATGGGTACTGCATCAGATCAGTTTTGCTCTTTTTGTTCCCCTGGGTCTCTGGGTACATTTATTCATGATGAATGGGAATGTCCTGGTGTTCAGGAACTCTGGGTCAAATTACTTTGTTGTAATACTGATTTAAGTGGTGTCCATCTCCTCTTGGATCCTGTTGTTCGCTTAAATGATGACTCATGGCTTTCACATACGGAGAAAACATGTACAATTTGGTTTGCAGGATTGACTGGAATGAAGAACGTTGTTGCTCAAAGATGAAAACCACCTTGTCTTTTGTGCACTGGCTTTGAGTATATATGGACCTTGCCTATATGGAACTATCATCAGCAAAGATCCGTAATGCAACATAACCTTAAGAGGCTACTTTTGGATTAGCAAAACAATAGACTGACTGGTGGACACTGGGGAAGGGGTGGGAAGGGTAGGTTTTGTAGTTAAATTATAAACGGGAAGGTTGTTCATATATGTGACATGTTATGTTCCACGTTCCCAATTTATGACAAAAAAAATCGTAGGTGTTGGTTTAACGCTCAGGAAACAGCAGAGAACATCTCGACTAGTAGAAGCTAACCATTAGCATTAGCAACTCCACCACACGGCAGAACTCCTCCAGGCTTGTGTTATTTGTGGAGATAAAACATCAATGCTGCAAGTCAGTGGTAGGGTCGCTTTGCTGTTATTCAATCCGAGGCAAAATGTCCTAATATCAGGAAATAAGACTCCAAAACCTGCCGTTTTGTGCCACTCTCTGCTGCAGAAGACTGATCCGTGCTAATCCAAGCATTTCTGGGCTTTTTTTTGCCCCGAGTACGGCTTGCAAGTCATCCTTCCTACCAGAGACCACTGCAAATGTATTGATTAAACAAGTGAACCACACCTTTAAAGTTGAATGGTTTCACAAAAACACAACTGGGAGTAAAGCCACTTCTTTGAGTCTTTTATTGCTGTAGACACAATATTTACCAAACCGTAGTGGTTTAGTATTTGCTGATTGATTTCGACTGTAACTGTGCTCTTTTTTCCACAGAAGATGGCAATTCAATCAAGAAACTCTCAGTTGACCTGCCTAGTAAGATTCCTCCGTAAAACCCCAGCATCGCTTTAGGTCGTCTGACCGAACGTTTAGCCTGATCTAATTTAAATCGACCTAATGTCCGATTAGGAAACATGCTCACGACATGTTTACTCTAGATATTTTGTGTGCTGATAGTGTTTTTTTTTTTCCAAAACTGTAAAAACAACAAAAGGAAATCACTTGCTAACATATTAATGAATACCTAAGGTTGTTTTTCCACCGTTTCATTTTAATTTTCAGATTTTGGTGTATTTTTTTTACACATAAAATGCATTCTATGAATAAAATCCTGGAGAGATCTAACTGTAAAGCTGAATCCCAAAACCTTTGCATCCAAATGTATTTTTGTTTTATTTAAACCTTTGACTCAGATATTTTATTCAAGAATTCCCCAGATCACCGCTTGCACGTCTTTAACTGCTTGCGTTTAAAGTGTGTGCTTGCTTCAGTGGACTTTACAGTACTATTTCTTACAATATGCTGTAAATTTCTCTCTCTGTTTAGATGATAGTACCCCTTTGCCAGCCATGGGGAGAAAAGACTCAGGTAACAAGACAGTAAAGGGAAGAAGTTGGTGTAATATTTGTGCCAAACATATAAAAATAAGACATTTAATTGTTTTAATGGAACACTGCCGCCCTTCTCGCCCATTTGAGACGTAAGATCAATGCACACACATTTATTGACTTTCAGGATTAAAAACGAAGGTTGCTAAGTCTGCAAAAGCAAAACGCTTGTCTCAATTACTTCTACACACGTCTTTAACATCCGTTTTCATGCTTTCCATGTTGCAAAGAGCTGCTGAGATTCTGTCGCTGTGTTAAGTGTGACTGTTGGAAGAGAGGACAGTGTCTTAAATGTGCTGTTTGTAGTTTGTGTCTTTGTAAACCTTTGTCAAAACAAAAACTTTTGGATATAATTTAAAAGGTGGGTCTCAATACTCCTTGTATCATTCGTACAAAGTGGAAAAAGGAGAGTTTTGTTTCATGAATTTGTTTCTCGTTGCCAACTAGTGTGGTCTCTGGGAGAGGGTCAAGCTCCAGAGGACGTGGACAAGCCGATTGACAACCTGCCACTGTCCACGCTGCTGATCGAGAGACCTCAGACTGGAGCCGTCAGCGTGGGTGAGTGACAAAAAAAGAAAAAGAAGAGAGTATGGAAGTCTGTGTAATGCCAGACTTCCAGACAAATCTGCATGGTGGAGCAGTTGGTAACTTTGTTACCTCATAGCAAAATGGTCAAAGGTTCGAATCCCGACTGCGGTCCTTTTGCACATTGTTAGCATGTTGTCCCAGTGCATGCAGGTACTCTAGTTTTCTCCCCCAGACCAAAAACATGCAGGTTTGGTTAAAACTTTAAGTTACTTTAAAAAATCATTTGCAAAATTAATAAATAAATTAATAAATTAATAAACAAATCTAAATTATACCACCATATATAGGGAGCCTAAAGCTTGGTTTCTGCTTGACGCGTCCGCGAGGTCCGCACGGCCAAATCACGTCATTTTAGCAACCACGCCCCTCCGTGTGGCCTCCGCACGGCCCAAAGTTTCCGCACCGCGCACCTAGGAAATTTTCTAACTACGCGGACGGTCCCGCGCGGAAAAACATGGCGGACTGGCAAGAGTTCGTAGTGGCGGAGGTTCATAAATACAAACATCTCTATGATTCGACCCATAAAGATCACCGTGATCAAAATATTGTTAATAATTCGTGGGGAGAAATTGCTGTCACACTCGGAAAAGATGAGGAAGCAGTAAAAAAATGTAAAACAACAGTGATTTCTACTTCTACTATGGTGTAGTGTTGGATGCATGCCGTAGAGCCCCATGCCGCCCCCTACATTCTGGTAGAATATTGGCTCACAGAGGAGACAAGCCGCAGAAGGTAGGAAAGAGCCATAAACGCTGCAAGTTCCAACACGTGTTTCATCCGCACGTCTCATTTCAGCGCGGAATGTACATGCGTCACGCATAAACCAACCTTTAGTCTCCTCCCCTTTCGGTTGGCTCATAGATCCCCTGACCAAAAAAAAATTAATGTAAGGGTCCGCTTTGCCTTACACCCTGATTCACACATTTGTTGTCCTGCAATTTAAAGGCACACTTGGTAGTTTTAGCTTGCTTTTTAGTGTCCATTTAGTGGAACCAAAAGTGAAACTTATCTCCTCCTAATGTCTCCTCAGCCTTCATTAGTGTCTACAGGAGCGGTTCATCACTAAATCAAACAAATCAGCTGTGTTCACGACCTAAAACATGCAGGAACCATGCTGGAAGCAGACTGCAGCGCCATGCATGTCAGTTCCTTTTTTTTTTCAAAGTCCAACACACTAGACCAGCAACTCTGAAGTCGCAAGTGCAGCATTCTGGCCACAGAGGGCGGTGGGGGTCTGAGTGACATTTCATTAATCCTGTAAAGGATCATCATACAAGATCACTACGTTTCGGTTCAGTGTGACCTCCTAGTGTTACCGCGGTCAAAGGGCAAGTCCAGAGGTGATCGTGACTTTTCGGTTCTGGGTCCTTGGCTTTGGAATCAATTGCCACTAGAAATAAGAAAGTCCACATCGCTGTCCACTTTTATAGCCAGGCTTAAGGTTAATCTTAATCTACTGCTTAATCTACTCATGTTTTAATTTTTTGATCATCATTGTTGTTTTATTGTTTTTTAACTTTTTTTATCTTTGAATGTATTTTATTGCATAGTTTTTTTTTTATTGTACTTTAGTTGTTTTTAAATTATGTTCAGCACCTTGGGCCCCCTTGATTGGGGGTAGGAAGGGGCTTAACAAATAAAATTAAATTGAATTGAATTTTTTGACAGTAGGGGACACTATTATGATTTTCCATGGTCTAAAGCAGGGGTTCCCAAATTGGGGGTCGGGACCCCACAAGATTGCAGGGGGTCCCCACCATTTATAAAATCCCAATAACACACCCTACAGTATAATCAGACCTCCATATAAAAGTTATAACTCTGTATGTCTGTATAAAGTTTGTAAATCATCACATTTAATGTGTTTATGTATGTAGGAGTTGGGTTTGGGGGTCCTGGCTTGTCTTGGACACAGGCAAGGGGGTCCTCAAAGAAAAAATTTTGGGAACCCCTGGTCTAAAGGGACCTCTTGTTGCATAAAAAGTCAACATGGACTTGTTTTGTTTTTTTCTATGTTTCCAAAGGAGGTGACATCACCTTTGTTGCCAAGGTGGAAGCCAAAGATCTTCTCCGCAAACCCACTGTCAAGTGGTTCAAAGGAAAATGGATGGACCTGGCCAGCAAGACCGGAAAGCACCTACAACTTAAAGAGACTTTTGACCGACAAACTAAAGTAAGGCACCCAGCTAGAATGCTTTACCACCACTTTCTTCTTGTACAAATTCTGACACAACACCTCTGAGCAGGTCCACACCTTTGAGATGCACATCATCAAGGCCAAAGAGAACTACGCTGGGAATTACAGGTGCGAGGTGACGTACAAGGACAAATTCGACAGCTGTTCCTTTGACTTGGACGTTAAAGGTTTGTCACAACTTCAAAGTAGCTTATAGCTGCTTAGAAATGACGTCACCAATTCATAAAGAATTTCAAATTAAATCTGTTATTTTACAGAAACTGAGCAAGGCTCTCAGAACATTGATATTCGATCAGCTTTCAAGAGAAGGTAATAAAATGACCAACAAAAGGAAAAACTGATATAAGATTTAGTCATGAAGATATTTGACAGAACAAGATCTTCAAGAAAATATCTAGATTTCCATTTTTAAAAAAGTGAGAAAATTCCAACTCTATGGTACGGAAGTGAATGTTTCTACTTCAAGTAATAATACTAAATGATATAAGTCTTACAGATTGTAATAATAATGTCATTAACCTTTCTTAAAGATAATTACAAGTGAACTACATGATTCAATGTGTAATTAAAGGACAATTCTTGCACTTTGAATCTCTATCCAAACAATGTAAAGCAATGCAAAGTGTCCCGGTTCCATTGCATCACCACTTTTTGTGTGTTGCAATTTTAACAGGGACAGCTCTGGATGTGTAGGACACAAACAACCTTTTTTGAGCTTTTTCCCAGAAAAAGACAAAAACTGTTTCTGTGTGAGCACAAATCGCGAGTTAGCCTGGTGCTAATTCATCGATCAGCATCAGAGCATTTGCTTTGTGTTGCTGTAAGGGCATTGTTATCCTGTGTCTGTGACTGTTGCAACTCTGATTAAATCTCCAATAATCTCTCCTTGTTAACAACAGCAGTGAAGGACAAGATGATGCAGGGGAGCTTGACTTTAGTGGTCTCCTTAAACATAGGTGAGAATCACATCCTGACCCTGATTTTGTTTTTTTTTTAGTTTCTTTGGATGTGTTCCCCCTTTTCATTCTGTTCACATACTTGGTAAAATTGTATTAGATTGCTGTATGAATGGTTAGTTATATCAGGGGTTTTCAAATTCTCACACTGTGGGCACTCCTCATTATAACCAATGATAGACCAAAATTTCCAGAGACTTATTTTAACTTTTCAGCTCACTGGCTTACCCACTTGCAGCTAAGTGTTAATATAAAGTAGATTTTGTGCTTCTTATACTAGCAAAGATTTGTTTAAGAAAAAAGAGCCACTATACTGGAAGTTGTCATGTTTAAAGGTGCAATCTGTAAAAACTGTTTCTATAGGAAACAGCCAAGGGATTCTTATTCATGCAGATTTTTTGCGTTTGAAAGTTTAGTCAAATGATATTCAAGCACAAGCAAAATAAAAGATACTTTACTAACTGAAGATTTGGATAAGCTACATAATAGATTGTATTAGTTTGAACTCACTTATCTAACTGTGGGGAATACGGAAATAGACCAAATTTCACTTAGGGGTGGAATATCCTTTTAAGCAATGTTTCATTAAGTATTTATAGGTCCTAACTGCAGGTTAAATCACTCAAATTAAGCAGAGCTAGGGCTGGGCAATATATCGATATTTTTAAAATACCGATATAGTTTCAAACAAGAAACAAGATGACTTTATATCTATATATAACTAGTCAAGCCGCTAGCATAGCTGCTAGCGCTAGCCACTAGTGCTAAAAAAATTTAAAAGTATACATACACATTATTAACTCATTAACTGCCAGCCATTTTCTGATCAGAGACCCCCTGACTGCCAGCCTTTTTGAGCGTTTTACTGATTTTTGAAGAGTCACAGAACATTGTGCTCTATGATCATGTAAACGCCAAAACTACCAAAAGAAAGAGTAGACTCACTTCTTACATCAGGAGGAGTCGCCGTATTTCTAGCGTTATCCATTCTTTCACAATCTGGTGCCCAAGCGCTGCTGCAGAAGCATCGTTTTTTTCACAGCAGCGGCCCAAAACAAACTCGTAATCCATTGATTTTCCGCTTCCTGATTACGTGATGTGTTACATACACGGATGAAGAGCCGCTTTAGACACGTGATGTTTGTTCTCACACTATAGTCGTCATTGGCAGCGAGCGGTTGGATGTGAAAAGACGACTATAGTCGTCAATGGCAGTGAATGAGTTAATAGACTGACTTTGATAAATTTATACTCCTTTTGAAACAAGTGACTTTACATGTTGCACCTTTAAGCAAGACACTATATACACCCCCCAAAAAAAATCAATTTTATAACAAATTTTAAGATGCCTCACAGTTTGAAAACCTCTTTTTACAGCAAAAATATTGTGCTGGCTCGAAATAAACTCCATGATGCATATTTCAGATACAGTCCAGGATTTAAATGTGAGCACAATTAGACCTATTGACTGTTCATTAGCAAAATTACACATTTATTTTGGGCTTGTCTCTTCTTCTCCCCTACATATTCAGAAATCAAAGGTTAGTAGAGCGAAAACCATAGGTTTTTAAAACGATTAGACCTTACTGCAGGTGAGTACTGTAATCCTGTAGCTTCCCCAGCATGACGTGTAGCTCTAGGACTTGGACGAGCAAGAGTGTTGTCCTCCTGTAGTTTGGTAACACTTCATTTGAAGGCAGCATTTCAATCGAGTCAGTCAGCGGTCAGTGATGGCAAAGGGCCTCAGGACCATTTTGGATCATTACTGATGTGCTGATGGACCACAGGTGAATGATGCTGTAAAATAGTGTTATCACTACATCGTCACTTAGTTCGTTTCAGCAAAATAAGGATAATACTGCCATGTTTATTTCAGCTTTCTCTATAACTGACTGAAAATAAACAGATGAGAAACACAAGCAAACAAATGGAATAATAATTTACGCTATTTACGTGCAACCTTTCGGGCATTTGAGGAAATGTCTAAGAAAGAAAGGTCTGACTGACTGTTCTTTGTGTAAACTAATATGTATACTTGTGTTCAGGCCGATTTGTGTACTAATCTGCATCTCACAAATCTAACATCTCCTGTTTAAAGGACAATGTCAGCGTTTAGGAATGTTGGAGATTCTCTGAAGTGATCACTCAGACTACTACAAAGGGATGGGTCAAGAGAAAATTGCGTTAAAGTCCTGGTTTAAAAGCTTTGTTGCAGATTTTCCTTAACTACTGGCATGCTGCATGTAAACATTATCATGTTACAGTATGGGACTATGAGCCGTAATTTGTCTAAAACATGATTGTATTTATCTTTGACAAACTCTACATACCCTTTTAATTTGAATTAAAACGTGTTTCATCTCCCAATAATATTTATCCTCCATTTATTCTATAAGAATGCTCAAATTGAGTTTCTGAGTAGAGATTATCTCAATATTTTGCAAGGAAGTTCAATATGACTCAAAATGGTTATTAGAGGGGCATTAAATAAATGATAAGCACAAATTCAGCTAAGAAGTTCTGGTGTTTTGGATTACGGTTAGGGTCTGGCTTTACTTCTTGAACATTTACTTCCACAAACCCAAATTAAGTTAAAGTCGACGTTCTTGGAAAAAGACGTTCACACAAGCTGCCTTATGAAAACAAAAATAATAATTAAGGCCCAACCCCCTTTCTTCAAGCTTTAGTCACATAAACTGATGGTTGCAGAAATAATCAAAACAACGGACGCAACGAACACTGTCAACCAACCATAAAGACTCAATGTAATCTTACCTTTTTGACCACGTTTTCTGACATAATTATTAACGTAACTCACCTTTATAACCTTAAAATTAGTTAGTATGCTAGCTAATTTAGTGTGGTGCTTTTATTAGGGATGCACCGATCCACTTTTGTCACATTCGATACCGATATCAGAAGTTTAGTATCGGTCGATATCGATCCGATACCGATATGGAAAAACAGTATTAAACTGAATGACATAATGAACTATTTGTTACTATATGAAAAAGACTGGGATCATCCTTTTGTACAGGGGCCCAAAATTTCCAAATTGCGGATCCTTTTGCTCGCTCCATTTTGAAATCAACGTGAGCTTCTGCACAGCATGGGACTGTAGCGCATGACGTCATCACTCACAGCACATAGAAATATACTGAATAGATCAATTCTTATGGATCGGGCCCATAGTCTCCGATACCCGATCTAGAATTTTCTTCTATATCTGTACCGATACAGATATTAAGATCGGATCAGTGCATCCCTAGTTTTTATTGTGAAAAGCAAGGTAGTTTTTAGCATCTTAGGTCATTCTATACTTCAAAATCACAACAGCTCAGCAATCTTGGAAAATCCCACGAGCAACAAATGTAAACTTCCAGAATCAACCTCAAACCTCCTCAGACTCACTTTGCGTTCTCTTCTGAGTTGAACACACACACACACACACACACACACACACACACACACACACACACACACACACACACACACACACACGTTGTTATGCCAGCCATTAGAGGACAGGCTGTGTTTGCAGACGACAGGTCCGTTGCCTAAATGTGACTAAACAGTACATGTAAATCAACTCATTAATTGAAATTTGCAAACGACAAACAGAACAAAACATTTCCTCCGTTGCTTTCCGTTCAACTCTGTTTGATGGATGGACCACGATCCATTCATTAACAGGACAATGATTGGATGAGGTTTTTTGATTTGTACATTTCGAAAGTAATTAAAATTTTACATTTCTTTTTACCAAACTATTTATTTACTTGTTGCCATCGGTATGTGAAGAACATTTCAAGCAATATGGCAAAAAATACTCCAGAAAAAGTGTCGGGAAATTATTTGACACATATTAGCAATGAAAAACACGCTACAGTCTACAGCAATTAATAGAAATATGCTTGCTTATTCCGTGTATATTTGAGTGAAAGTCTTGCTTATTAAAGTAAAACAACAAACATATCATTTGGTTCTATGTGAAATTAAAAATACAAACTCTGTCTGGCAAAATTAGGATACTTTTCCTTTAAGATAACAACCAGTTTATTTAGAAAATTTATTTTAAAACAAATTGTGCTTTTAAGCCCCATTCCAATATTTTTGAGACAAATCTCTGGAGATGAATTCAAAGTGAGCACATACTGATAAATTCCATTTTGTTTCCACATTTCTGTTACATTTTATAATCCAAAACATCCCAAAAACCTTTGACATTAATATTTATTAGGGGTGGAACTCAATTAAAAAATTATTCAAATTAATTAGAAACTTTGTAATTAATTAATCTTGATTAAATGCATTTCAAGACAATTTGCGCCCAAGCATTTTTTTAATCAAAAATAATCTTAGTGAGACACAGATGACTTACCCATACTTTAATATTTCTGTAACCACAAGGTCTATTTAATTACATTGGCCTCATTATAAAGGTAACCATTGTGGGATTTGTTAGTATGTGTAAATACTAGTATATGTGTTATTGATGAAGTGTAAATAGACATGGAACATTGTAAATGTTGTGTACTGAACTGAACACTAGGTGGCAGCAGAGCACTGCTAATATATATAGAGGTGTAGTGAAGAGTTCAGGGGAAGTTCTGCTGAGGGTTACAAGATTAATGCTGCTGTAATAAAGTTCATATGGATAAAGTTACTGTTATTTTTTCTACCAACTAGAAAACAGTAAAAAAAGTTAATTTTTTTCTTCATTTCTTTTCTTCATGAAGAGCGATTTGTCATGATTTATTTAATTTTAGTTTTAGTTATGTTTGGAGCACGTAAAAATGTTTATATGGCCTTGTAGCCCAGGCTCTGCGGTTTTGTTAGAGGTGCAGCTTGATGATATTTAATGATATATAGGGCATAAATTGTGATTCTAATCTTTTCTAAACTTTTTGGGGGGCACTCGGGCTCAAAGGGGTAAAATCTTAACTCATTATATTTTTCTAATTAATTAATCCTAAATAATGCGGCAAATTCCCACCCCTAATATTTATATATAATTTTTTTATCTGTTTCTACTGAAATCCTGATAGACCCTTAAAAATCCTAAAATTTCTCTATTTATAGCATTAACTGCACCCTTGTTACTATTAACATGCACCTTCAGAGACAATCTCAAAAAAGAGACTGCAGTCACTACGCCCATCCCTTTGTGTGACATGTCCTGAGGAACAACTAGAGTAGCAGCAAGGTGAGATCTGATCCTCTCAAAGTCACTAAAAGCCTAAATTTAAGAAGATAGTTTGTGGTTCCTCAGGACATGTTGCAAACACCAGATTATGTCTCATGTTCTCACATTTACCCATGTATCTGGCACCATCAGGGAGCACAAACAGCAGGATGATACTCCAGAGGTGGATGTGTGGGAGATCCTGAAGAACGCCCGCCCAGATGAGTATGAAAAAATTGCCTTTACTTACGGCATCACGGATCTGAGGGGTCTCCTGAAGAGGATGAAAAAGATTCCTAAAGAAGAGAAGAAGAGCGAAGGTACAGATAATTTGTGACAAATCTCATTTGGAGAATATTTCATATAGAAAAGTTTGAATTTAACTTTAAAATTTACTGACCGCTTTTTGTGACTTGAAGCTTTTGCGAAGAAGCTGGAGCCTGCGTATCAGGTGGACAAAGGTTCAAAGATACGCCTGGTGGTTGATCTGGCCGACCCAACAGTTGACCTGAAGTGGTACAAGAATGGACATGAAATCAGGCCTACTCCAAAGTATGTTTCAATAATATGTTTGTTGTAACAATATTTTACTTGTTGGGTTCAATGCTGCACAAATAAAAGGCATTTTTTATTTTTTTTTAAATAAAATGCCTTTATTTGGAAGTAATACATTTTCTAAATCATGTTTTCATTTTGTCTATAAAGCACAATGGTTCGTAACTTTTATTTTGTACAGAGTTTAATCTCAAGCAAACACATTAGGCTACGTAGTCAAATTTAGACCTACATCATGACTGGAATCGATCATTAAGGAGATGCTTTAACTCAAATGGCAGCAAGATTCAAACCCATTAGTGAAGAACTAACAGAAAGTTAAAGTAAGAATAGATTAGAAGGGTTAGAGGGATACATTCACACAATAGGTTTATTAGGGATTCAAAGGACCATGTGCAACAAGGCATAAACGCATCGTACGATGTAAACTGTCCTAAATCACCTGATGTTTATGTCCTGCTCTGAATACAGGAAAAAGGTGGTACCTCCTTCACAGGTCTTTAACCAAGTCTGGCTTTGGAACAGCACGAACTGATATAATTATTTTCAAGGATTTAAAAATGTTCTTGATCAATTGAAAAACCACTTGGCATTAAAAAATTTAAATAAAAGAAAAGTCCTAAATATTAATTTTCTATATGTTTGGAAAACATATTGGATCATTGATGCAAGGCTGGGCACCAAAATCGAAACCACAATATTGTGCTAAAACCAAGTAGCCTTGGTTCTCAAACCTAAGCAGAAAAACATGTTTCTTAAGGGTGCACACACACGCGCGCGCTCAGCGTACCTCTGATTGCCGTGAGACGGGGGGGTGGGGGTGGAGAGGGAGGGAGAGGGGTGGCGCGCAAAATGCCTGGGACAATTATTATCACGTCGAGACCCGACCTGTAAATAAATGTGTTTTTATAGCTCTCTGCTTCATGTTGAATAAAATAAGTTATTTAAATAATAAGCATTTGATATAATGTATATTGTAGATTAGTAATTCAGTTAAAACACAGTTTAGCATAATTTCTGGTGATGAAATTCATTTAAGAAACAAAAAATGTGAGGAGCCCTTTGAGAGCCGAAAGAGCCGGTTCATTTTAGTGAGCCGATCCATAAGAACCGGTTCCCTTAAAAGAGCCGGAGTTCCCATCACTACGAGAGAGCGGCACCGAGGCAGTGATTGACAGCACCCCACTCAACTCCTCCGCTCGCGCTCTCTGAATTTCTCAGTTGGAAAAACGAGTTGTTAACAAGTGCACACACACTCGACAGTACTATTAGACACTCATCTATACAGGTTATCAGCAAAAAAAAGTAGATTTAGGTGTTAATCGCTCTTTAACGTAATCTTGTATCATTGACGCTTAAACCTAACCAGACAACACAAGAAAATAAATTCCACTCAAAGAATAGTCTAATTGTGCCTTTAAGGTTTCATGGTCAAAGTTTTAATGTTAATTTAACTGCTCATGTTGTCATAAAAAGCTCACAGAGGTAACTTAAATGCCATAGAAGTATTTTCATCCCCTTATCAACTACCATGTCTCTCTCCATTTAAGACATGACAGGTTTCTGATGAAGGTACTAATCCTAGTACTCCACATTGATGTTTTAAGGCCAGAAGTGGTTTAATGTGAATTTGTGTCAATAGTCTATGTATTCTGAGCACTACTTTTCACTATTCTTTTATATGTTCAGTTAGTAACCTTTTAAAAATACCCACATCAGGATGTTCTAATTATCCAGAATTTAAGTCAGCAACATATGTATGGTAATGATTCACAAATTTCAAAGTTAGTTTCATGCAATAATAAAAATATATATATAGGGCTGCAGAATTAGACAGAGCACTAAACCACCAAACAACTGCTAAAGAGCCTGTTCAAAGCCATCTAAAGTTAAAGCCATCTTGGAGGATATTGCCGTTTTCTGGTTCTGATCTCCTTTCCCATTTTCTCCAGGAGTTCCCTCCTTTGAAACCTCTACCTTTCAACCCTATTTTTGTTGTTGTTATAACACTGTTTACCAACCACATACTCTACCCCTCCAGGCATGATGTCTCTCTGTCTTTGTCTATCTGTCTGTCATATCTTGGTGCTCCTTCCTGTCATAATTACTTCCTGTGATCCGGCCCTATTCTGGCTCCACTGCTGACCTGTAGTCAAAGGAAGTAAGTCCATTTGCCTTTTTGACCCTTCCTTCTTCAGGTCATAGTTTTGCTGTGAGCCGAATGCCCGTGTGTAGTCTCACCTCCTACTTTCTGCAGAATACAAAATTTGAAGCATGTGTAACAAATAAAGAATACATTTTGTCCATTTAAATTATCATTATATCTTAAGTTTCGGCACCTATTTTAATCATTACTATGCACATTTATAAGTTGTAATATTTGGTGAACAACTGATGTAACTGATTTCTTATTTAGGTATATTTTTGAGCATAAGGGCACACAACGGATTATGGTCATCAACAACTGCACTAGTAATGATGATGCAGCTTATTCAGTGGTTGCAGGAGAAGAAAAATGTACGACAGAGCTGTTCGTCAAAGGTATCTCAATTAAATGTTTAGATTTCTTTTTAATGGAAATATGAAAAAATCAGTTTATTTTCTTCCTATTGCCTTTCAGAGTTACCAATAAAGATAGTTAAAGGTATCGAGCCTGTGAAGACCACAGTCAACGAGAGGATTGAGCTGGAGTGTGAGGTGTCAGAAGAAGGAGCTCCAGTTAAATGGTAATAGATGCAGTAATTGGTAATATGAAGTAAATATATGGATTTAAATATCCAGTGTACTCTGGACAAAAGAATTTGGCTGCAAAAGTTGGCCTAATGAATAGCCTTCCACCACCGTGCTTAATTGCATTATTTGCATCCACCTGTTTACATTACTGTTTTAGTAGCACTGTTCAAATCAACCTTGGTTAAAACCTGTTTTGGTAAGTGGTAAATGGCCTGTTTTTATATAGCGCCGCCTAGAATTTCCATAAACCCTAACCCACTAATGCAAAAACAGTGGAATTGCGTCTTCTTACTTTTACCTTTTGATAAAGTGAACATTCAACTAAACATACAAAAGGTAAAAAGGTGAGAACACTAATTAAATACACTTTTAATTCTTCTAAAGCAACCAAATCAAATGGTGAAGTAATTGTGATTTATTGTATGTGTTAAACACAGGTTATTGCTTAAGTACCTCTGTGGGTAGCTGAGAATATTTTGATTATTTCACCAGGATGAAGAACGGTGTTGAGGTTCCAACAGGAGTTCGCTCAAGATACAGAATCAAGTGTGAGGGAACCAAGCACTACCTGGTCATTGACGATGCCTCCAAAGAAGACACTGGGACATATTCCGTCATGGCTTCTGGTGGCACATCAGAGGCTCGCGTTCAAGTTGACTGTATGAATAATCTCTTTTTCCTTAAGTTTATGCCCACAAGCTTTTTTCGAATGATTAATATTCTATTCTGTACTTCAGTGAAACCATTGAAGATTTACCAGGATCTACAGAATGTGACGGTGTTGCTGGGAAAACCCATAAAGCTTCACTGTGAGATCTACCCAGGAAATGTTCCAGGTCGTTGGTACAGGAATGGACAGCTGATCCAGGCCAGCGACCGTATCAACATCATTCACAGGAATAAGTAAGACTTCCACACTAAAGACATTTAAATCATTTTTACCACAATTTTTATTTATTTTTTATTTTTTTGTTTTTTAAGGAATCACCGACTGGAAATTGAGACAAGCTCCCTTCATGATTCAGGAGATTACACGTTTGTTCCTGAGGGATATTCACAGACTCTAAGTGCTAAAGTCCACATTATTGGTACACAAACAAAATCTCACAGCACTTTTTATATTTTTCTATGGATGTTTTGTCTTTATCTAACAACGGGAAACTAATATTATTGTGCAGACCCACCAAAGGTTCTCCTGGATAGCTTGAACTTCCCTGACAACACCGTCACAGTTGTGGCCGGAAACAAACTTCGTCTAGAGATCCCCATCAGTGGAGAGCCGGCACCTAGAGTGGTGTGGATGAAGGGAGAAAGGGTAAGCTCCAATTTTCTTCAGAGGCGGACTGGGACAATAATTCAGGCCGGGAATTTGAAACCACCCAGGCCACCACTACCAATTAACGCAAAATCTCAGATTCAAGAGAATCACTAGGAGAATTCAGGAGATCCCTAGAAGGACCTAACAGCCCTTTGATACGGGCTGTTAGGTCCCTGTATGACCAGTGTCCGCATTGCCAGCAGTAAGTCGGGCTCATTCTCGGTGAGAGTTGGACTCCGCCAAGGCTGCCCTTTGTCACCAATTCTGTTCATAACTTTTATGGACAGGATTTCTAGGCGCCTAAGGATCAGGTCTCTGCTTTTTGCAGATGATGTGGTCCTGTTGGTTTCCTCAGAACGTGATCTCCAGGTTTCACTGGAGCAGTTTGCAGCCGAGTGTGAAGCAGCTGGGATGAGAATCAGCTCCTCTAAATCTGAGACCATGGTCTGATTTGGAAAAGGGTAGAATGCCTTCTCTATGTCAGGGATGAGGTCCTACTCCAAGTGGAGGAGTTTAAGTATCTCTGGGTCTTGTTCATGAGGGAAAGATGGAGCGCAAGATCGATAGGCGGATTGGTGCTGCATCTGCAGTGATGCGGGCGTTGTACCAGTCTGCTGTGGTGAAGAGAGGAGCTGAGCCGGAAGGCAAAGCTCTCAATTTACCGGTCGATCTACGTTCGAACCCTCACCTATGGTCACGAGCTTTGGGTAGTGACCGAAAGAACGAGATTGCGGATACAAGCAACTGAAATGAGTTTTCTCCACATTCCATTTTTTTTTTTTGTTTCAGGTGATTCTTGAGTCAGGTCATCGTGTTAGAGCTGAAACATACGGAGACCAGACAAGCCTGACAATTGAAGTGACAGAGCGGGACGACACGGGCAACTACAAGATAGTTTTGCAGAACGAGGCCGGTGAGGCCACAGCCAGTGTCAAAATAAAGGTGGTCGGTAAGGAAATCAATGTGATACGCAAACATAAGAAGTTGATTTGTTCTTTTTCTGTCCTGAGTATTTTAACTGATTGTGTGTTGCTTACAGACATTCCCGACCCTCCTGATGCACCTTTGGTTCCAGTTGTTGGGGGCGACTGGTGTTCTATGACATGGGAACCACCAAAGTATGATGGAAGTTCACCCATATTAGGTAATTACAACATAAAGCCAGTTATCATGCCTAAACATACATATAGGTGTTTAATAACATAATGATGGTTTTCTGAAGGCTATTATATTGAGCGGAAAAAGAAGCAGAGCTCCAGATGGATGAGGCTGAACTTTGACCTCATCAAAGAAACTTCATTTGAACCCAAGAAGATGATTGAAGGAGTGCCATATGAAGTGCGCATCTTTGCAGTCAATGCCATTGGCGTGTCCAAACCCAGTGAACCATCAAAAGCCTTTACTCCCCTTGGTGAGTGGCTTAGGCATCTCCTTAGCAACGCCAACAATGACTTACAGCCTGTTTATCCAGCAAAGTGTAATAAACTCTTACATAAGGTTCATCTAACAACAATTTCATAATAGGTTAATTTTCAAAGAGAGGTCATGCTTGGTGCCCCAGCAACACAGCTGTTCCCCCACATACCTATCATTCTTAGTTTGACCTCCAATAGACATGCAAGAGCTTTAGGGGATATTATATATATGTCTTTATAATGGCTGCCAAATCATCTCCGGATTATAAGTTTAGAGGATCAGACCAGTCAAAGAGTGAATTAGGAGTCAAATATGATTCAGAACACAGGAATAGACTGTAGGAGAAGGAACTAATGAGATCTGGCAGAGAGACTGATGGCATACCAGTAAGAGACAACAATCCTAGAGACAATTTTTAGGGTTGAAAAAGCCCCATCCAAAATTGTCCAAAGAGAAAATGGTGCAACATTAAGTCTAAATATTTTGCAGATATCCAGACCTACCACAAATGTTTAAAAACTAGTCAAACTTTAAAAGGGACTGGCAAGAATAAATAAGCATTGGACAAAAAGGATTGCATATCAAGATTTCTACTTTCAAGCAACTCTAGAGTATCTAAACTTTTCAAGGCAAGGGCCAAAACTGTAAATTTAAAACTTCTCACGAGCGACAAAAATGTGATTTTTTTTATTTAAAAAAACTTGTAGGGAATTATTTACTTGTACTGTTAAAAATAGGCCTAATGTTGGCGTGGTAAAAATTTGATCAGAAAATAGTTAATAAGTGACACATATATATCAACAGCCTGCTGGAGTGATCTAGAAAATCACTCCGAGGGCTGTGAATGGCCCCCCTGGCCACCCTTTGGACTTGCCTGAGTTATATCATTTAAATGTATTCTGTTTCATGACTAGCAAGAGCTGAATGTTCATCTTCTTCTTAGAAAACAACTGACTGTTGAAGTGATTTTTAAGATTTTAAAATGCTTTTTCCCAATCAGCTGTGACCAGTGAGCCCACAATGCTAGTTGTGGATGACGTCACGGACACCACGGTTACTGTAAAATGGCGTCCACCTGAAACCATTGGGGCTGCTGGGCTGGATGGATACTTAGTGGAGTATTGCATTGAAGGAAGTGAGTCAAACTTCACTTCATAGAACCCAGAGATCAGATTCGACTGCCAACTGCTGTTTAGGCTAAACTGTTTTCTCTACAGCTAACGACTGGATTGTGTCCAACAAGGAGGTGACAGAGAAAACTAAGTACACCATCACTGGGCTAACTCCGGGAAGCAAAATATTGGTTCGAGTCAAAGCTATCAACAAAGCTGGAGCGAGTCCTCCACGAACTCTGCAGCACTCTGTCCTGGTCAAGGAAGTTGTTGGTAAGCCCTTACGTCTTATCCTAAATTGCAGCTTAGTGTACAATTATATCCAAATAAAGCAATCAAACATGAATATTGATTGTCTAATATTATACCTGTTGTGCAGAACCGCCCAAGATCCGTGTCCCAAGGCATCTGAAGCAGACATACACTCGCAGAGTTGGAGAAGCAGTCAACCTTGTTGTGCCTTTCCAGGTAAATCACACAACTTCTTAAATGTTTGGCTTCCTTCACACAGAATGAGGACTGTGCTATGATTTAAAAAATATTGTTCTTGGACTAGTATAGTCTTTGCAGGTTTTGTGCAAGTCTTCAATGCACAAACCGAGACTGCAGTGGGCTGCAGTGAAAAATTCACACTGGTTTAAAGCATCTTCATGGTAGAATATTGGGGATTTGGGTTAAGTGAAATGAAATGTTGAATTTATTTAACCAATTTATGCCAACAGGTTCCACTAAACTTAGTAACTTAAATGTAATGAGTAATATGCATTTACCTTTAACATAACAGTGTAACAATGTATATTATTAGGTTTAATGGAACCAGTCGACCAAGGGCGTCAGTTTGTTTTTAAAACTGGTGGAGACAATATACATAAATGTGAGTGTGGCTTGAAAACTAGTGAGGACAATTGTTTTTAATTGTTTATATACAAGTATTTGTTTGTTTGATGTTTAATGGGTGTATTGACAGGTGTTTAAAAATCGGAGCTTGGTTCAATAAATAAAAGTTGCAGTTGACATAACTTGATTAAGTAAATTAAACATTTCATTTCTTAGAGTGTAGGGATGTGTGGTGGTAGTATATTCATGGAATGGGTCAAGTATTTGAAGCAGGACTAGTCGAGCTAATTTCATGTCTAAACTTTGGCACTGTTACATGGTAGCACGTTGTAATCTTCTAGCACATGTCTGCATCTGTCACAGTCTTAGATAATCATGTTTATGCAGGGTCTATGTGTACAGGCATGGGCATGCATGATAGGGCGCATAGTACATCCTGAGCTCCTGAGCAGGTATGGTAAAGGAGGTTTTCCTTTGTGTTTTTGCAGGGAAAACCCCGGCCAAAGGTCACCTGGCTGAAGGAGGGCAAGCCTGTAGAACCCTCCCATGTTAGTATCCGCAACACAGACTGTGATAGCATCATATTTATTCGTAAAGCAGAGCGCAGCCACTCCGGGAAGTATGAGATGACAGTTCAGGTTGAAAACTATGCAGACACAGCAGTTATTGACATTCAAATTGTAGGTGAGTCATCAAGCTCCAAAACATATATCCCAAATAAAAAGAGTAGTTTTAGTTATTTACCCAGTTTTCTTTCCTGATCTTAGATCTGCCCGGACCTCCTTTCAACGTGAATATTGAAGATGTCTGGGGAGAAAATGTAGCTCTAGTTTGGACCCCACCGAAAGACAGCGGAAACGCCCCAATAACTGGCTACACTATACAAAAAGCAGACAAGAAGACAATGGTATAAACAGACTAAACTAAAGCAAAATCCTCAACAGTAAAGTCCAAAACTTTTTCAATACCCACATTCTGTTTTCGGTGCTTTTCAGGAATGGTTCACGTGTATTGAGCACTACCATCGTACCTGTATCACAATCACAGAGTTGGTGGTTGGGAATGAGTACTTCTTCAGGGTCTTCTCAGAGAATATGTGCGGTCTGAGCGAAGCGGCTACCCAAACTAAAAAAAGCGCTCTCATCGTCAAAGAAGGTACAACAAAGTTTAAGAACCCTTTTATAAATGATAAAACATACTCATAATTAGGCAATGAGAAATACAGCTATGAGATAGGAATACAGCTATGAGATAAGAATAACCATTAATAATAAATAATATAATTGAATGAAAAAGTATATATAAAATAAAAACTGTTTACATTTATTTATTTTAAAACGTACTTAATCTATCTCATATTTGTTTTACAAATACAATTATTTATTTAAGAGCCTAACTTTTTATATTGAGCTAAATGGCATTACCAAACTTTCTAATGGGAGACAGATTTTTCCAGAAACAAAATTGAAAGCAAAGCAACAATGTTAATAAAATGGCTTTAATATGTACTATATTTATTTTTCCACAGCTCATGTCTGAAAGGTCCTGTCAGTGATCTTTTCCACCCTGAAGTAAAACTAATTAACACACATTATTAAACCTGAAAGGGTTTTGTGTATGACTGACAGACCCTTGTAACGGTGATGTTGTAGCCTCAGCTGACGAATAAATAAAAACATTGTCTTTCCTTCATTACGTAGAGAATTCCCCACATGATACCGCTCAGCACCAGTATCATGCACAACCCCATTCCTTTACCCTTACCCCCACAGGCTCACAGATGAAGATATCCGAGTACAGTGACCATGACTTCAAGGAGCCGCCGAAGTTCACGCAGCCACTAATTAACACTTTTGCCGTCGCCGGCTACAATACTACTCTGAACTGCAGCGTTCGTGCCAACCCAAGGGTAGGTAGAAACATGACAGCCAACAGTTGTGATACTAGATTATTATTCTGTTTTATTAAAAAACTATTCAGATAAGTTGGATGGTTTCACTCTTGGTTTGAACACCTGCAGTATTTAGTGCGTTTAAATTGATCCCTGGTCTGTTTTATCCATTGGTGCAATTCATTTTCGCAAATGTGAACACAGCAATCACAATAGGTTGCATAACCAAACCGGGTGAAAGAACCAAGAGTGAACCAAGGGGTTCAAATGAAGGCAACTGGACTTCTTTGGTTTCTTGAAGACGTTTCGCTTCTCATCCGAGGAGCTTTGTCAATTCTGACTGGAATATGGGAGGGTCGATCTTATAAACTGTAGCTGTCTATTGTTGCTCAACGAGCAGCATCTGCCTGTGAATGCCCCTCCTCCCTACCTCTTGATGAGTCGTTAGCCTCGTTAGCCTCTATTGTTTGTGAGTCGTTGTTTTGATTAGATGCAGTTGATAAAGTTCAAGATCTCAAACTGGCTCCAGGTGAAACCATTGTCTCGTTTGACGTCACTTCACTCTTCACTTGTATACCCACAGCTGAAGCAGTAGAAGCGGTCAGGAATAGGCTGGAACAAGATGATTCCTTAACCGATAGGACAAAACTGACTCCAGACCAGATCTGCACCCTCCTAGACCTTTGCCTTTCCACCACCTATTTCAAACACAATGACAAGTTTTACCGGCAGAAACATGGATGTGCCATGGGCTCCCCAGTATCACCTATTGTCGCCAACATCTACATGGAGGAAGTGGAAACCAGAGCCTTGAACTCCTACAATGGAACAACACCAAGCCACTGGTTCAGGTATGTGGACGACACATGGGTCAAAATTCTCACGCAGGAAGTAGAAGGTTTCACCAGGCACATTAACGCTGTGGACAAGAACATCAAGTTCACCAGGGAGGACGCACACAACAACACACTGCCCTTCTTGGACTGTGCTGTGCAAATTGAAGAGGATGGAAGTCTCAGCATTGAAGTCTACAGGAAACCGACCCACACAGACCAGTATTTGCATTTCGACTCACATCACCCACTGGAGCACAAAATGTCAGTTATCAGGACTCTACACCATCGGGCAGAGAATATCCCCACAAAGACTGAGGGAAAGCAAAAGGAAGAGAAACACGTTAGGAAAGCGCTCCAAAACTGCAGATACCCCAACTGGGCATTTGTGAAATCAACAAAGAAGTCTAGAAAGGAATCCACAGCAGCAAACAGCAAAGAGAAGGACAACAGGCGCAGAGGTACCACCATCCCATATGTGGCAGGAGTCTCTGAGAAACTGAGAATAATTTTCTCCAAACATAACATCCCTGTAAACTTTAAACCCAACAATACCCTCAAACAGAGGCTGGTCCATCCTAAAGACAAGACACCCAAACAGAAGCAGAGCGGCGTTGTTTATGCAGTCCAATGCAGTGAGGACTGTCCAGAGCTTTACATAGGGGAAACTAAACAACAACTACACAAGCGCATGGCACAGCACAGGAGAGCCACCTCTTCAGGCCAAGACTCTGCAGTCCACCTACACCTGAAGGAAAAGGGCCACACCTTTGAAGATGACAAAGTCCACATTCTGGACAGAGAAGATAGATGGTTTGAGAGAGGAGTGAAGGAAGCCATCTATGTCAAAATGGAGAAACCATCATTAAATAGAGGAGGAGGACTCAGGTTTCACCTTTCCAGCACCTACAATGCAGCTTTGAACCAAGTTCCAAAACAGTTTCAGTCCAGTTCACACCCTCCTGCATCTAATCAAAACAACGACTCACAAACAATAGAGGCTAACGAGGCTAACGACTCATCAAGAGGTAGGGAGGAGGGGCATTCACAGGCAGATGCTGCTCGTTGAGCAACAATAGACAGCTACAGTTTATAAGATCGACCCTCCCATATTCCAGTCAGAATTGACAAAGCTCCTCGGATGAGAAGCGAAACGTCTTCAAGAAACCAAAGAAGTCCAGTTGCCTTCATTTGAACCCCTTGGATTACCATGACCTGGATGACTGAGAACCTTCACCAGCATATAACCAAGAGTGAAACACATTGGAGGAGGTTGTCTAAGTTTGGTTCCAAACAAACTCCAGAGTGGTTCGTTTGTAGTGTAATGTGATGCGACCTGAATCTGACATAACGAAAACACATAGGCTGCAGTTTAATCCAAACGCCTTCTCGTAGATTGTGTTGCATTCTGGGATGCAGGAGGGCACACAAAAGTAGTACCTGTTTGACCACTTTTTTGTGTCTGAATTTGTGATTTTTATCTTGAGGCGCTATATAAAAAAATCGTCTTTTCTTCATTTTGTCTTCTTCTATATTCATTTACGAGTCCACTCTGGTTAAGTAAAAACATACATGCTACAACAAAAAGCTTAAAATAACTAAACTTGCCATTGCGTCACAACTACCAGTCATGCTTAAGAAGGTATCCATGAGCAAAGTCACAAATGTAGCCATTTAAAATGAGTTTTCAAACAAAAGCATTAAAGATGATAATCAGATAAATCTAAACCGAGGAGTAAATCAGTATAATGGAACACATCTATCAGCAGTATAACAATCCCACTATTTCTCTATGGACAGCCTAAAGTCATCTGGATGAAAAATAAAATCACCATCATCGACGACCCACGGTACCGCATGTTCAGCAACCAAGGTGTCTGCACCCTGGAGATCAGGAAGCCAAGTCCTTACGACGGCGGCATGTACACCTGCAAGGCTGTCAATGATTTGGGGGAGGCCCAGGTGGAGTGCAAGCTGGAGGTCAAAGGTCAGTATGGAACAGCATGCATGCCTATATGTCTCTGGGCCTGGTTTCCAAAATTATATGTCTTTATTTCTGTACAAAAAAAATCCTTAAAAGAAAGACTATAAAGAGGCAATTATTATTTTTTGGAAACCAACTCCATAGATATATCATATCAGTCTCCAAAAGGAACGATACAAGAGGTGGACATGTAAGTATCTTGACTAAGTTACACCAGAAATTCATACATGATTCACCAAATTCATGTATTAAAGTTTCTAGAACCATAACAGAGTCTAGTGATTTACAGATTGGGTTACAGGATTTAATCTCAAATATATTAGGAAACGTAAACATGACAGCTGGAAAGTAGGTTTTAAATAACCTCAAATAGGAAACTTTATTTGGCCACACAGCTGATAATTATTAGCATTTTAAAAATATTAGCTACATTTTTGCTGTGCATTTGAAACTTTCAGATTTTAAACCAATGACATTTGCTGACATTTCTAGTGTGTAATACTTCTGAAAGATTAGAAGGAATGACAATAAAGCCATATTTCATCCAATTAAGCTGTGTAAAAAGGCTCTATTATATTCATTAAAAAGACAATGTTAGATAAGTAAAATCAGAATATGATTATCTGTTATTTATATAATATTTATCAGTTGAAACAGCTTTTAAATTTTATGTTATATTAGTTTTTATAAGGAGCAAATTCAGACTGGAAAAGTTGTGTACTACCTACCTAAACATGGTCTTTCTGAGAATTAAAAGATAATCTGAATGTAATATAGATGTAATGCAGGTGAATTTAATGTAAAATTGTTGTAAAAGATTAAGAGAATGTGTAAAAATCTTAGTGCTTCAAATCGAGCTTAAAAACTAAATCTAAATGGTACAAATATATTTTAACTAGGGGTGGGACTCGATTAAAAAATTAATCTAATTAATTAGAGGTTTGCAATTAATTAATCTTGATTAATCGCGTTTTAATCGTTCAAGAACATTTTCCCCGAAAGCAATTTTTTTTATTAAAAATAATGAGACAGAGAATCAAACAATAGACATGGACATTATTATTGTAAACTCAAGCTCTTTTAATAAAAAAAATGCTTTTAAACTGTATTTCAATTCAAAACAGGAGAAAAAAAGAGAAATAAAGGCAAAAACACACATGAAGAGGGATTTCTGATCACTCATTTGATTGTAGTTCTAGTTGTGTTTGGAGCACATAAAAAAGGTTTGTATGGTCTTGTAGCCAAGGTTCTGAAGATTTTTAGAGGTGCAGCTTGACAATATTTATTGATATTTAGGGCATATATTTTGCTGCTAAACTTCATCGTCCCCCAGTTAGGGGACCCTCTGGCTTAAAGAGTTAAATGCGTTCATTTTGTTAAGGCGTTATATTTTTCTAATTAATTAATCATAATTAACGCATTAAATTCCCACCCCTAATTTAAGCACACACCTTCAATAGGTTTAAAATAACAAATTAAGTGACTATTGTTCATTGCTCCAAGAGAAACAAAAACATCTCACTTTTCTGAAAGCAAGAGACTGCTGAAAAACAAAACCCAATCTGTCTAAAGTTATTTGTCCAATAAAACAATGTTTAGTTATTTGTAAGTTACTAAATATGAATTTATGAACATCTGGTGCAACTAATTCTTGATTTTCTGAATCGATACATTTGCCTAATAATAATAATGATAACAATCAGTCCACATGTGTGTACATGTGCACATATTTGGTGACACTTATTTAATTCCCTCGTATCCCCAATCCCGTCCATCTGGCCATCCTGTCCATCATCACAGCACACGGTCCAAGCGCACACACCCGTGATGTTCTTGTGTTTTATTGCTTAATGTCTCCATCTTAAACAATTTTCCCAAGTTTTCAGCATCTCCTATTTACTGCTCAGTTAACTCTTCATATAAAGAGTTCAGTAATAACACAGCGGTAATCCCTGGTGCACACATATAACTCCATGTAAACATTTTGTTAACCCCTCTTCTCTTCTCTCTCCCCCAGTCCCAACTCAAGAATTGTGAATGTATGTTCTCATTTAAGATAAGGTAAGCTTTCATATGGTTCTGGCATATGAAGCTTATGTCATTCATTATGCATCTTTCGGATAGCCTGTGTAACCTTGCTTGTCTCCGTTAGAGGGACTGTAGCAGCTTTCCTACCCCATGAAAGCAGAAACCATTAAGAAACACAAATTTTACATTTGCATGACAGTTTTCACCCGGTAAAATCCTCAGACTCACTTGAATAACTCAGTTTTGGAGATTTTAACCATTTTCTGCTGTAAAACTCAGCAACTATTCCTGTAGCTTGTGACGGAGATAAGGTGAGTTTGTTTGTTTGTTTAATTCAACTTTTCTAACCTTTGGTGAGAAATCCGGGGGGCATGTTTGGTCTGAATATGGTCACTGCTGCTGAATGTCAAATATCTCACAATCAGAATCGTGTTTTATTGACAAATAAGTGGGTCTCACATTACTAGGAATGAGGGAATCAGTATTAAAATAGAACTCAGTAGTATTTATATGGCACTTACACACTAGCATCGGCTCTACCCGGCCTAGATAGGGTAAGGACTGTTCACATCCGGGTAGCCCGATAATTTTTCGCTCTCAACTGTACGTATTTTCATCCCTCTTCCCAAGGCAGTCTGCCTCAAGCTGAAACCAGTCCAACACACTTACTGCCGACTGATTGGCCAGCTCAAATTCACGCCTACCGATTCACGGTTCATTATCATTCTGGACACTGTGGAGTTGACGAGCCTCTGACCGAAGCCGTTTTTCTCTGTCTCTCTCTGCTGTGAGGAGCACACACACAGAGTGCTGCCAGGCACAGCAAAGCAGGATGCAATATCAGAGGCAGATAGTCTCCAAAAGCAACCTTTGTTTAATAAGGAAGATACCGCAGCTCTTTTGCCCCACCCACGTGCTCTGAGATGCGCTCATGACATCACTGATATCTTTGTGTCAATATTGGAGACCGTCCATGTGCTCAATTACGTCCACATTCCTAAAGCAGTGTGGAACGAATGCAGCCAGGCTGGGGCGGGCAGCGTGGAGTGGAGTGGAGCCGATGCTAGTATGTAAGTGGCATTAGACAACTAAAGGAGGCCCAGGTATGGTGTGCTACCGGTTGGTTGATTGGGCTGCTTTTACAATAGAAAACAGAAAAAATTGTGTACTGACTGACACAGTAGTACTCAATGGAGATTAAGCAAAACTTTGTCCTACTTTGACTTGCTCTTGATGAAGTTTAAAAAACAGACCATCCTCAACCACAATGCCCAAGTATTTATTAAAAAAAAGTACCAATTGAATCTCAGAACCCTAGAAGGTAATGATATCTTTACAGTCTTGAGATTGTATGATATTAAAAGCATGTTGTGCCTTAGAGCCCAATCTGGTGAAAATGTTCAGCAGTATATTACCATGTCATCTGCATAGAAAGGTTGCATTAGTGACAACATGAATAACATTAAGGGATGAAAAGGAGTGGCCCCAGGACATGCCCTTGGGGCATACCCTTTAAAACCTTAAGAAAACTGGAAGCAATTCCCTCAGCTTGCACACATTGAAGTCTATTTCACAATTATTAATTCTACAGCTATCACCAATTTTCTCTAATAAAAAATGTTCTCTCAGATAAAGTATCCAGTTAAATTTGCAGGAATAATCAGTTTTTGGTACCCAGAGGATGAATTTACATGAAGTAGGCGATTCGTGCAAAGTAAAATTTACCATAATGTTTCACAAAATTGACATATGAATAATAAGTACAGGTGATTTACCACCTATATATCCAAGTTTAGCTGTTTTTTTTTGTTTTTTTCGATTAAACCAGGAAAATTTTCATGGATGCAGCCATAGTTTTGATAGGTTGTATTGTTCATGTTTTTAGAATACATTTAGGCTTTTCAAATATATTTATGATCATTGTTCTAATATATACACCAAAGCCCTTATTAAGAATTTCTGTGTTTATCTTTACTTTTCAGCATGCCAACATGCTAAACAAAAAATGATTAGCATTAACTTTCCAAATGTTAAACTCCATTATGATCTGTTGGAAGTATTTAACTTCAGATACAGCTGTAATGTCCACCCTTACAAAACTACCTGCATGGTTTTAAACTTTTACATCATTTCAGCAGAAAAGATGCTAAAAAATATTAGAGCATAATCAGAAACTGTGACATGGAAGGAAAATTGAGTTGAATGTGCATTTTGCAGATAAGCCATTTAAACCACCTTTCTTTTCAGTTATTGTTTTTTTTCTTTGTTTTTATTTGTTATTACGCCACCCAGTCTGCTGCTGTTAAGCTTTTCACGACTTGTCCTTTACCTTTTCTATTTGCTTATTCCTCTCCAAATATATCCATCATTCCTGCCAATTATATAACTTTATTTTTTCCCTTTAGGAGGCTTCACCTTCTACGAGCTCATGCGACGTGGAGTACCCCTACACCTGATTGATAAGTACGTGAATGAGGCGAAGATTGTTGATCAAGAGAAGTAAAACTTTCTGAAAATCTGCAGACGTCAGGCGCCTTTTGAGACCCTTTTTCTATCACCTTTTGAGATCAGCAGATGGGTTGAGGATGAAGGGCTGGTGGAACAAATGGATGGGGTGTTGGTGTGGGTGTACTGATTCGTGGAGTGGCGTGCTGTGTGCAGGTTTAAGCTTGTTTCTGTAGAATATAACAGCCAGTTCATCTCATGTTTCCTCCCTATTATGTTTGAAAGACAGTTTCAGCTCAAATGCATGTTGGGAGCATTTTGGATCTAGATTTATTTCATTAGTAACGTGTGTAAAAGAAAGGAAAAACGCATATGGCACAAGACTTCCATCTACAGTATTTACAAGTGAATTTTTGTTGGTAGAGGTTGGTGAAAGTGATTTTTTTTCTGGAAACTTATAGATAAGAAAAAAATGTATAAACTATGCAATAGTTTTGCTATTGTGTTGATGTACTTGATGCAAGATAAAATAGCATTGACTAATGTTGAAAAAGGCATGTCAGTCCTTCTAATTTAAATCAGAATGTAACATTTTTGTAGTCTAGTGAACTAGACCAAATTCTTGCTTTGCATATATATATTCACATATATAGGATGGCTTGCCAGGCTAACATTTGTGTAATTTATTTTTTGCCCAACGGATAAGAAAATGTAGATGTTTAATCACAGTTCATATTGTGCATGACACGTTTAGATGTTGCGAATCATATTGGAACAGCGTTTGATCAAAGATCAATCATATCCGCATGCCTTCCTCTTTGTAAGTATGAACGAAGATTACAATAAAAACCCAAAATTGAGTAATTTAGTCTCTTTTCCTGTCTTCTGTTATTTTTACATGAATTTACTGTATTCAAAACAAAGAACCACTCTTAGGGAAATACATTTTATAGTGGATTATATTGGATATGGGAAAATAAATTAGACCATAAACGTATTGTGTGATTTCAACAATTTTACCTCAAATCATACCCCAGCCTTAGTTTTTGCATGAACTTAGTAAACAAAGAAAAACATTTTTTTGGTTAATTGCATCAACAGGTAAACACTCACTTTCACTCATTAAGTCTTTTAAAGTACCTGCATCATGCTATTTCACACCTTCCAGAGAAAAGATAGACACAATATATGATAATATTTTACCGTGGGCACTATTGAGATATAACTTTTTATGAAATATAAGTTACCTTCGTGAGTCTGACAGAAGCGAGACTGCCATTTGTGCCATTGGCCCCTCTGACCACCACCAACACAGGCAAGTTAGATGAAGTGTCTTGCCCAACGACACAACAGCAGAATACCCTGGCGAGAGCTGGGATCAACATCATCAACCCCTAATTTAATTATAAAAAATGTTACTAGTGGCAACCCTTAAAATACTGATAATAACACATCAATGTAATAATACTTGCTCATTATCACATTCATGGTGGCATGTATGAGTTCAGTGGTTTTATTTTGGTGATTCATGCGTTTAGCTTGTAATTATGAATAGCTACAAACAGTATTTAATTGACTTTGTCCTACAGCATATATTTTTCATACATTTACCTGAGGCATTGGAGCAGCGCTGACATGTTGTTTTAAACACAGACATCACCGTTTTAAACATATGTATGATATCTATGGTTTTAAACTTCCCGGTAGACAACCACATTCTTCTTCCGCTTCCGGTACAGATGCACCTCCGCGTAAAACGTCCGTCAGCTTTTGGTTCCGCTGTAGAAATGGCCTCGTCTGCGACTTTAAATGCCAAATGATCTGCGGCTGCCTTTTAGGAGTCGGTCGAGAGAATACATAGACCTTTCTGACTCACCAACCTGGTGAGAATTGGGTTGTTTATTACGGAACTTAGGAGGAGTGACGCTACAGAAAAATAATGCCACATTTCTTGTGGCCAGAGCCGCTGTCACCCGCACAACTTAAGCGTCTAGAGGAACATAAATACAGCGCTTCGGGTCGCTCGCTGTTTGAGCCACCGTGTCAGATTTATTGGAACTGGCTGGTCCAGCAGATACCGACATGGATCGCTCCAAACACACTGACTATTGTTGGACTCTTAGTCAATATCCTGTCCACGGTGGTGCTTGTGTATTATTGCCCCACGGCAACAGAGGAGGTAAGTGAAGCGACCTTGGCTAAAGTTTCCACACGGAGACCAACACGCTAATTATGTGCCCTTTTTGTATGGACATAATGGCGACCTACGTTCAAAAATTTCCCAAGAAAAGTTGTTGCTGCCACCAGTATAATCTACATATAGCAAAAATCAATAACTATAGTTTTATCTGAATCAATAAAGTCTATTTATTAATTCGGCATTTGTCTAAGTTTATAAACTATTCGTACATTTAAATAACTTCCTCTTTATTAACGTGGATAACGATGCTAGCTAAAATGCTATTGTTAGAAAATTATGGGAAATTGGAAAGAATGACAATTGTTTTTGGTAAGAATCTTAAGCCGAATTGGACATAATCGTACAATCATCCAGTAATAAAAGTATCAACTATGTGTGACGTCTCACTGACCTCACTAAATGAGTTGGAATTAAGTTGTCGCAATTTAATCGCATTAGACCACTTAGCTGTTGTGGTCAGATGATGTTTTTGCGCATATTCTTGGCAAGTTTTCAGCGTTGACGTGTCTTCCATCCTTTAGTGATGCAGCATTGTTATGGCAGGCTACAGTCACAGAAGAGGCTAATCATTTAGCATCACTAAGTAAATAAAACTCAAACCCTGCATTCTCTATACCTAAAATAAAGAAGGAAAAGGCATTTCAGCATAAAGCTGAGCCCAAAGTTGACCTGTAATCTGGTAAATTTGTTAGTGCAGATTCATACAATACAGCATTCAAGTTTTTAATCAGGCTTCATCCTGCCTGTCTCTGAAAAAGAACAGTGCAGATAAATCAAAGTCCATGCTGCCTGCTGATACCATCACATCCCAGATACAGTTCAAAGCTCTCCTTGTAATAAACACACACAAGCAAAATCTGTCCCAGAGGCTGGATTTTGTTTGTGTGGGTTCACCGCAGCTTTTTGGAGAAGAAACATAAAGTTCTTGTTCCCAATAAACATAAAAAATGTCTGATCATTATACTGATGCACACATGATTTGTTGTAGTGAGCACACAGTGTTGGCTTTGCTCAGTGTGCAGATGGTTAGTAACCTTCACCCTAGTAGGAGCAGCAGCACAGGAATACCTCCCTCTGCAGACTTTAGCCCCAGCGTGCACACCGATACATTATAAAGGGTGTGAGGGTAATATAATTAGTTATTATCAGTATCAATTATAGTCAGCTGTAGTATGAAATCTCACATCACATACTGCTTAGCCAAATCAGACCTTCACACATCCGGAACCACATTCACTTTGTTTTCAATGCAGATTTAAAGTAATAGTGAAATAAATCAGTTTCTCCTGTTTGTGTTTAAATAAGCTCAGCCCAAACAGAGACAGACATTGAAGTTTTCCCAAGAGTTTTCTTGAGATTTGTGCCATTTCCTGTTTCCCTACCTCAGGCTCCGTCGTGGGTGTTCATCCTGTCAGCTTTGGGCCTCTTCATCTATCAGTCTCTGGATGCTATTGATGGGAAACAGGCCAGGAGGACAAATAGCAGCTCGCCTCTTGGAGAACTCTTTGATCATGGCTGTGATGCCGTCTCAACAGGTGCTTCACCCAAACAGTGGTGTTCTGAGGCCTGACATATGGATCCAAATTGAAATCATTCCCTTTTTATATCCTAATCAACATGGATTTAGCCTTTCGCCAGCCCCGCCCCAAAACGGCTATTGTCCAATCACACATCATAGCAACCGTTATTGTCCGACAACTTCAAACAAGATGATGAAGCTAAGCCTAATTTATACTACTAAGCATTATCCTCGATAGCAGTCGTGTCCCCTTCGTTGCGTATGGTCCGAACCTCCTCATAGAGCTCAACCAGCAACAGCCAAGCATGAGTGCTCCCCACCCGCGGCTGGGCAGAGGTCCACCTTTCAGACTATCCAAGACCCTTTATAAGACACACCGTGCTGGCAAATCAGCGTAATATTACTGCAACAGTGTGTCTTATAAACGCACATTAAGCCATGGCGCAACAGAGGGTGGTGTCATGATCACGTGATGAATTAATGCCGAGCTCCGGCCGGGAACTATATTGAAAATGAAAGTAAACATGGGCATAAGTTTTGTTTTGTAAACAGAACCAGCTGAGATGATAAACTGGAGCGATGCAGAGCGCCGGGTAGCTTTTAGAGCTGCTTGCAGCTCAGATCATCTGACAGCTCACAGGGACGGTGGAGGACAGACACTAGCTGCTTGTGAAAAAAACTTTTAAGCGTTTAGGGTTACTGTGTCTGATCATTTAATCGGAAACAAGATGCCTGAGCCTGCCAAGTCTGCGCGGCTTTGATTGCAATAAAAAGCAAGTTATGTCCAAGATAAACTGAAGTCCGTGACGGCCCAGAGACCACCCCCATACCTCCTTTATGCCGCCATTGCATAATCTTTTATAAAAAGGACACGATTGCGCCACATTACCGCCACGGTCTGAGCTCTTATAAACAACCTAAGGCTCCCACCGCATCCCCGCCACCGCTCCTCGGATCCACGCGTCCCCGGACGCCACCTTCTTCCGAACTCCAAACTCCTTGTTCCCTGCTACGCTTCGCTCAGCGGAGCCAACACTAATATATCCCTCCACTGCATACTGTAACCCTTTTTGCCTCGATCTGGATGATATTGCGGAGGAGTTGCTCCAAAAATGTCGCTGACACGCATCTGTCTACTTCTTTCCATCGCGGCAATCTGGTCAGTGTTTGACCCACTTTGTTGGATTTAGCAACAGTAACTAAGGGGGGCGGGGCTCGGCGAAAGGTCAATTGAGCTCAAATGAGGAGATACTAGACGCCTTATCTTCACACACCCCATTTAAGTGGTGAAATTGATGCAAGTATGTCCTGCATGGGATTGATAGAGCTACTGTAAATACATGGAAACTATGGAAGAATGAGCCAAAATTGTAGCTTTACTGTCAAAAAATGAGAAGTAGTGTTTGATGGTGTTACACTTGTTGCTGACTCATGAAGACAGACGTCATGCACATCGGATGGAGTTAACACAGCCATGCTGCTCGTTAGAATAAATGAATCGTGTGTTGAACCAGGCCACCTTGAACCAGCTCCCTCTGAAACACTCGTGTGCTCAGCAGCTGCGTGATACACATATTAATCACATGTTTATAGCGTGTTGCTAACAAACTAATGATGGTATAGTTGTGCATACGCTGGTCATTTCATCATCGATGTGTCTATTTTTCCACAGTAAAGCACAAATGCCAGGTTTTGTGTGTACACACCATTTGTACATGGTTAAACGTTCAAAAACAAAAACTTTCTTGACTTTTATGTCCTTTCTTGTCTTTTTGTTTGTCAGCTTTTGTTGCTGTGGGAACATGTGTTTCATGTGGAATAGGAAGATACCCAAACTGGATGTGGTTCTGTGGCTTCATCGGGATGTTTATGTTCTTCTGTGCCCACTGGCAGACCTACGTATCAGGGACTCTTCGCTTTGGGCTGTGAGTCACACATTCACTTGTTCCAAATGTTATTTCTTACCAGAAGTCGTTTTATTGAATGCCAGCATCCCTTTTTAATCGTTGCACAGCGTCGACGTCACCGAGGTGCAGTTTGCCATCATGATCATGTACCTGATGTCGGCCTTTGGAGGCGTGAGCCTTTGGGAAACTACGGTAACCACAAACGACACGTTTCACCGTCTCACGTGCAACGACACTGTAACCACAGGGACATTTTCATTTCACCTGAGTGAAGAAAAATGAACAATTTCTAGTTGTAGTTGTCTTTAAATAGAATCTGTGTCTTACTTTCACTCTGTGCTGCCTTTGGAGGCTTGACTTTACATCACATGAGAGAAATGAGAAGGTAAATATGGGTAGTCGACGCCATGGCAACAGGTCATCTACTGGACATGATCTGGCTCAAAAAGCTGATGATGTCACCTGCATCTTTTTGTTTGTTTTGTTTATTTTGCTTTGCGCTCCCATCACGCTCAGCATGCTGCAGCTCCTACATAAGAACCTGTGTCTTTTTTTGGAAGCTCTTTGTGGCATATTTCATTTGAGCCTTCTGTGTTTCCATAGTTACCAGTGATTGGGTTGAAGCTGAATGTCTTCCCCATCTTGGGCATCATCGGGGGTGCCCTGTACTCCTGCTACAACTACTTCTATGTGATTTTGAATGGAGGTGTGGGCAAGAATGGCTCCACTGTGGCTGTAAGTGGAGTCAAAACAGTCAAACACCATAATGTGGAACGTTACGTGTTCTAAATACCCGTGTTTGTGCAGGACACCAGCGTGCTGAGTCCTGGTTTGCACATTGGCCTCTTCGTCACGCTGGCTTTCATCATTTTCAAGAAATCGTCCAGCCATTTATTTGAGCACCACCCGTGTCTCTACCTGCTCACCTTTGGCATGGTGGCCTCCAAGATCTCCAATAAGCTGGTGGTACGTTTGATTTCTCCCAATCATTTTAAATGAAAGGACCTGTCATTTGGAGATGTTTTTCTGGAGCTTTTTTTGCCATATTTCTTGAAATGGAAACACATCGTATGTTCCTGTATTCTGGAGATGCAGCTTAGGCGGGGAAACCTGATGGACCTATTCCACCTTTAACTGTTCCCAACCCTCTTCTCCTTTGTCTGTAGATCGCACACATGACCAGGAGTGAGCTATACCTTCCAGATACAGCTTTTATTGGACCTGGCCTCCTCTTCCTCAACCAGTACTTCAACAGCTTCATTGATGAACACATCGTCCTTTGGATCGCCATGGTCAGTATCCAGGAAATGGGTAAAATAATTAATAGTTTGGGTTTTTGGGGGGTTGGGTTGCTCTACGCCTGCCCATATACACACTGGAGTTCTAGGCATCTTTTGTAATAATGTCATTATAAACTAGATTTGAGGTTTTAGACAGAATATTCCACTTGTTTCTACTGTCGCTTAACTATTAAATGTTTTATCAAGATTAAATCATTTGAACAAAAATAATCTAAAATTTTAGTCCAGATTTTAAAAAACAACATCCAAATTACTTAAAGCCATACTATGCAACTTTTTCATATTTTTAAATCATCTTCTTGAGCCAGTTTGTGCTAAAATGACCCTTTACAGGGTTAATGAAATATTACTCAGAACCTCACCGCCCTCTGTGGCCAGAATACCGCATTTGCAACTTCAGAGTGGCGGTCCGGTCCCTGCTGGACTTAGAAAAAGGAGCAGACCTACCTGGCGCTGCAGTCTGCTTCCAGCATGTTTCCTGCATGTTTTAGATCATGAACACAGCTGATTTGTTTGATTTAGTGATGAACCGCTCCTGTAGACACTAATGAAGGCTGAGGAGACATTTCAGCAGTTAGATTAAGGTGTTAAAAAGACGAACGCACAGCGAGGAGATAAGTTTCACTTTTGGTTCTGCTAAACGGACACTAGGGGGTGCTACAAGCAAGCCAAAACTGCCAAGTGTGCCTTTAAATCAGGGGTAGGGAACCCTGGTCCTGGACAGCCGCTATCCAGCATGTTTTAGAGGTTTCCCAGCTTCAACACACCTGATTTTAATCAGCAGGTGATAAACAAACTTGTGCAGAGCCTGATGAGCTGCTGAACAGGTGATTTAACTGTGCTGAAGCAGGGAAACCTCTAAAACGTGCTGGATAGCGGCTATCCAGGACCAAGGTTCCCTACTCCTGCTTTAAATCATCATTTCCAGACTTCTGATGCAGAACGTTGTGACGAGGACTCTCTGAAGGTCTTTTGTAGTTAATTTAGTCTTTAGTTCAGAAAATCTAATGATTGCTAAATGTAGGGATGCACCGATACCACTTTTTTGGAGTGCGAGTACAAGTACTTGCATTTCAGTACTCACCGATACCGAGTACTTAATAAAAACATGATTTTAATTTACAGATAACAGCTTTAGTTGTATACTTTAACAAAAAAACAAGGCACTCGTTTGGAATTAAGAACATTTATTTAAAATGAAAACTTCTCCCTGCTCTGAGCTGCAGCTGGGGCCTTGGGGGTGGGCACTCGGCGCCTGTGATTAACCCCTTACACGCCGCTCAAACAGATATTTCTCAGACCGTGGTATCGGTCCCCGGTATCGAAGGACTTTTAACGAGTATGAGTACTTTAGAAAATGTGGTATTGAGGCCGATACCGATACCGGTATCGGTGCATCCCTAGCTAAATGTTATTTTTATAAATCTCACAATGTCCTGATAAAACATGCTCAGAGTAGCCGGCTGGTGTTAGTCTAATGTAGCATTCACTGCTGCAAAAGTTCTGAATTTCTCTTTAATTCTCTCATTTCAGATCACTTTGACTGCTGCCTAAGATACAGAAAATTAAGTATAACATTATATTTTCCAGGTTTTCTCACTTCTGGATCTGACGCGCTACTGCACAGGTGTGTGCCTCCAGATCGCCTCCCACCTGCGCATCCGAGTCTTCAGCATCACGCCTCAAACCAACCTCCACCGCGACTGACAGCTTGCCCGGCGGGAGGAGGCGGGGGATGATGCAGATTTCTCCCCGCTCCTGAAAGCAGACGACGACAGGGAGGAAAGACCTTTGACCCAGAGCCACTGCAGCCTCGACAAAGTAACCACTTCTGATTAAAAACTGCCTCAGCCGCTAAAAGGAACGACTCAAACTAAACCAAAAGAAAAAAGAAAATGTTTCTGTTCAATTTAAGCGAAAAAAGTTTTACTTTTAGAAATCCTAGCTGTAGAGTCCAAATAGATTTTAAATTAAACATTGGTTCATGTTTTCAGAAATGAAAGGGACATTTTGTGCTTTTTAAAAACCAAAATGTTGTTTTTGTTTGATTATGTATTTTATACATTTTTGGCAAATATCAACCATGTTTATTCGCTTTAAATTTAAAGACATTGTTGTCAGATTAATTTAATTGAAATGTATTAACACAAAAATCACCAAAACGTCTTTTAAGATGTCACCAAGCTAAAAATAAATGATAAAAAATAAAAAAAAAATTACCAAATGGCTATATTTGACAAATCAGGGCTTTAAAATCAGTATTTTAAAAACCTCAAAAAGAAAAATTCCAATGAAGTTTCCGGCGTGAACTGGCAGGTTGTCGATGGGCTCTGTGGAGGTTAAAGGTCACACGTAGATGCTGAAAATGACGACAGGTCCTCGTTTTAGTTGTTCCACAAACGTCACTCCAGATTCGAGAGCTTTTTACCTCCTGTTACTTATTTTTTGTCCCAGATCAGACAACAGACCGACTCTGACCTCTTGAGTACCGTCGACCGATGAAGCATCAACACCCGACTTGTTCTGCTTTCTCATTTCTTCTCCCTAAAGGGCTATTACTTAATTATGTACGACTGTACAGAGATGAACTGACTACGCCTTAAATATCTTTTGTTGTAATTACTGTTTTACCTGTGAATATTTAAAACAGCTTTTTATGTTATTTTTCCCACTGAAACGATAGTTACAATAACACAACTGGACGTTTTCCTTGTTGTTTTAGAACTGTTCACTTGTATGAATGACTGAATCAGTTGTTGCTTTCTCAGTAATTGTATGATGATGACTAAATATCACTGTTGTAATCTGACATAATTCAGTTTTGTGGGGGATTAAAAGGGATTTTTTTCTAAGTCATTAAAATATTTAAGTGGTAAAAAATGTTCGGGATTTATTTTAGAGAAAAATTTTGTTTTTCAGCATTTTTGCAGCAGAGGCGTGCTGATTGGTCACAATACGAGGGACACGATACGATATGTTTATCTTGTTCCATCAGAACAAAGGCGGTAAAAATCTGCTGCCACCTAGAAGTCGGAGTTTGAATTGCATCACACAAAAGACATACAGTAAATGTTTGCATGTAAATTCTCCAAAAATGAAATATATATAGGTTGAATATGGAACACGGACATTATAGCAACATCTGGTGTTCAGAAGTGGTATTGCAACAACAGAACAAATTTTCCAGCCGTCGGGGTGTTGGTTCACTCCTGATACGTGAAGTGACCAGCCAGCACCATGTCCAGTGATGAATCGTACAGGGTAAGGACTAATCTCTACTAACAAGTTTATTTTACAACAGTATTTACCGTTAGAACATCTTCTGGGCTCAGAATCAGCTGCTTGACTTGTCGAGTCCGCCATTTTACACAGTCCGTACGGCAGGCCCCGCCTCTGTCAGTGCGCCCCAGGGCAGCTGTAGCTACATTGTAGCTCATCCCCACCAGCGTGTGAATGGGTGGATGACGGATTGTGTTGTGAAGTGCCTTGGGGGGTTGTAGAACTTTAAGAAGGCGCTATACAAATACAGGCCATTTACCATTCTGCACACCTCTAAACACCCCGTGGAAGTATTATTTTTTTAAATATACCTTTTTATTAAAAAGTTCCATATTCCACCTTTAAATATTGATTTGGTATCATAACACGAAATATCACAATATTTCCCTGTATCAATGTTTTCTTATATCCCTAGTCATGGGAAGCTGGTGTCCATCTCCAGCAGTCATCAAACAAAAGACAGGGGACACCATGGACAGGTCTCCTGTCTATCACAGGGACACGCAACCAGTTATACACTCACACCTATAGGCATTTTTTAGGTTTATGCATGCATGTTTTTCCATTATGCATGTTTTTGATCTGAGTTGCAGCATAGATTTAGTCTATGCTGCAAGGCTGCAGCAGGGCAACAGTGCTACCAACTGCAAAACCCTATTAAAATATGATTTAGCATAAATAAGTGGTGCAAAAAAACTAAGTGATCAAGTAAAAGTGTAATAAAGTATAGTATGTCTTATGAATGTAAATGTATTTAATAAAAATATCTACATTTAGTAAAATGTCAGCTTTTAATCACACATTGTAGTAAACTGACAGGTTTAGAGGGGTAACTCGTCTATGCCTTTAACATTTCATTGAATTTTTATAAAATAGTGGTAAAGACTTTGAAACCTAAATAAATCAATAGTTTCTTCCTTTAAGTAACAAAGTGAATGAGCAGAACAAAAATGTATCTGAACCAAATAAAATTTATTTCAATCAACAAACCCTGAAAAAAAACTAAAATCCCATCTTCAAACACGTTCCATAACGCCTTTGTTCGCCTCTGCGGCTAACGCAGAAAACTTTTTAAATCGACTTCAGAAGAGTTTGAAGATGTGGCGAGCAATTTCTGCGACAAAAGTTTACATTCTGGCATTCAAAATGGATGCACTGGTCACAACAACACAATGAAAATAAGTTACTGAACATGCTGAGGAGGTCTGAATTTCAGACAGCAGCAAGTCTGTCGCATCCCACGAGGACGGACACACACACACGCATGTACGCACACACACACACGGCTGTGAAAGCTGCAGAATTAGCTCAAACAATCAAGTAGATCCCGACTGCATTAATAATAATCTTATTCTGTGTCCCGTTCATTCCTAATGTAAACCAAGAGATTAGGAGGTACTCAACGTTTAGAAGACAAAAATACAGAAATGACAACAAAGGCACTTGTTTCAAATGTGTAACAGTCAAAATCTAAATGATTTGTTCTGATTTTCCCATTTCTTTAAAATTAAACTTGTAAAAGTAATTCTTTCCTTTCCCGATAAACTTCAAAAGTATCCTGTTTTGTTTTCCAGCAAGACATTTGAAATCTTCAACATTTTTAACTTAATTTAAAAAAGAAAAAAGCAGAAATGACAAACACTGAGCGGTTTGTACCAGTTGAGTCGTCTGATAAGAGTTTCAGAGCGGAGTGTACATTTGTCACTGACATGCTGATGGCAGGATGTGAGGAGTGTTTTTTATGAGAAGACTCAAATCCCCTCAGCGAAGGAAAACAGTACAGGTATGAAGAATCTAGCTGCCTTTTCCTTCACCAGCCGTCTCCATCCATCACCTCCAAAAGAAGCCGTTTCCACTCCATCCGACACGGGCCTCCATCTGTACCGATGGGATTCAGGACTCGACGGATCCCCGTTTCCGCCCAGTCTGGATCCATCCCTATCCTCACCGCTGAGGATGAGAGGACAGGTGCACCGTACACTTCAGAAAGAAGAAGAGCGGGGAGAGTTCTTCTTTCACACCCGCTCAGGGTTACTGTCTCTGTTCACTCTGCGTCTGGGGAACAGCTTCCTCTTCAGGAGAATGAGCTGCAGAAAGAGGAAGTGATTCAGCTTTATGCAATCAGGGAAAAACCAGAAAAATATGCTTCATGAAGCAAATTTTTGCTGTTCTTGAACCACAGACAGGATTTGAAATCTTTCCCTTCAGGGGTCACCACAGCAAATCATCTGTCTCTATTTAGTCCAGTCTCCTGCATCCTCTACTTCATGTCCTCTTTCACCACATCCTTTTTGGTCTTTACTCTCTAGCTCCTCCTCTACCTGCACCCTGCACTCACTAGGTCATCTGCAAACATAGTCCACGAGACTCTTGTCTGACATCATCTGTCATCACTAAAGTAAACAAGAAGGGGCTTAGATCCTTGATGCAGTCCCACCTCCATGAACTCCTCCGTCACTCCTGCAGCACACCTCTCTGCTGTCTCACAGCTCTCACGTGTTCTGCCCTTCTCTAATATACTTCCCTACCACTCCAGACCTCCTCGTGCACCACAGCTCCTCTCTCCGGTCAAACACTTTCTCTAAATCACGATGCAGCTGTTGCAGACAGGATTTTAAATATAGGTTTAGAAATAAAATGAAAGATGTCAAACAGTTTCAACACTGGATTAATGTTTAGATGCGTCATATTCATACAAAGTCTTAATGAAAACCAATTGGAATAATAAATATCCTGCCTACATTTCCAGGGTCATAATAATCCAGAACAAGACTTGCACTAATGTCTTTTCTCATCGTTGTAATCCAAGAAAGCAGCAGAGTGAAATCTCCTCTCTCTGGGGAGCAGGGACACTCAGGAGCTCTTTAAACGCTGCCTGAATAATTTAAGGCAGCCAGACTCATCTGCTGCCAAAAAGGCATCAACAGAGCAGTGACAAACACTGGACAGGTCGGACACGGTCCTCACTGGGAGTTCTGGTCCCCTTGGGCTTGCTGTGGGAGAGATTCCCTCTAGGTCATCCCAGTTATTAACCTTTCTTTGAGGAGCAACTGGAAACCTTCGGATTAGGGAGTGGATCAGCAGCTCAGAGCCAGAACTGGGTTCTTTAACAACTCCTGGGACTGGTGTTTTTTAGTATTTGGTACAGAATGCATGCTGGTGCAGTTGGTAGCAGTGGGGCCTTGCAGCAAAAAGGTTGCAGGTTAAAATCCTGGCCCTCACCAGTTAGCACATTCTCATCTAGCATTTGAGTTTTCTGCAGGTGCTCGGAGTGCAGGGAAGGGGCGGGGGGAGGGTGGGTGAGTGATATTTGGTATTGAACTGGGATGAAAACCAGAGGGACGTCTGAGGTGGACATACAGACCTGTTCAGCAAAGAAGGACATGACAGTGAAGACAACCAAAGTCACGAGGACACAGTGAGTCCAGAACTTCAGTTTGTCCCGATACATCCGCCTGAGAAAAAGAACAAAATCACATTTGAGTTTGTTGAAGTTACATCTGGTGGCTGTGAGGTCGCAGCAGCGGGGTGACAAAGTCACATCTGGTTTTCAGAACATCCGTCCTACAGCCGGCTAGTCTAGTTCACTAGGCTAACAGCCGGCTGCTCTTCTGAAGCAGCTCGGGATCATTTTAAAGTTTTTCAATTCCGACTTTCACAAGCTTTACCTCCTAAACAGAGGAGGAGGATCCATGATATCAAGACTCTCCCAAAGGATTCCCAAGGCTCCGACAAGGAAACATTCAAAAGTAGTCTCAGGAGTAAATGATCAACTTGATAAAAGCATAAAGAAAAATATAATTTAACGCAAATTACAACCAAATGAACGCATGAACGACACACAGGAGCTGGAAAACCAGCCTGCTTCTTTCAACTCAGCAGTGTGGAAAAGTTTAGCGGTCCAGTGATTCCTGGCAGCGAGAGGTAGAGGTATGGAAAGCCTAAACGGCCAAAGCCAGACAAGGAGGGAGGTGACTCATGTATAACAGTGAACATCCCTACAGGAAGCTCATTTTTTTCTTGGGTGGAACCAAAATTTAAAAATTTTAAAAAGCCACAGACACACCCAATTTATCTGTTAGCAGTTTAAGATTTGATTAAAATGATACAAAAAGATGCAACGACGATGAAATAAACTATTAATGTTTGTTAATTCATCAAATAGCTGCAGGTGGATAATAATCAGAACCAGTCACACAAATTATCCCAGGTTAAAATGAACATTCCCAGCATTTAAATCCAAGAATTTACATTTTAAATACATTCACACATAAATAGGAAGAATCGGTGATTGAAGCAGAGCTGCACAGTCCTGAACTCTGACACAAGCATTCAGAATCAAACCCACCACTCCTGGAGCTCATCCATATGCAGGAACCTGTTGCGGTATTCTCTGGGAAGTTCAAACTGGGAAGCCAGAGGAAACATGGACTCATAGAAGTCCCTCAACACTGCTTTCACCGTGGGAGCGTCCTTGTGGCTGTGGTCGATGTTATCATTCAGGCAGATGAACTTCCTGTTGGGAGACGATGAAGGTGAACCAGACTGAACCACCGATCGGCCGAGACACTAAAGGAGTTTTCCCTCACCTGGGATTCTTCCTGATGTCGTCTAACTGGCCGACCACGTGGGACACGTTGGTCCGCACCATCTTAAACGCAATCTCCTCCTCCCCCATGATCTCAAATCTGTTCAACAAAATCCTCTTAGAACCTGACATAAAGTTCCATGAGAAGATTTTATCCTTAAAGGAGGTTTTACTTGTATTTATTCTGGTCTCTGAAGGCTTTATGGATCCGCTCTGTGATGGGTTTGCAGAACAGGACCAGACCTTTTGTAACAGGAGGCTTAAAAAGGGGGAAAATCATTATAGCAAATCAAAAACAGCTAAAAGGAAGTGAAGTTAAATCCGACTCTGAAGCTCACCATGTTGGGGTCGTAGTAGGCTTCCTGGGTGGGACTCACCAGGTGGAGATGGGTCAAGTTAGTCGGGAGTGTTTTAGAGCAGTTGATCAACATCTGCTCAAGACCCGTCAAGTCCTAGATTTCACATGAATGATAGAAACTTAGCAACCTGAACCGCTCTTGTGAGGATCGGATGATAAATCAGAGCTTCAGACAAACCTGGAGGCTGAGCGGGAGCTCGTGGATCCTGGTGGCCAGAGTTCGGATCTCGCGGTCGGACAAAACGCCCGAGTGATCCGTGTCGATCTCGTCAAACACTTCTGAGACGTTGAGCTGCTGCTGGGCGCTCATCAGGAAGTAGAAATAGGAAAACGCAAACTGCATGTCCTCCGAGTGCCGGACGCGGTGGCCCGATGTTTTATCGAACTCTTCAGGAAACCTGCAGGGATCCGGTTAAAGACGCTGCCAAATCAAAAACAGAACAGTAACCTTTGCATTCCTTACGTGTCCTGCAGCTCCTGCATGATGAGACGGTCGATCATGTGCGGCATGTGTGCTGGCACTTTTCGGGACGTGAAGCCAAACTGGCCGTTGAGCAGTTTGTTGACGTAGCGCAGCGAGTCAGCGAACGTGTCTTGAAGCTTTCGCCCTGCAGCTGCACCGTCGGTCCTGTAGGACAGCTCCGTCTGGAGACGCTCCTCCTCCTGTGGAGTCGGCACAAAGAAAAGGACATCTGAAGACATGTGAATGCTTGAATAAACGTCCAAGCATGGAAGTACAATCACCTCCAGCAAGGCCTGGAAATACTTCCTCCGTTCCCACGGCAGAAAGCCTCGATCCGAGGAGGTGAAGTGTTGGAGTTTCCTCCCGACCGCAGGAGCTCCGGATGGCTCCGCTGGGAACTCCTCGCTCTTTTTTTTGGAGATATTACTTAAGAGTTTGGAAATCATGGGTCTCTCTATGACAGCGTTCAGAAGATAAGAATCACTGTTCCTTAATTTATCATCAATGCGAACCGGGATGGAAGGAGTGGGTTTATTCTTAACAATCACGTCCGAGTTTTGATTTTCCTGGATGATTTTTCCAACTTCATTCTTCTCTTCCAACTGAACTCCCTCCAGGTGTTTGTAGGGCTTCCCCTGGAATCGGCCTGCCTGTAGATCCACATCCTGCTGCTTTTCCTCCAGCAGCTTGTAGGGTTTCAGAAGTTCAGCCTTGGTGAGATTATAACCTTTGACAGTGATGTCACCAATCAGGAGCTTCTCCTCCAGCTTATGAAGCTCGCTCTGGACAGCTGCCGGTAAAAGTGACACATTGACTGATGGAACCCGAACGACGACTTCAAGCTTGTCAGGTTTCCTCGTGTGGATCTTTGGCCCTCGTTTTTCCTCGGGAATATCAGAAAAGGGAAAAACTGGCTCGGGAGTCAAGGGCAGCGTGGAATCCTTTCCAGCCTCCTTGCTCACAGGCTGAGAGACGTTTTTCTGAGGAACTTCACGGGTGTCTACAGCTACGCTAAAGCTCATCTTAAACTCTGTGTCATCGTCTCTCTGAAAGGTAACGTTGTAGTGGATCTGGGTGGCATTGTATCCCGGATGGAGGAGCAGGTGGATTGTCTTCCACTTGTTGGCGACGGAAGTGTGTCGAATCACGGCGCCGTCACTGACGTGGGCCTCGGAGACTCTTCGAGCCAGCTTCTCAAAGCTGAAATACGGCCTGGTCTCCCCCAGAGGGAGCACATAGAGAGTCTGGTTCATCCGCAGGGTCACTTGGTGCAGTTCGCCAAAGTGTTCTGCACAAAAACATCGTGTTATGGAGGATTTAACAGGTCCCAAATAAAACCTGCAGAGCAATAAAAAACTCACCTTGGCCACAGTCGCCCACATCAAAGCCACAGGAGAGCACATTACAGGCCTGATCGCAGAATTTGTCAGCCAGCCATGAGTTGGCGCAGCCTTGATTGCAGTATAACGTCCCGCCAGCTCCTCCCAGACCCCCACCAAACTGCCATATCTGTCCACCAGCTCCACCGGGCCCGGCGCCACCCGCACCTGCAGGAAACCTGCTCCCAGGTGCACCTGTCAGAGGGAACGAGTTAAAAACAAGCCAACACAACTTGGTGCACAGACAGCAGCAGTCCAGCTCCTCACCGAGGCAGTCTCCTCCATCCCAGTCACAAGCAGAGTTGTTGCAGGCTTTATCACAGTATCCATCTTTGATCCAGGATCCTGGGCAGCCTTCAGCACAGTTGGGAACCGGCCAGGTGAGGTACACCTGAAAGGACATGAGACACGATGAGCATGAAAATGATCATTTGAGAAGTTTTATTGTTGTGACGTTTGCACCTTCTGTCCTTTGGAGTGGCTGTAGAAGTCGTCGGGCCACACGTCTTTACCAAACATCACGTCATCGTTCAGGTAAATAAACTTCTGGGAGAGGCCCGGGATTCTGTGGATGTGGGTCTCGATGGCGGGAGAGCTGAAAGTGGGAAGGTGGGTGTGGTTCAAGAAGATATCCTAGAAAATGATAAAGCATTGATCATGTTTAGATCCTCAAAAAAGGGGTTTTATCAGTAGTTTTATGCAGGTTTTTAGGGTTAGGAGTTAGGTTTACCTGATGTGTGACCACCGTGACTCTGGGGTTATCAAGGTTCAGCCAGGAGGGAATTTGTCCGTTTGTTACGATGAAGATGTGTCGCACCCAGGGGGCATGTTTCTCTACAGAACGCAGCGAGTAGCGGAGCTCCTCGTTGTCTTCGAACCGGCTGGCCGACACGTCTTCATCCTGTTTAGACTGAAGGGTGTTTCTGATGTTAATAAAAACATCTATTGTTGCTACGGTTGTCCACGAAGCCACAGATGCTTTCTAACAATCAGTCTGTGTGTTTCACTTCCAGCAGCTTTTATCTGGTCTGGGGACATCTTGAGAAGATATGAAAGAAGAATGTACCTGAGAGATGGCAGTGAGGTCCCAGAATAAGTAGGCTGGACTGATAGTTAACTCCTTCCCATCCAGAGTCAGGTTCTTCTTGGCCTGCTGGGTCAGATCAGCGAAATCCTGCGGGGTGTTCAGATGAAGCAGAGCGATGCTGGCTTCTGAGTACAACTCAAACTGAAAAAGAAAACAGCAAAAAAAAATATCACTGAATGTCCTAGTGGTCTCACTGTTCTTGAGGTTTATGCCACTATATTCAGTAAAGTTTATATATTTTTTAAATTTGCCTACTTCAGTCTGTGACCACGGTATATTGAGGAGTTCACCTCGATAACGACAAATGGACGATAGCTACATGTATGCGCAAAAACAAAAGTTGTCCACTAGATGGGCAAAAGTTGTCCACTAGATGGGGCTGTCACTATTACGTTGAGTTACGTAGTCATGTGACTGGAGGTGGTACAGCTTCTTAAAGGAACAGAAATGTCACCAACCTACACACATCATTTCATTTTTTTACCAGATTTATTGATCTTTCAGAAATTTCAATAACGATAAATTTTGGATTTATCGCCCAGCCCCAACACAAGCCTTGAAAAATTCTATACATTTTTCCCCTAAAGATCAGTTTTAGGACTAAAAGATTTGTGTTTGTAGGACAACCTAAAAACTCCAGTTTGACTATTTTATAATAGCCAATGCCGATATTACAAAACAGGTGTCTGCCTGGTGAGTTGTTTTGTTTATATTCCATAAATAAAACACTTTAATATTCATAGACATTATTTTATGGACAAAAGAAGAAAATGTTTAAGTAACTACCTGCGATTTAAAGCCATACTCTGCAACTTTTTCATACTTTTAAATCCTGATCTTGAGCCAGTATGTGCTACAATGAGCCTTTACAGGGTTAATGAAATGTTACTCAGACCCCCACCGCCCTCTGGGGCCAGAATACCGTCTTTGCAACTTCAAAATCTCTGTTTGAGCAGACCTGGTCATTTCGACTCCTCCGACCTTTTACATTAAGATTAATATGGCTTTCTGATGATGTAATTCAAAGTCTGACTTGCCAAGATAAACAGCTGAGAGCTGATTTATGACAAGAAACCTGTCAGCAAAATGTTTCTATAACACACAAAGTTTTCCCCTGAGGCTCTAAATATAGAAAATTATGTTTTCTAACTAAAAGAAAATCCTGAGAGGCGCGTTGGAGTTAAAGCGGAGGAGCTCGGATGCCCCGTCCTGCTCGTCATCCAGGCAGCAGCTGACGTTTCTCCTCACCGCGGTCCTAACATGCCCCGTGTGGATTTTGTTCTCATCACATCAAACCACAATGGCTGTGGCTTGCATGTCGCTGCAAAGGCTAATGAAAATGTAATTAGACTAGAAAAACGGAGTGAGTGAAGTGATGAATGAAGTGGTGAGTGAGCTCTCGCAGCAGCTGGGACGGAGACTCTGGAGCAGGAAGAGGTTTGGTCTGAACCGATGCCGTGACGTCCAGAAGGGACAAATGTAAACCTGCTTCCCTGAGCCACTTTCACTGAATATTCTCTGGTGTGGCCTAAAATAAAAATCTTTTATTTACACATGCGGCAAAATTCCAATTAATCTGCTAAATATTGATGCGTCTTCAGAAAAAAATACATTAAGTATGTACGAGCACAGATCCAAATTACTGTAGAGAAAATTTTTACACAAAATTAAACGAATTAAAAATGCAGTAGAATGCTTCAGAATCATTCAGTAACATAAATGAAGAATTTAACAAAAAAAAACCAGAAATACTTACGGGCATTTTCTCACGTAAACAACGAGGCATAATTCAGAGTTACTGCAAAGCATGTGGTGCTATTTATAGCAACACAACAGCACTTATTAACAGACAGCTTTAGCTGCCTTATGCTAACAGTAACGCTATCAGCATTAATAGCATTACTGCATTAATAGCAGTACGGTGGCCCAGAAGGTTAAAAAATAAATAAAAAAGCCAAGTTACAGCAAAGCATGTGGTGCTATTTATAGTAACACAACAGCGCTTATTAACAGAGCTTTAGTCACAGACATGAATACATAGACGCCCCGTGGACTGGCGCTGCCTATTGGAGCTGCCGTAGTGGCCGGCGCCATCTTAGATGGGTCTCTGCTCATCCCCAGTGCATTCATTTCTACTGAGGAAGGTGCTTACCCAGCTAAAAAACACATTTTATCAAGCTTTTTCACAAAATCAGACACATTTACATAGTGCAATTTTATAATAGTTTCATGGTTTTAGAGGGTAAACACCTTTGTTATGGATTTCATGTGTTTGGATTTGCTATTTTATGTGTTTTATTTTAGGTTTGTTTTTATCTGCTTTTATTTTGTGTTTGTATTTTTGATTTTTGTATATTTTTCATGATTCTGGACCTGGGTGTCTGCCAATAAAGTCAATCAAACATGGTATGGCACGATAATTAAAATATAAATATAATTAAACAAAATAAATGAAAATATAAAATCCCATCAGGTAGGCTAGAAAAGTCTATAGTAGTTCCACATAATCTGTTTTTAATAGCACGCCGGTTGTTGCAACCGTAGGCTGCACAAAAACGGTCATAGTTGCTCACACTGCATTGACTTTGGAGAGTGGAGAGACCCATCCAATATGGCGGCGATGCTGTTACACTCTCCAGCGCCCAATGAGGCGTCTACGTATTCATGTCTATGGCTTTAGCAGCCTTACCCTAACAGTAAAGCTATTAATGCTAACATATCACTGCAGTACGGTGGCCCAGAAGGTTCAACAAAATACAAAAGCCAAAACTTACAACAGGAGTAAAAATGAAAGAGAAATTCTATCTAACCATAACAGTGGTTTATGCTATTTAAGTTCTTTTTATTCTTTGTTTATATTTTATTATATCTAGCATCATGTTAATTATCAAAAGCTTGATCATTCTGATTAAACTGTTTAGCTTTTCTGCACCTTTTCCTTTGAAAGATGTCATTTTTACATGTTCAGAAACTTCATCTAATCTTTTCTTCCTGCATGTATTGAGCATAACAATAGTTTCTGACTCTTGAACCCACCAGGCTTTCTGAGATGTTTTAAAATACACACCAATAAAAAAACGATCAGCACAGCAGGTTGGTAGACTAACACGGGAGCAGGCTTCGACAGGCGACAGCACGAGCAGATGATCGGTGTTGTGGTCCAGCTTTCATCACCATATCAGTCGGTCTAACACCAGCTATAAATACCGCCGCTGAACCGCCCCCCGCACCATCACCCCTCTTTCACAGAACCGCCCCAGTGACACCAGGAAACAGATCGAAATCTAAACTGTTTATTGTCTGGAGGTTTTGACTCTGGCCAGATCTAAACGGCGTCCTCCAGCCTCCCAACCGTCGCCCTCCAAGCTTCAATAAATCATCAAAACTGGACAGCGGGAGGATTTAAGATGACAGAACGGGTCTCGGAGTTCAGACAGGTCCAGGAGAATGCTGGTGACCTTTCAGCCGGCATCGCGCTCCTTCTGACAGTTGTTCTAATGTTAACCCCCCCATCAGCTCCTATTACAGCACCAACATCAGCCATCTTTAATCACATGACCTATCAGACCACACGGCTAGAAGCACAGAGACCAGGTCTGATGGTGATGAAGATGATGATGATATGTGGGTTAGACACGTTTAACCTACATCTCATCACAGACGACAATAGAGTGAAAAAGATCCCCAGCAGCTGTTTCTACACAGAATCTCCTGGTGTTTCTGCTCCAAAATAACCCAAAATAAACAAAACTGTTGTCATTAACTCTTTAATCCTGCAGTGAAAATAAGAGAATGTTTTAAATAAAACGTCTAATATCATCTAAGCCTTTTATTAGGCTGAGATGAGAGATCACCTTGATATTTATTTCATAATTAAAAAAATTACAATTCAGATATATTTACCATTAAGACATTCAAAACTAAAAACTAAAAATAAGATTTTAAAAAAGAGGGAAAAAGAACTAAAAGGTTTTAATTCTATTTAGCTATTATATACAATAAATAAATACATAAATAAATTAAACATTTTGTAGTTGCGTAATGAGAAAAATGAGTGGGCACAGCGACACTAAAACAAGTTATTTTTGATAAATTTGGTTTGCTTGTGAGGATTATGTTACTCAAGATAAACTTAAATTTGAAGTAAATTCTTGCATCCTGTCGGTGATATTTTAATTTAAATATTTTTACTTGAAAATTTACCTAAAAACTGATTTATTTCAATTAATCTTCTATAAAAAAGCTTTTTTCAATAAAAGTAAATAAAAGAGTTAATTTCTTTAGTAAAAGTAGTATTAATTAAAGGTGTGGTTCACTCATTTAATCAATACATTTGCAGTTGTCTCTAGTAGGAATGCATGTCTTGTAAGTCGTACTCTGGGGAAACAAAGCTCTGGTGCGCCTGTTTCATGAACTAGAAGTGAGCCACATCGGACAGCTTCAGACGACAGGTTTTAGAGTCATTTCCTGATATGTAGACATCTCTCCTCTGATTGGCTAACAGCAACACGACTCTACCACTGACTCTGTTTGCTCTGCAACGTTGATGTTTTATCTCCACAAATAACACAAGCCTGGAGGAGTTCTGCTGTGTGGTGGAGTTGCTAATGCTAACGGTTAGCTTCTACTAGCCCAGACGTTCTCTGCTGTTTCCTGGACGCTAAACCAACAACAGCCTTCCCCGTCGTGAGTCAAGATGGGTGAGTCCATGAATGTTAAGTGACAGTGTGACGTAGATCTGTCAGGATTTTCTAATCCTAGAGTTTCACCATCTATCAGAAGCTAATGCAGGAGATAGGTGGAGGAGACTATTTTTATGTTCAGCCTGAAAGAAAAACTCAAAGTGACCGATTATAATCAGAAATAAGATTTTAAAAATGTTTTTTATTGTTCCACACCTTTAAGTTTTTCCTCCAGAGTTGGGATGGTAACACTTTAGCTCCAAGCCTGTTGTGGAACATCTGTTTATAATATGAACATCTGTAAAAGCACCATCTAATTTATCCTTCCAGCAGCCGTGTGAGCGTAAAGCCAGGACAGGACAGTTGACTCGGATCACTCAGCACCAGGTTACTTTTGTTTACTTTGATTATTTCACCACAAACCACACTCATTAATGGCATTCACTCCTCTCAGAACATTCAAACTGTCAGCAGACGCAGAGAAAAGCAGAAGTCCTGCATTCACACCTCAATATTTAACTGAACGAATGTGGAAAATTAGAAACCGACCCTCCTGAAAACGCAGGGTTACCACAACCAGCACGAAAAGTAAAACGGAAAAGTCCATAATAAAACAAGCTGTGAGGAAATAATTAATATTTTCTGAATTATGTGAAAAACAATCAGATAAAAGCAAAAAGAGCTGCAGCTCATTGATTCAGGGAGCAACGCTGCCCCCTGCTGGTTTAAACTTTTGTTGTTTTTTAACCTTTTTGTAGGTTTTTAACAAATTTCAAAGGTGTGCAGATTTTATTTTTGGGCCGTCAGTAGATTAAATTTTACACCCATCTCAATAAAAAACAAAACATCCATCATCATATAGTGAAGAAGATCTCAGCCCAGCTGTGACCCAGGGGTTGTTTGTGTGTTCAAATCCAGCCACGTGATAAAAAAATCATCAGCATTAAATATTTTATTAACACAATAATAATAATGCATTAACCTTTTCAGCCCTATTTTAGCAGAAAAACTCTGTCTGAGGTTAGAAAAATAACTCAGGAAAAAACCCGCCTTACCTGTTTGATCTTGCTGGTTATGACTGACGGCAGTTTGACTTTCAGCTGCTCTGTTTCCTTGAAAGAAGCCGGGAATCCGCTCAGATAGGCCAAAGTCTGCATGCGAATCAGACCTGGAGCCTCTTTATCCGTCGTCTGAAATAAACACAACAAAGATGTGTGCCTGAATAAAACATTAAATACATCTGAGGTTTAATGATCCTGCTGTAGAGTGAATGCGACTCGTGTAATTTACATGTAAATACAGGATGGAAATGCTAACGAAAACACTGAATTAATGCAAACTCACCAAGTAACACCTGGAAACTGAGAATTTCTGGATTTCTTTCACGACGTCTTTATAGGCTTTATCAGCTGAAAATAATAAAGAATACATCTTAGATTGTGTTTGAAAAACCTTTTAAAAGTTTCATATGAGTAATTTATTTCTTTATAACCACAAAAGCATCCCTTAAAAATAAAAGCTTTGCTATCATTACATCCTGCTGCTTTTAGAGAACATTCTTCGCCTGAGATCGGCGTCATTACCGTCAGCCTGCGAGTGAAAGACGACCACAGAGACGGTGACGGGCGGGTGGAACGGTTTGCTCATGAGCAGCAGCTCTTTGGCGGCAGAAAGTGAAGGAGAGACCGTCGGCAGCTCTTTGATTGTAACGTTGGCAGGCAGAGAGGGATCCAGAGCCAGCATGGGCGCGATGATGCAGTGGGACAGCAGGCATTCCAGCTTATCGCTGCAAAAAGAGAACAGCAACACACGAGAATATTGTTTCTGTCAACAGAAATACACCTTGTGCATTTAGACGGGCGCTTCCTTTTTGGTGTGCTTTTGCACTTTTGGTTCGTAGGTGTGAAATTAGCAAAGGTCACACATGCACCAAGCAGCTTCTGCATCTGCTAGCTTAACATGGAAAGCACTTAAACATTTAAAACATACAAAATACTAGCATAAAATGTTTTTTTGCTAGCGGATGGAAATGATCATTCTCTTATCTTACTCAGAGCTCATCCCTTTAGACTTTTGAACTGAATTTATTTGTTGTATGCCGATCTACAACTTCCTGTTAAATAAACCATAAACAGATTGATTTGCCACAAATCAGCTCACACACAAACTCACAAATGAATCAATGCTTCTGGGGTGAATTTCAGCAGAAACTGAGCCGCATGAAGGTACACCACACATCAGAGGTGCTCTGGACTCACCTGTCTTTTGGCACTTCAGTAGCGTCACTCGCATTTTTCCCCAGATGTTCCCTGTTTGTGAGAAAACAGTCAGCTCAGAGCCTTCGGTATATTCTAACTGTTTTTAGAAACGGGTAAAGGATTCAGGTTAATTCTCTCTGGTCTCATCTTGGCTAAATTAGCTTTAAATGTTTGATTATTCTGACATCACTGAGGTGCACTTTGACTAAATGCTACAAAAACACACGAGTTTGCATTTTATCTCTGGGTTTCAAGTAAAGTTTTCCACATGTTCAGTAGAGCTAGAAGTACCGAAGAGCTTTTTGTTCCTCCTCCAGCTGCTCTTTGACTGTCTTCAGTTCCTTCAGCAGCGCTGCATCTGTGCCATTCACCCATGTGTACACCACATCAATAGGCATAGGAAGGCAGAGCCTATAGAGAAAAAAATGTATCTGTGAGCTCGAACTTCAAATCCATGAAGGTTTTCTTTCCTAGTGCACGCGTCACGCGTGACTACATCTCATCCAGTCTTTTCTGGTTTCTCCCAAGAGGAAATAAAGGCAGCCTTGTCTGAGATCTGAAAGCATTTCTGCAGAAAATGAGCTATGATGATTCACCAAACTGTTTCAGTTTTTACAATTATGCACAGAGCCTCACTCAAGACCAGTTTAACACGTCAATATGTGAAATAAGTATGTTTTTACCTGCTCTGGAAGGATTTCCCACCCACATTGTCTCTGTAAGAGTCAAACAGCACGTGATACTGATCTCGACTCCACTCCACCACCACCTGTATGGACAAGAGAAGATTCCCTCTCTCAAACCCAAACAGAACCAAGGCCAGAGTCACAGCTCCAATCACTTCCTGGTTTATTTTGAAGAAAATCTGACACATTTCCAAGCTCCCCCTCAAAGAAAACGACGTTCTACCACGTTATTTATTAGGACGAATTTTTCTGTGCATCACAAAGATTCGTGTAACGCAAAAAAAGTTGGTTGAAAATAACGTTCTCATATCCTTACAGCTAGATCACATTTAAAAGGCGGTTTTTTGAGTGGAACATGGTTGAATCGGATCCTCCGACACTCGCGTGACCCTGATAACAGCTGTTGGGGGAAAGTAGCTGATCCCAGAAAAAAACAGACAGTTTTGAATGTGTCCGGAGTTACAAAACTAAGGAGTCTCACCTCTCCAAACTGAAAGGCGGAAACAATCATGAGCACGAGCCCCCCGAAGCAGAGGTAGAGTCCGTATCGGTGGGACAGACAGGTGTACGTCTGCCTCTGCAACAGCTTCAACACCGAGTTCACGACTACCATGATTCTCCGGGGCGAAGCATAGCGACGCATTCATTCAAAAAGTTAAAACAACCGCTGGCTAAACAAGCAAAATAAACATTACAAACGAAAGCGATGTGTCAGCTGACCGCCAGCAAGACGGCGCAGCACATGACAGACCACCGTCGCAGGAATCGCTGCGCTGTCTCCACGTTCAGAGCTCGATATCGCCCCCTTGTGGCTTGGGATCGTGTCGTCCACAGACATCAGTAGTGGCCGACCGCCATCTTGGATGGGTCTCCATTCGCCCTCAGTGCATTTATATTTCCTGAGGAAGGCGCTTACCCAACTAAAACACATTGTATTATGCTTTTTCACAAAATCAGACATATGGTATGGCATGATAATTAAAATATAAATACAATTAAAAAAATAAATAAAACTATAAAATCCCAACAGGTAGGCTAGAAAAGTCAATAGTAATCCCACGTGATCTGTTTTCAATGGTACGACGGTTGTTGCAACCATAGGCTGCACAAAACGGGCATAGTTCTGGCAGAAGGTACAGATCCATTCGGACCAGAACCTCTCGCCACATGAACAGTTTCTTCCCCTCTGCTGTTGGACTCTTGAATGTCAATCCTAGGGCTGCCCACTCCAGTCGCTTGGTCCCAGTCACATGACCCAGTGTTGTGTTTGTACCTGAACTGATCCACTCTGATCAGTACCTACACTGTGTGTATAGTAGCTGCTTCTCTAATTATTGCCACTTTTTATATTAATTATCATGAGTATATTACTTTCTATATTTGCTTATCTCTTATTTTTTATCTTTCTTTTTGCACCAAGTACCGCAGCAATTTGCTAATGTTGTGGTTTCTAGCACATATGGCAATAAAACCCTTCTGATTCTGATAGTTGCCCACTCTGCGTTGACTCCAGTTGGGTTTGGCGAGTGAGGAACCCATCCAATATGGCGACGAGGCTGTTACGCTCTCCAGCGCCCAATGGGTCGTATTCATGTATATGGTGTCGTCATCACCTGGCGCGCACGCCATGTTGGGAGCCTCGTTGTTGCTTGTTTCTTCAGACTGCAGCAGGCTCACTCTCGTCTTGCGGCTTCATTTGATCGGTTATTACTCAACCATGGTAAACCGTTGCTGTGTTATTGGGTGCAAGAGCACAACACATGATCGCAAGAGGAACAGGTTGGAAAACGGGATAACATTTCACCGTTTTCCTGCTTGGAGGCATACCCATGGAGACCAAATATCCGACATAACAAAGTCTCGTCGGCTCGCTTGGGTCGCAGCTGTGAGGCGACCAAACATCACCTTCCACAGTATCCCGGTCTCGATGAGAGTGTGTTCTCTGCATTTTCATGCTGGTAAGTTACAGATAGTTAACTTTTTTTATACATTGTTTCTGTTCAACAGCGTGGTCGCCATGTTGGATGGGTTCCTCCCCAAACCCAACTGGAGTCAACTCGCTTTGGAGCGTGACTTTGCTGGAGGGGGGCGCGGCCTGGCCCGCGCCATCTTTGGTGGCCAAACAAAGGACTGAGGAACAAACGGTTAGCAACACCTTTACGAATAACATCAGCAATGGTTAGGACTTGCTGCGTACTAGGCTGTAATGTTAGGTCGCATGACCGGGAAGGTAATAAGCTTGAAAATGGGCTATCTTTTTATTCTATCCCTGCCTGGAAGCAAAGGGAGGGAGCCCATGTGTCTGATGTAACCAAAAGGAGACGACTAGCCTGGGTAGCAGCTGTGAGACGAGACGATCTCCAGTTCTCTACCATCACCAAATATCTTCGAGTGTGTTCCAGACACTTTCATTCTGGTAAATTCTAAATACTCGCTCATATTCCTCTTTTTATCTTTGGTATTTTTGGATTGCCTCGGAGGTTTAGTTTTTAGATCCCCGTTAGCTTCGGCAGGCACGGTTGCTACCTTGGGTCTAAGAATTATAAACTCCTGAACTGCCCATGCCGGTAGACTAACGCGCACACACTGAAACACAACTTCTTCTTTTATAGAATAGAATAGCCTTTATTGATCCCTCAGTGGGGAAATTCACTTGTCACAGCAGCACCATCACTCAAAAGGTAATTGGAAGAAGATTAAAAAAAAAGCAAGGATACATGTATATACACATAGTCAGTAATCTAGTATTGTAATCTTAGATCGCTAAAAAAACCACAAATAAAAGATAAAAACAAACTTGGTACCAGCACTATGCAGCATACCGTAAGAGACACAGACAACAATGTGAATCCAGTATTGCACAAGTATAGAACACATGAATATTGCATTGGTGTTATTGTGTGCCAGGATGATACCAGCACAGCTTAAACTGAACAGTTATACACTCTTACAGCAGAGGGGGATGACAATTTTGATTGTTTTACTAGGAAAACCAGCAAATGAAATGTATACCACTCATCCGGATTGGGCACCATCGCTTCACTTGGGCCACACTGGGATTAAGCCCACAAATACCGCACGATATGACAGAAGGGAATCAAGAAAACGGCGAAAGACTGACAGTAAACCGGCAATGGATGAGGCGGTGATGAATGAGACGGTGATGGATGATATAGGTGACCTTATTCCACCAGGTAACCCTTACAGCATATTCAAGACCTTAGCTTGTTTTTGTTGCAGTTGCGTGTGGCACAGGGAACTAAAAAAATCCTTATCTGATCCACAGTGGAAACACCTCCACCAGAGGATGAAGCTGACGAGAGACCGATGACAGAATGTGACTTCTGTCCGATTCGGCGTGACGAAATCAACCGGCTGCTGGAAGAGAACAGGGCCCTGAAATGTGAGCTAAGCCAGAGAAAATTGGACGAACATTTCCTGAAGGATGACGACGTCAAAGTGAAGTACTACACCGGACTTCCACACTTTGAAGTTCTCATGGGTCTTCTATCCTCCGTTGAACCATACATGACACAGTGCAGTAAAGTCCTTTCGCCTTTTCAGATGCTTTTCATGACTCTCATGCGCCTTCGACTGAATTTACCAATACAGCACATTGCCCACATCTTTAGTGTTGAAAGAACAACTGCTTACAGAACTTTTAGTAAGATCATGGATGTTTTGCACGCACGCATCAGCCCACTGATTACCTGGCCAGAGCGAGATGCCTTGTACGCAGCTATGCCCCGTCAGTTTGTGGAGGCCTTTGGGGAGCGTGTTGTCGTTATTCTGGACTGCTTCGAGATATTCATACAGAAACCATCAAAACTCAAAGCTCAAGCTCAGTCATCTTCCCACTACAAACCCGGCACAACTCTTAAGTACCTTATTGGTGTTACGCCACAGGGTTCGATTTCTTTCATTTCCAAGGGGTGGGGTGGGCGTCTCAGTGGTGAGGAAATAACTGATAACTCTGGTGTTCTGGACCAACTATTACCTGGAGATTTGGTGTTAGCTTGTCGCGGCTTTGACATACAGGACAGCGTGGGACTTATGTGTGCCGAGGTGAAGATTCCCGCCGTCACGGATGGACGCTGTCAGCTGGATGCAAGAGATGCGGAGGGCACAAAGAAAATTGCCCACCTCCAAGTTCACGTGAAAAGGCTGATTGGAGCCGTTTGCAAAAACTACACTATTTTGTCAGCTAAAGCACCGAGTCACATGCTGTTGCCATGCAAGGATGATGACGTGACATTCCTTGATAAGGTTGTGTCTGTATGCTGTGCTCTGACAAACATGAGCCCGAGTGTTGTGCCGAAATAAATGTGTAATAAATACAGCAACAAGTGTCTGTTGCATCCATATCCTTAATCTTCACAAGAAACATTCATGTGTCTTATGGAATAAAAGCAATAATAGTATGATGTGCAAAGCAAGAACTGTCACAGATTATTTTCAGTATTTGTTTCCAAGTAGTGCAACCTGAGAACACAGAGCAGTGCAATGGTGGATGACTGATTGTGTTGTGAAGCGCCTTGGGGGGTTGTAGAGCCCTAAGGAGGTGCTATACAAACGCAGCCCATTTAAAGTTAAAAGTAAAGTTTTGTCATCTTACTTCTGGGACTGTTACAGTTTTCTGTGATTTGGCAGCCAGAACTTTTGAGAGCTTCAGTGTGGAGGCATCTTGTGTGTAGTGGCAGCAAATGAAAATCCTGTGCCTTCTGCAGACATGGCTGCCAGAAGCTGGCATCTGGTATGACTCAAATAACAAGATCTTTCTGTGTCCACACCACAGAGTCACAGTATTTGGACTCGGTCACAACGACTTTAAGGAAAGATGGATTTTATTGGGTATGAGGCTTTAAAAAGTGGAAGTGAGCATGTGAAAACTGAGCTTCAGGACTGTTGATGTGCACCACTGATTGAATATAAGTCAAACATGGTTATATGTATAATTTCCAGACTGGCTCATCTGGCTTGTCTTCCAGGCATGATCAGCCTCTACTCCATCAGAAACATTTTCCATATGAGCAAAAGACAAGAGAAAATAAATTGTTACGACTCTGGAATAATGCAGGAACCCCTCCAGCAAGTCAGCATCTTTCATCCTATCATCATAGGCGGTGTGTTTCAGTAAATGATCACACAAAAAAAACAATCTACCTCCACATTTGTGTCACTTTGCACAGTTGCTTTGATGTAAATCATTAATTAGTTTTGAATGTTGCAGCTCTTCATCCTTCAGCAGCACTTATCCTCACATGTCCAGTTCCGTTTTGCTTTTCTGCAAAAATAAGTCAAAGAGTTGAAGGAAAAATAGGACTTTACTTGAACTGTAGTAAAAATGTTTGTCCAGATGGTAAATGACCTGTAGTTGTTCTTGTATGGGCTGCTGTAACGAGTGAATTTCCCCACTGTGGGATTAATAACGTCTATTCTATTATATTCTAGGGTTCTACAACCCCCCAAGGTGCTTCACAACACAACCATTCACCAATGCACACACATCCACACACGGGTGATGATGAGCTACAATGTAGCCACAGCTGCCCTGGAGGCGCACTGATGGAAACGAGGCTGCTGAACACTGGCGCCACCGGTTCCTCCGACCACCAGCAGAAAGCATAGAGGGTGAAGTGTCTTGCCCAAGGACACTGCAACAGACTGAGCAGGACTTGATCCCACAACCCAAACAGTCAACATCACATGGACATGCAGATCATATTGGGACCATGTCTGTAGGACGCCCTAGGTCTTTGCACAGTGGGAACTCTTCGGTTATGAGACAGGCTCCTAACTCCTCTGCCACTGTTGTCCCACGGTCAGATCTGTTTTTATGAGATGAAAATCCAACACAGTTGAATCATTTTTGTGGGGAATGAGCGTTATAATATAACTTCATATTAACATAAAATTATTGGTACTGTTGTTAAAATAACAAAATAGACTTAAATCGTGTTTAACTTTTTTCTCAAGCATCCTAATTCGTTTAGAATTAGTCTGTTTAGTAGTTTTCTCCCCCTCAGATACCTTTAGTGCACATTTCAATAAAGTACAGGGACTAAAATATGATCGCTACCAAGCAGGTAAAGTGTCTAATTCAACCATACTCTAAATCATTTTAATAGTATTAGGGCTAAGTTATCATTTTCTACTGGTTGTGAATAAATAAGTTGTTTAATATTTTATTTAATTCTGTTAAATCAAATCGTTTTATGAGAAATAATATTTTCAGCTGACAGTTTAACAGAAGTTCTTTCCAACAAAGTTCTTTTGTCTCAGATTATTAGATAATAATAATTATATATATATATATATATATATATATATATATATATATATATATATATATATATATATATATATAAACAACACCTTTCCCATTTCTGAAGGTATTTGGATCTTATCTCCAGCGACCCTTTATCGCCCTTTGCGGCTCGCTCATTTGCGTAAAGGCGCGCCCACAGGGAGTCGCTTTAGGGAAGAGGCAGACAAGTCATTCCTGTTAACACATGTGACTGACGATTTAAGGGAAGCAGAGCCGCTGAACTCCTCCAGAATTCAGACTCATTCATTCTGTCCGGAGGTTTACTTGCTCCGATCTGATCGAGTTCTGCGCGTAAATCAGAAAAAGATGATTTGGTTCAGACAAGGTCTCTGCTTCCTGCCCGCGTTTCTGGTCTCCTGGTCCTCCGCCACGTTCATCATCTCGTTTATTTTTGCTGTTTTTCAACACGACATCGATGTGATCTTTCCCTACATAAGGTAAGAATCACTCTTTACTCCAGCAGAGCTCGGGAGAAAGTTTCTCTAACTGTGATTCAGATGAACAACAGATAAAAGTTTTAGTTTCGTTTTCCTCCACTTCTGCTGGCAGATACCCAAAGATTAGTGCGGACTTATCTCTCCTTATTTCCCTTCATTCTTTAAGAATAATTGTTTTTTTATGCAACAGGGACTATAGAGAATATCTTGTTTTGATTTAAATCTGAAGAATTTCAGTTAAAACATTCAAGAACTCAAAGTATTTTAATTTAGATCTGCTGTAAACAGCTTTACATAATTCATGCTCTGGAGTATTTTTCTGTTTTAAGTATCTGATAAACTGCAGCATTGAAGTTTAGTTAACAGAAAGAAAGGCTGTACAGCTTTTTGTTATGATCTAATATAGTATAATATAATAAAACATAATATAGTATATGAATAGAGGTGGAACTCGATTAAAAAAGTTTTTTGGTGAAAATGACTGTTTTCCATCTAAACTGTTTTCAGTGTGACACAAGAGGTAGGCCTAATAGTAAACAATTAGAACATCTGGATAAAACAAACATTTTAAGGTGAAACATCAAAGGTAACAAACAGATACAAATGAAGGCCAAAACACACATGAAGAGGGATTTCCGATCACTCATGTGATTGTAGTTTTAGTTTCGTTTGGAGCACATAAAAAAGGTTTGCATGGTCTTGTAGCCAAGGTTCTGACGTTTTTTTAGAGGTGCAGCTTGATGATATTTATTGATATTTAGGGCATGTATTTTTCTGCTAAACTTCTAATTCCCCACTTGGGGGGCCCTCTGGCCCAAAGGGTTAAATGCGTTAGTTTTTTTTTAACGCATTATTTTTTTCTAATTAATTAATCATAATTAACGCGTTAAATTTCCACCCCTTAATATAAAATAAATTATTATATTATAATAATGCTGCACAATCTGAAAGTACAGCTTTGTTTTGAAACATGCATATTTACGTTTGTCCTTATAAATATGAAATCATTTACAAATAGAACTCTTCTTAAAAACCTCATTAGACTGTAATATTTCTCTTCTCAGTGACACGGGTGCAACCCCACCAGAGAGCTGCCTTTTTGGCCTGATGGCCATCATTTCTGCATTTGCAGGTACTTTTAATGTCATTATGAACATGTGCTCTGTTAGGCAACCTCGGGCTCTCCTAGAGAGGAAGCTTTCCCACGATGTCATTCACATTTCCTCTTTTTCTGAAGAAAACGAAAGCATTCCTGACTGGGAACGACGGAGTCACGGGTTATGCGGTTCACATGTGTGATTTCCGTGCAGGAACAGCCACCGTATACGCCCGATACAAGCTGGTGGAGATGCAGATCGAGGAGAATCATTTGGTGAAACCATGCCTAAATCGAGCCTCCCTTGGGTTTGGGATCATTTCCTGCTTTGGGATGTGTGTTGTTGCAACTTTTCAGGTGTGTCCTCTTGGGCAAGTGTAAATGTCATAAAAAGTATTTTCTTTGACGTGTGACAATGAATATTTTTTTGTTTTTAGGAAACAGCTGTGAGGTGGGCTCATGATTTAGGAGCGTTGCTGTTTTTTCTCACTGGAATCATCTACATAATCCTCCAGTCTGTCATGTCGTTTCAAGTCCGTCCATACAACACCTCCAAGTGTGTGCTCCTAGTGCGCACAGGGCTCACAGTCATTGCTGTGATTGCGTTTTTCCCCAGTATCCTTTATAAGAAGAATCTACTAGGGTTGGTTCTTCATTAGATGTTTTAAAATGTGTTCTTTGTCCATTTAAATGAGTTTCCTTAAATAAAACCTCAGCTGTGATCTGTGCATTCTACCCCGACCATACTAGTAAACTGCACTGGCACAGAGACGATAAGGTAGGCTGCAGAGGTTCAGTTGGGAGCTTCAGAAACAAAATGACAAATAACCTAAACTCCATTCCACCTCATCAAGCAATTTGTCTTGATGCATTAGTGCAGATGGGTTCACGCATTATAGAAGACATACATAAACATAAACCATGATCCACACAGTTAACTAAATAAGTTACATTATAAACTAAACTCAGGGCAATTTTCTAGCGAGTGTTTAATAGCTTAATAGCTCATCAGTTGATAGGTAGAAGCTGTCCTTGTGATGTGTGGTGATGTTCTGGTTCCAGACGGCGGTCAGCGGTTAGTCAGTAGCCCTCTTCCTGGCCCACCTCAAAGTCCTGGAGGTGTAGCGCTCCTAAAGAGAGGACAGCTTACAGCCAGTCAGCCTCCTTCTCAGCAGATCTGATGATTTGCTGCAGTTGTTTCTGACGGTGGAACCAGCATACCAGGCTGTGCAGGAAGTGGTGAGGGTGGATTCAGTGATGAGAATGTAGAACTGCACCATCAATAACCTTCTTAGGTCGCGTTTCTTCTTTTGCTGCAGGAAGTACTGCACATGCTCTGTTGTGCTTATTTTGATCAGAAAGCTGATGTTTATGTCCTGGGTATTGATGGTTCCTAGGAGGCAGAAGGATGTCAGTCTCCATAGGGGAGTTGGTCAGTCTGTGTCTCAGTTTGAGCATTGTATCAGAAGTGAGTGGATGTAAAAGGGATTAAACGAATCACTGCTGACTCAGAAGTGGCCCATGTATTTATTACTAATGCATGCACTGGACAGAAAGTTCCTGCAAGTTTAGCCCGCTACGTCCCTCAACACTACCAAAAATAGTGTTTCTGCATCACGTAGCCAGGGATCCACCTGCAGGCTAGGAGAGCTTGTTTAGCATCAGGGAGGAGGTGATGGTGTTGAAGGCAGAGTTCAAATCTACAAAGAACCTGACATGGGTTCCTGTGGAGTCCAGGTGCTGGTATGATTGATTATTACTGATTATATTATTGATTGACGCCACAATTTTAAAAAGCTACTGTTTCAACACGGTTGTCAACATGAGTCAGCTGTAACCACTGACGGATAGCCAGGAAGACTGAAAGAAAAATAGTTTGCATATGTGGCAATAAAATTGCGTAATGGAGAATGAATAAACTTAAATGTTTGAGTTAGTGAGTCTGTAACGTAAATAAGAACTGAAGCATTCATACTATAACACATATTTCCTAAAGGAATAATGCAGTTTAACTTGTGTTGAGTAATAAAATGACCCTTAGCTGCTATCATGTTTATGCCCAAATGGAATTATGCACTTATTATTTATAAATGTGCAAAATGAAAACATCTTCTGCAATTTTTCTAACATCCAGAAAGAATGTGTGTAAAGTAAGCAAATCTGTCAGTTACAGTGACTTAAACTTGCTTATATGCATTATTATTATTAAAGTTACTAAAACACCAGAATCAGAACATGGAGCTGTCGTAGTAGCATATGACACACAAACTAAAAATAGACTTGTTTAGGCCCTATTAAAGGTTTTTATTCATTCATTTCATTTTAACTAATGTTTAAATGAATGTATTTATTGTTTTGTGTTGTATTTGGCAGCAGCTGCTCTGGCAGTAGAGCAGGTTGTCCAGGTGTTGGATGGTTGCTGGTTAGATCCCAGCTCATTCCTATTCATTCTGCCATTGTGTTCTCTGTGCAAGTCGCTTTGGATAAAATAATGAACCCATGGCTAGTTCCCTTTGTTCTTGGAAGTCTAAAACTCAGAGTTCCAAGTTGAATAAAAAACTGTAATGACTCCCTAAGTTGGAATTTTGATCTGGAAAGTTGAATTCCTAGTCTAACCAGGAAGTACAATGCTAGGCTAATAGCTGACACCACGATGTAACGCTTTTATTTTAAAGGGGACATATTATGCAAGGCTCACCTTTTGCAGTGTCGTGTGGGTCTCTACTGCCTCTATAAACACTCCAAACTTGAAAAAACAAGTTTGTTTTAGGAAACAAACTGTTTCAAGAAGTCCCTGTTTGTGATGTCACAAATGGGGAAATGAGCTTAGAACCATCTTTCACGTGCAGGATAGCAGCTGCTGGTGGAGGAGCAGCAGCTCTACTCCGAGCCCCATCCCAGATATCGGAGGGAATAATTTTTTTAATACCACTCCCGCTAATTTTCTGACCATTACCCATTCCCACAGGCTGTTTCTGTCATGCCTGCAAGATTGTGCAATACTTCTGTTCAACCCCGCCTCCACCCACAGGTCCAATTGTCTAAATAATAAAAAAAATGTTTACTGTTTACTGCAATTGTGTCTATTTCTTGTTAAACCAGTTGTACACATACAACATTCCAAGAGAAACATGCTGCTGCTAGCTTGCTTTTGTAATTTTAGTTAGCATGTTTGCTGAGCACATTTCCTCACATTTTAACAGGACAACAGATAATTTTGTTGGGTGTCATTTTCAGATTCAGATCACTGATTTTCCATGATTTCCCACATGTAGCCCATCATAATTTAACTTTATTAATGCTGTTTTTTCCTGAATATTCAGGGCTACAGCTCCCACTTGGCTAGCTCCATCTGTGAGTGGATTGTTGCCTTCAGCTTTGTCTTCTATTTTTACACGTATATCGACGATTTCAAAGTGAGTATCACTTCTCATAAATTAAAGTGGTATTAATTTCCTTTTCTATGCTTTCTCAAAAGTCTCTCATTTTATGTCCTGCAGCTGTTTACCTTGCGAGTGAGAACAGAGTGTGAACGGTAGTTGTGAACATTCACCAGCAAAAGAGGAAGACTTTCAGTATTTGTGGTGATTTTGTTTTTGTGGAGTTTTTAATTGCATCGCAAGCGTTTTATATTATTTGTTTTTATGCCACATCACTTTGCACTTTGCTCAGAGGTTGCCACATCAGCGTGTCACTTCCTGTGAGACCTGTGACCACTAATAAGAGAAGTTCATCCATCATACAGTGAACACATGATCTCAGTGCACGAGGCTTATTGGAAACCCCTTTGTGTTCGAAGCAGGAAGTATTTTTTACATTAGGTACTTAATTTAGATTGTGACAGAAATCTTTTGCTGTTAAGTGCTGCCACTTTTTAATTTTTTTAAGAACTGGAGGAAAATCTTTCTGTTGATGCTCAAAACATAATTTAAAGATGTGGTTCACTCATTTAATCAATACATTTGCAGTGGTCTCTAGTAGGAATGAAGGCCATGTAAGTTGGGGGAAAACAAGCTCCGGTGCACCTGTTTAAGGAACTAGAAGCACATCAGAGCTGAGCTTCAGACTTATGTCATGATATTTGGACATCTCTCCTCTGATTGGCTAACAGCAACACGACTCTACCACTGACTCTGTTTGCTCTGCAACGTTGATGTTTTATCTCCACAAATAACACAAGCCTGGAGGAGTTCTGCTGTGTGGTGGAGTTGCTAATGCTAACGGTTAGCTTCTGCTAGCCCAGATGTTCTCTGCTGTTTCCTGGACGCTAAACCAACAGCAGCCTTCCTCGTCGTGAGTCAAGATGGGTGAGTCCATGAATGTTAAGTAACAGTGTGACGTAGATCTGTCAGGATTTTCTAATCCTAGAGTTTCACCGTCTGTTTTCTATCAGAAGCTAATGCAGGAGATAGGTAATTTCAAATTCACCAGTAGTGCATTATTAAGCATTAAAGTATTAAATAAAGTATTAACAACTGCTTAACCATATTATGTAATGCATTACTAAGCAGACCCCGCCCCCCCGGTGGCCGCCATTGTGAGCCACCTCTGGAAAACCAGGTCTGGGCCACCACAGGGCCGTCATTCTTTGCGGTATGTGGGCCAGAACTGGGCTGGACCAAATTTTCAATGTGGGCAGGACACGTAATAGTTACCAATAACAGTAACGTTAATAAAGGGACCCTTTGTTTATTAATGCTTAATAATGCACTAAGTGACGTTAATAAAGGGACTCTTATTGTAAAGTGTTACTCTTTGTTTTTTGTGCTTTGGGGAGATAAAAATATCTCCTGCCTTAAAGCTGAGATCACAAAGTTAAATGTTTTACATTTAGGGGAAGTTGTGTACTTCCCTAAAAGTGGCATGTTCCTTTAAACTGTAATGTTTGGTTTAAAATGTTCTAATTGGGGGATTTATAGGAACTCAAAGCAACATCACTGTTTTAAAATATACCAACACTGTCAGATTTTTATGTACTTCTATGTCAGGTCATAACTACTCAGACGTGAGCAGAAGGTGCTGACATCTATCACCAAATATGATCCGTATTGTAAGTTTATTTTTGCATCGCACCTAAACCACATTAACTAAAGTTTTGTGCAGGATATAAAGTATGAAATGACATTAGTTTTGACAAAATTAAGAATAATAAACAGACTTTTTCCCTCTCGTGTCCAAGTAATCCATCCAGTCAGGATTACAACCCAGTGAGAAAAAGCTGTGGTGCTGCAAATGTCTATTTTTTTTATGAAGTTTTAAGGCTTGATCAAATGTAAATGGCAGCTGAAAACCAAAAGTGTGCAAGAAAGTTTTTTTTAATGCATCTTCAGTTCTTCAAAGCAGAAATCTGTTCCTAAAGAGGGCTCGCATCTGCTTCCTCACCCTCCTGGTGGGGGGTTGTATCTTTGGTGCTGATTTAAAGATTTCAATCAACAAACTTGCACTTAAAGCATTTCTCAAGTACTGTTTGGAGATAAAACTCCTTAAAAATGTTGAACAGAGGAACAAGGGACCTCAAGTCCAACTATAAAGTTGGCTTCTTGTGCTTAATTGATTTGAACAATTAACTAAAGAATGAACAAATAACTCTGTACTCTATACCAGTATTCTACAATAAATGCTTTTTTCACTATAAGTTGTAAATACAAGAAAATTGTTTTTGTATGTTTTGTATTTTGACATGAGGTACTGTAAGTTGTTTTTAGATCAGAATAATAAATGACATATTTAATATCAAGTCGTGTGTCTTTATTAGAGTGAAAAAATAAACCGGGAACAGTTCTTAAACAAAGTGCTTTTCAAACTGATAAAACATTCCTGGTCTTTTTTTTTTTACATTTTCGTGCATCTTCTGGAGATTTCTGACTAATTTTATTACAGAATCCATTTTAACAACACAACCGACATGAAAACCTCTCAGTTGACATTTGTGACCATCAGTCTTCTGCATGACGGCGGTTTTAGTGCGAACACAAACACCTTGTTGATGGAAAATACATGAAGCACATTATTCATCACTGAACAGATTTAATTTACAAATAAAATGATCTAAAAGCATGTCATAGTGAATCTCAAAAACATTACATTTTTAGTATAATACAATCAAGTCTGCACAAAGACAAAGGGCTTCCTTCCAGTGAACATCCCAGTGACCACCAGCAGAACCATTTCAGCCCATTTACTCTTCATGTGGCTCCCAGGCACGACGCAGCCTCTGCAGCACACAGCAGGCTTAGAGCAGCACATGTGGTGAGGGAGGATCTTTTAGAGCGTAGCAGGGAACATTTCAGTCGCTGAACGATGATTCACTGTCAGAGCTGGTGGCAGCGACGTCTCCATCACCTGTGGTTCTTGTTGCACCATCAGGAACAGGAGCGTCAGGCGTGCTGTTGTTGGCAAACAGGGAATGACGGGTTACACAAGATGGCAATAAGACAACAAATAGTCATGTGAGAGTAAAACTCACTGGAGCAGGTTGGGATCCAAACCTTCCAAGATCATTTTATTCTTAATGGCCATTTCTGGTACCCCCTAAAATTTATAAGACATGCAGTTAATTTACAAAACTAAATTCTTTTTTTTTTTTTTTTTTTTTTTAAATTGGTTAAATGACTTACCACATGAACCATTTTTAAGTAACGGGCATAACGTGGGTCCTTAGCCACAGTCATGACATTCTCTGGAGCCACTTCTGCTTTTTGGGCAGGTGCAGCTTCTGGCAAACTCTGAGCCGGCTGCAAGAATAAAAATGACCAGAGACCATTACAAAGCATATTTAGAAACTTAAACAGGTAACCATACATTTATTTCTGAGTCATTTTCAAGCAGAATGTCAGACAGATTTGAGTTAGAAGACACTTCTCTGATCAGGTGTCTCACAGCTACAAAATACTTCCAGAATGGACGTGGACAGTCAATCGCTTAATAATGAGCATCTTTATTGTGCAAACATGACCTACATTTTATTACAGATGGTGCAAGCCTGTCTTGTTTGCACAATAAAGATGGAAATTAATCAGCAAGCCCCAGTCTATTCTTTAAGTCTAACTCTGAACATTTTGGTGTACAGGAGTTCACGTTTGACTCAATCGCTGCAACAATAAGCCCAAATCATCAGCCCTCCACCAGCGTGCTTTAGAGGGCAGGAGGTGTTTGAGCTGACCTTTTAACCAAAAAAGCCTGAACTCTCTGCTGCAGAGACACAGGAAATCTGCCCTGAAGGCTTTCATGATATTCTGTTGTCTCGACTAGAGTCTTGTGTTGGAATAAGGGGAACCGTTCTTAAATGGTTTCAGTCTTATCTACAGGACAGATCTTTTTCTGTGCATTTGGGGAAGTTTAAATCTCAAGTGGCACCTGTTGATAGTGGGGTTCCCCAGGGTTCCATTCTGGGGCCTGCACTTTTTTCTCTATATATTTTGCCCCTTGCCTCCATCTTTGCCAAACACAACATTACTTTTCATTGTTTTGCAGATGATCTTCAGATTTATTTACCACTAACTCCAAATTCATCTGCTTCTCTAATGGCCTGTTTGGAAGATGTTAAACAGTGGATGTCAATTATAACTTCATGAAACTGAATGACTTGAAGACCGAGGTTGTGGTTTTTGGTTGTGGAGACCAGTTAAGCGGCGTCGTGAGTCCCCTTGGTCCATTTTCTGATTTTATAAAACCTTATGTGAAAAACCTTGGCTTCTTTATGGATGGTTCTTTTAAATATGACAGGCAGATAAGTGCAGTGGTCCAGTCTGGTTTTTATCATCTGAGGCAACTGGCAAGAGTCAAACAATATTTGCCGATGGCTGTCTTTAAACAGGTTATTCATTTGTTTGTCTCTTGTCGGCTGGACTACTGCAATTCCCTTTATTATGGCCTTGACCACTCGTCTCTAAATCGTCTGCAATTGGTGCAAAATGCAGCAGCTCGTCTTTTAACAGGTACTAGGAAGCGTGATCACATCACCCCAGTGCTTGCTTCCCTCCACTGGTTACCGGTCCAGTATAGGACTCAATTCAAACTATTGCTCTTTGTTTTTAAATCTCTTCATGGTCTGGCCCCACCTTACATTGATGACTTATTGTCAACTTACTCTCCTGCCAGGAATCTGAGGTCAGGTTCCCAGTCCTTGTTGTCAATTCCAAACGCTCGCCTTAAGACGCGAGGTGATAGAGCATTTTCTGTGGCCGGTCCAAAGCTTTGGAATAACCTTCCTCTGCAACTCAGGTCATCTCAGAGTTTGGATGCTTTTAAGGCACTACTCAAAATGCATTTCTTTGACCTGGCTTTTAATGTTGGTTAATTTTTATTCTCTTATGGATCTTTTATCAAACTGTTTAATATGTTGTTTTTATTTTTCTTCTTTTATCTTGCTGTTTTATGTTTTTAGTTTATTTATTGTGTTGGCATGTTCATTATGAATGTGTATGTACAGCACTTTGGGTTGCATGAGCAACGATAAGCGTGCTTTATAAATAAACTTGACCTTTCCATCTTTCTCACTGTAAAACTTCTTTCAAACTTTTTGATAAGACTTTACAATCCTTTCAGAGCGCAATGAGGACAATCGAAATTCAATCTCACTATGCAAAGGAGCCAGTAACAAATGTACTCCTCTGAAGGTACTCAAAACAAAGTTTTTATTACCTTTTCAAATTCAGTCTACCCTTTACAAAAAGAGCAGAATGTTGAGCCTTTTTTGTACGTAAACTCCACAAGAGAACAAAACAACTACTGTGTTTACGGCAGGTTTCTACTTGTTACATCGACAAAAAAATATGTTCAACCAATAATCTTGTTTCCATCTTTTGCATCAGAGATTCTCAAACAAGGACAAGGACACAAAGTCTGTTTTGGCTTTCATCGTGGCCGATTAAATCTGCATGTTTGTTGCAGACGAGTCTGAACTCCTACCTCTGAGGAAGAAGGTGGTCCTGCTGCTACACCGTTAGTTTGGTTCTGACTAGTAGTACTGGGTCCATTAGTGTGGGCGGCTTGCTGTTGGTTGAGTCCATCTACTGTGACGTCCTCCAGTCCAGGAATAGAGGACAGCTGCTCAGAGCAATATCACTGCATTAGTGAAAAGATAACATGCAGAAACAATATCAAGGTTTCACAACTTACCTTAGCCTCTAAAATGCTGAGTGTGGTTTCTATCTGCTGTATGCGAAGCGAAATGTTTGCAAGTTTCTGTGGAGAGAAGTTTAAAGAACGGTCACTGAGTTCCTATGCTGAGGCAGAAGAAGCATTAAGGAGTAAAAACAAAAACAAACCTCTTCACACACGGTGGAAAACTGGTTAAGAAATCGTACTGTGTGCACAACAAACTGGTTGAGATAGCCAACGATTCGTCTCTGCTGTATTGCTGGAACCTGAGAAAAGATAAAAGCAGTATATTAAAACAACTTACCAAGTGTTACTATAGTTTATTTTACTAAACATAAACCTCTGGTTTAACTGATATTTGCATTTTATGGTGTTAAATAATATTGAGGGGATTCTAAACTGACTTCTAACGACCCAAACTTTATTGAAACACAAAGCAGTACAAAACAACAATAACCATTACATAAATAGACCAGATGTTAGCCGGGTTATTTATACAACATACTCAAATACATTAACCTGTGAATTATTGCACATTTTTAACTATTTGAGAGGATTTTCAAAGTAGGTGAGTTCAACCTTTGAAGTTTTGCCTCAGCGATAAAGCTAAAAGGTCACATAAAACAAGAATGATCAAAAACTATCAAATATATAAATCTGACTGATTTTAGTGGTGTGTAGTAACTAGTTACATTTACTTGAGTATCTTTCGGAAAAAGAAATGCACTTCTAGAAGTAAATTTACAGCAATGCATTTTTTTTCTTTTACTTGAATAATATGAAGTATCTCTACTCTTACTACAGTCTCTAGTTACTCTGCCACCTCTAATTACCTGACTGAATGAAGATCGAGCATGTTTTAAGCAGAAATGCAGCAAACACACATTTACAGTCTGATTTAAATCTGCTGGACCTGCTGAGGGTCAAGCAGATAAACAGTAAACAGCAACTATAGTCAGTGGAAGAACCATGAACTATTCTAATGTATTACTTATTGGATTAATTGGTTTCTTAAGCTTTGTTATAAATAAAAGCAATTTAAAAATGTGTTTCTTCTGCCTTAATATATAATGTAATTATCTATATTAACATTTTAATTCATTATCTAAATGATTTTGCATATAACTTTCTACTATTATCTATCTGCTTTAATAGATTTTACAAATTAAATGAGCTGTTATGATTACTCAGTATTTGGGTAGCCTTTTTACAAACACTTTTACTCCTTTTTTAACTACTTGAGTAAAAAAAATATGATAGTAATGCTACTCTTACTTGAGTATAATCTCTGGCTACTCTACCCACCTCTACATAATATGGATGCAATCAGTAGAGGAGAAACATTCGCAACAACAAACTATATCCGGTCACAGAATCTAATGAATGATGTATTTAACAGAACACCGGTGTTCTGAGAGAAAACGTTCCTTCCTGTTTTGTTACTTCTTCAAACTAAAGGGGAAATGACGAGGCAAATAGTTACAAGTAGGTGAAATTAGTAATAAACGGCCCACGGCACACTGCACCAGCTATGATATTTTGCTATAAGAAAGCACAAAAAATGCAGGTTTTCAGTCAGTGTTAGCTAACCAGTTGGAAACACAAACCTTCGTAAGATCGACTCCAGACCCCACTAACGGCAGACCGTCTTCGTCCATGTTAGCGTTTTAAACTTCCTATAGATGGGAATGTGGTTTGAGGTCTAATGACACGAAATTTTAAAGAAAAAACGACATAAAACAGAACATCTACATTATCTGCGTTGAACAATTCACGTGACACTGAGCAGCGTGATTCGCTACGTCATTACGCCACTCCAGGAAAAGGAAATTATCAGCTTTTATTTTGAAGAGGCATCACTGCACTTTTTCACTCTTTCTTTATTTACATTTCAAGCTGTCAAAATGCTTTAAAAAACAAACAAAAAAACTTTGAAATCATGAAATAATAACACAAATCCTGAAATCCATTACAAAACACAGTGCATAAATTGTCCTTTAGTCAGACAATTACAGGTAGAATCGCCGAGCTCCTGATTCAGATGTGGTGCCTTTTGAAAGACTTCGAGGATAAACCAATGACTGTAAAAATTACGATAGGATACGATTTGATTAGGATAAACAATAGACATTAGACTATCTCCCAATAATTAAATTTCAGACATTTATTTTGAAAAGCGGAAACTTGAGTGAAGACTTGAGGAAGCGATGCTTGCGTTCTAATAGCGCATTAGCCACCAAAACAAACAACACAAACATACACAGAATCCTCAAATTCATTAGGTGGGCTGCTTTAATGGAAGTTGTGGTACCAAAAGAAAAAATGGGGGGTACGTATATTACCAAATTGCCTTTTTTAGATTTACTGGAGACCACGTTTATGCTACTATCAGTGGGCTCCGTCTATTTAAAGGAACCACAATGTTCATATTTGACAGATTGGATGTGTTGCGCAATGGAAGTTAGCTTGTTGTAGTTTAATTTACTGACACTTTTACGCGATGCATTTTATAACTACTGTTTGTAGTTTCTGAGTAACATCTGTGGACATTTCCCAGATTGTTTAACATGTTAAAGATCTGTTCAGGAATTTCTCCTGCCCAAAAGCCTGTAGCTCAAATGACAGAGACAGGAATGTAACCGAACCAGTGACTCTTTTATTGTTTGTTTTTAATTATCTCTATTAAGCAAATAACTCTTTCGGTTATTTGTAAACTATAAGAACTTTGCAAAATCACAAAATGTAATCGACCAGCTGTTTCCTGCAAGTAGTCCCTGACTTAGGGGTGTGTTACTGCCCTCCAGCGGTCATTTCTTACATTACACCTTAATGTTTCAGACCCAAGCTTCCCTTTGCTATCCTTTCGCCTCCTGGTGCCTCCGTTGCAGCTTCTGTCTGCTGCCATGTGGCATCTGATGAAGAGGAAAGATGTGATGAACTATGGGAAGCTGCAGGAGTTTGTGTCCATGGTGACAGATGCAGTTCCTGGTTTGATCAACCACAGACAGAGAGCACACCTCCTTCTCGGATTAAGAGCCAGGGTGAACGGTGGTTTGTTTCACATCTTCACTCTTGTTTGGGTTTCTCAGTCATGCAGTAACATATTTTGTTGATATTTCAGTTGATTTTGGAGTTGTGCAAAGGTCCTGCTCGAGGCGATGTTGATTCTGGTGTGATCCAGACCTACTTGGAGGGATTCTCAGTTACCTCTGCAATCACAGAGGTAAGTAGACTAGTGGTACTTGATTAAAGTGTTAAATGTTTTCTTGACGAGTGCTCTCTGAATGAAATAATCTGATTTATTGCAGACTGTGGACACAGAGGTGAGAACAACCGAGTGTACTTTTATTGCACTTGTCCAGAGCTTGCTCAAAGATCCAATTGAAAGAGCGTATTTTTTTCAGGTGAGGCAACGTTTTGAAACTAATTAACCTGACTGAATTTCAGAGTTCAAAAGACCATTGTCTCTGTTACAGGAGGTGTTTCCTGTTGAATATGGGCCACAATATGATTCAGCACTACAAGTGTTATTGTGGGAGTTGCTGTCAAAGCTGGAAAAGCTGCTCCCAGTACCAGACCTTAAGCAGGTTCGTTATTTACTCTTTCAGGATATTATACGTGTGTTGAACTTTAGCTGAGTTTGCTTTTGATTGCAGACTACTTCCTGGCTTTCTTCTGCTCCTTCTGTTTTGGAGGAATGTGTTCAGCCATCATCTGAGGAGCTGAGTTCTGTGTTTAAGCACTACAAAAGCTTAGGATTGCTGAAAATGATGCGTAAGTTAACCTGAAACAATAAAGTTTAAAAAAGTAATGATTTTTTTCCCCCTAAAAAACTTTGATCATGTTTTTATTTCACAGATGGACCTTCTTCCAGCATTGGGAGCTGCATCATGTCTGCTCTATCAGTTCCTCCCTCACAAAAGACAAACGTAGCCATTGAGCAAGAATCAATCCATAACTATGCTAATGCATTAACTCCTGTCACTCTCGGTGGAGCGGGTCACTACAGCGTTGTGGCCTACTGCACTGAGCTGGAAGTCAGAGCACCAGAGGTGGACGAAGCGGAGGTTCAAGTTCAGACAGATTATTATGAGGAAGAGATTTTGGCTATAAGTGTGGAAAACACTGGTGGAGAGGAGGCCGACGGCTCCAAGGCTGCAGAGATGAGCGAACCGGCAGGTGTTGCAAAGGCATTGGAAACATTAACAAAAACATTTTCATTAAGAAAGGAGAGTCTGGGTCAAGATGCACAAACAGGAGGGAGTACTCACTCACCTCATAGCGAGGAGCTCGGTCCAGCAGAAGGAGGGATGAATGAAACTCCTGAGACAAGACATACAGATGTAGAGGTGCTGCAAAAAGTCCAACCAGAAGCCTCAGAAACAAACACCAACCTGAGGGAAAACTGTGAATCTGTCCAAGAAATGATGACTGTCTCCAGGGAAGAGTGTGAAGCTCAGAAGTCTGATGTTTCCAGATCCACGCATCTGCAAAAGGATTCTTCACAAAGTTGTCAGGAGATGTGGAGCGTCACGACACCGGCGAGAGAGAGCGATGAAGGGTCAAAAATGTACAATAATATTCCTGCTGTCACTTTGGCTAATCAAAACTCCAAATAGCATTCCATCTGAAGTCAGCCTAAATGTTTCTAAAAATGTAACTGTGGGATTTTATTTCACCAGGAATCCAGCGGATGTGCCCGTGGCTCCATCTGTGGTCGCCATCAAAGGGACAGAGAGAGGTGATGACACCATGTTTGTCTATTAAACTCTAAATGTACATATTTTACTCATTTAAATCTTTTATTTGCAGGTGATTCCGATGAAATGATATCCATTATCTTCACTTGCTCCCGGTGCCCCTTCCATAACTCGGATGATAGCAGCCCCCCCCACTTCCACATGCAAAACGTTCGCACAGAAGAGTACCGAAGTTTCTCAGGAGGCACGTTTTCGCCATCCCCCTCGAGCTCGGATGAAATATTCACATCTATCAAACTTTTCCCTAAAGGAAACACGGAGCGGGATGAAGCAGAACAGGATCTCGACTCTCAGACTCACAGCAGGCAGAACTCTCTCACTTGTAAGACGTGCGGTAGGGTGTTCACTCGGACATCAGATGTCAGAAGACACCAGCTCACGCACACCGGGGAGAGACCGTTTCACTGCTCGCAGTGCGACCGAACCTTTCAGCATTCCTGGGATTTGGCTAAGCATGAGAGTAAACATCATGGCGTGGCCATTTCCTTCTCCTGCCAGCTGTGTGGGAGCGCTTATGCTAATCTGCGAGCGCTGACCATCCATCACAAGAGGAGCCACTCACAGGAGAGTCAGCTCCCTCAGATCTGCTCCATCTGTAGTCAGAGTTTTCCCACCGCCGCGGAGCTGCTGGAGCACAGGATGTCGCACACCACCACCAAACGCTACCTCTGCCCGCAGTGCGGCGAAGGCTTCGACACCCTTCTCGCGCGTTCTCAGCACAGACGGGTGCATCGGGTGAAGCGGCAGTTTAAATGTCCACATTGTGAGAAGACATACACTCGCAGATCTGATGTCAAAAGACACCTGGCCATTCACACAGGGGAGAGACCCTACCAGTGTAACCAGTGCAGCAAACGCTTCTCGGTTCGCTTCATGCTCATGAAACACCTTCGTGTTCACACGGGCGAGCGGCCCTTCCTGTGCTCCCACTGCTCCAAGAGGTTCACGCTGGTGTCCGTGTTGGCCAGACACGAAAGGATGCACACGGGAGAAAAGCCATTCCTCTGTTCTCAGTGTGGGAAAAGGTTTTTATCACAGGGGGAGCTTTTCAAACACCACAGGTCCCACGTGGATGACCGGCCCTACGCCTGTCCTCAGTGCGACAAACGTTTCAAAAGCAAAACATCTCAGCAAGAGCACATCGTGTCTCACTCAGGCGCCCGGCCGTACCCGTGCGCCATCTGCGGCAAGTGCTTCACCAAGCCGTACGCGCTGACCAGACACCACCTCGTGCATACAGGAGAGAGGCCGTTCCCATGTGGACACTGCGAGAAGTCCTTCCTCACCCTCAGCGAGGCTCGGCTGCACCAGAGAATCCACACGGGGGAGAGGCCGTTTCACTGCAGCGTGTGTGAGCAGCGGTTTAAGAGCTCGTCGGAGCTGGCGCGGCACAAACACAGCCATTCCGGGTCGAAGAGGGCGAAGCCATCCTGTGAGCTGTGTGGGAAGACGTTCAGGTCCGCGGCCAAGCTGAAGCAACACATGGAGACACATGATGGAGCAGAGGCTGCACCAGCAGCGAAGTCCAAGGAGTTGTGTAGTTAAGTAGTTGGACGTGTTTGAATTTGTTTTTATTACGTTGGGATTTATCAAATGTGATTTGGCAATGATTTTATGGAAATGACCTTTGAGTAAATCGTGATGGAAAATCAAAACCTTAAACTTCACATCAAACTATTTTGTTACTGTTTTTAATAACTAGACGGGTAAAATTTCATTTATAGAGTGATGTGTTTGTTCTACCTTCATTTGTAATCTTAAAATGGATTTATTTTTACATACGTTCTATTTTGTCCTTTAAAACATAAATTTGCATAAGTAAAGCTACTGGAGTACAATCTTTAGATCCTCTGGCGCTAAACAAAACAATACATGAGTCTTTCACTAGAATGGAGCCTCCTCCTGTTGCTTTTTAGTTTTTACTAGTGAATACCTTTTGTGCTCCTGGATTTTTATCATTTTATTGTGGGTGATGAGCCAAAAAGCTCTAACAAATGCTGCAAATCCACCAGTACCAACATGTTTAACGCTGTTACATAAATATGGTTTTATTTGTGTTTTCAGCTTAAATAATAAGAGAAAAATGACTGTTCGGTGAGTTTCCCTGTTGCCAACACCACAAATGTCGTAGCCTTTTATTTTGAAAGAATGTACAAGAAGTGTTTGTACTAAGTAAATATCACTTGGCAGCTGAAAACTGCTTGCCAGGTTAAAGATATATTCACATATATATATAGATATACATATATATGTATATCTATATATATATAGATATACATGTATATGTAGATATACGTATATACACTGCTCACAAAAATGAAAGGAACACTTTTTTATTGGGCCTGGCATGAAATCAATTAAACCTGTCTGATAATTTTCTGGTTGATTAAGCAGCTGAGGGCATTGTTAATCACTTTCAGCTGTATTGGTGTTCATGGACTTAACGACAGGTGCACTAAAGTGGCAACAATTACAAAACCCTCAAAACAGGACTGGTTTAACATGTGGAGGTCATTTCAAGTTTCTCTCTCTTGCTCTTTTTTGACTGGTTTTCCACTCGTGCTAGTTTTGGCTTGAGTAATTATCTCTACTGGCAGCATGAGGCGATTCCTTAACCCTACAGAAGTTGCACAGGTTGTCCAACTTCTCCAGGATGGCACATCCACACGTGCTGCAGCAAGAAGGTTTAATGTGTCTCCCAGCACAATCTCCAGAACATGGAGGAGATTTCAGGAGACTGGCGGTTATTCTCGGAGAGCTGGACAGGGCCGTAGAAGGTCCACAACCCATCAGCAGGACCGATACCTGCTCCTTTGTGCAAGGCGGAACAGGCTGAGCACTGCTCGTGCCCTACAGAATGACCTCCAGAGGGCCACTGGTGTGAATGTCTCTACCCAAACAATCAGGAACAGACTTCATGAAGATGGCCTGAGGGCCCGACGTCCTGTAGTGGGCCCTGTGCTCACTGCCCAGCACCGTAGAGCTCCACTGGCATTTGCTCAAGAACACCAGAATTGGCAAGTCCGCCACTGGCGCCCTGTACTTTTTACAGACGAGAGCAGGTTCACCCTGAGCACCTGTGATAGACGTGAAAGAGTCTGGAGAAGACAAGGAGAACGTTATGCTGCCTGCAACGTCGTTCAACATGACAGGTTTGGTGGTGGGTCAGTGATGGTCTGGGGAGGCATATCCATGGAGGGGCGCACAGACCTCTACTGCCTAGGAAATGGTGCTCTGACTGCCATAAGGTATCCAGATGAAATCCTTGAACCCTTTGTCAGACCCTACGCTGATGCAGTAGGTCCTGGTTTTCTCCTAATGCACGACAATGCCCGGCCTCATGTGGCAAGAGTATGCAGGCAGTACCTGGAGGATGAAGGAATTGAAACAATTGAATGGCCTTCACGATCCCCTGACTTAAACCCAATAGAACATCTGTGGGACATTATGTTTCGGTCCATTAGGCGGCGCCAGGTTGCTCCTCAGGCTGTACAAGAGCTCAGGGATGCCCTCACACAGATCTGGGAGGAAATGCCACAAGACACCATCCGTTGTCTCATTAGGAGCATGCCCCGACGTTGTCAAGCATGCACACAAGCTCGTGGGGGCCACACAAGATACTGAAAAGCATTTTGAGTTGCAGAAATTAAGTTTTTGAAATAATGGACTAGCCTGCCACATCTTCATTTCACTCTGATTTTAGGGTGTCTACACAATTGAGCCCTCTGTAGGCTGAAAACTTTTATTTCCATTAAAAGACTTGGCATCCTTTTGTTCCTAAGACATTGCCCTGTCGTTATTTGTATAGATGTCCAACTTCATATTGAGATCTGATGTATCTAATGTGTTTCTTTAAAGTGTTCCTTTAATTTTTGTGAGCAGTGTATATGTATATACAGGGTGCGAATTACACAGAGGCTTCCGGGGGAGCCCAGTTAGACCGGGGGGTACTTTGCCTTGGTCCCCAAAATGACTTGAAACGGTCCTGGGTGTGGGACTGAGCTTTGAATGTGATCTGAATTGTGTCAAATAAATAAATATTACATGCTTGTAAATTATTATTATAAAGTTACAAACGTGTAGTGGGATAAATCTACCTACATTTTCTTTTTCAAGCAGCACTTGTTTTGTTTTTTATGTGACTATTTTCTGTCTCTTGCATGTTTCTCCTCTCAATCCTCCAGAAAAACTGCTGCCTGGCTTCTTCATTTTTGAAATCTGCAGATCAAAAAGATCTATCGACCGCAAAAATAGCGGAATGTGCGCTACGCGTCCGTGCCAGTGAGGTGAAGTCACCAAAGCACGGGAGATGAGCTCTGCCAGGAGCGGTGTTAGTGGGTGGCTACTTGGGCTCAAGCCGCGAATGTTTTATGAAAAGCCCCAAATCAAAATTTTACTTTTGTGAGTGGAAAAAAATGCTTGTACATGCACGCACACACACACAGTTCAGTTGTATGGTTTAACAATTTAGGATTTAAAACAAATCATTTGGTGTTTATTCAAATCTATCCGAGGTACAAAAACACAACAAATTCCACCTTGTCATTGTTTTTTTACAGAAACAAAGCCAAAGTGGAAAGGTTCTGAAAGCATTATTGATTTGTTTAATTTTAAATTTGATTCTGGAATTTTTCAGCTGACGTCTCCATTGGTTACCATGACAATAATGCTGCACTTTTTAAAACCCTTCTGATTCTGAGACTTGTTAGAGGACATTTTCAACCTCCAGAGCTCAAAATCTTCACAGAAAAGGTAAAAAAAAAATCATGCTTTTTGCACTTTTTGTTAGATTTTATACTGTTCTTCTGTCCCTCTGAAGTGGCCTTTGAAACTTTGACTTTTGGAAACTTTGGATTTCATCAGTTTTGTCATCAAAATCTTTGCTATTAGTGCATGAATGCAGCAGAATCATAATAATTAAGGTGATTTGGACTGTCAGTAAGATCTTTAAATGGAAATCAGTAAATTTAAATTATTATAAAAGTACTGTTATCATAGCTGCCCATCATATCTTTATCAGAATTAGATAAACATAGCTACATCTTTCATTAGCTAATTTCCACAGCATTTCCTCAGATATGTTGTGTTCTTTTGAATATTCCAGAGACAATTCCTGGATAGAGGAGAGGAGTGAAGCATCACCAACAGGAAAATGTCGTCACTGGAAGAGGTGGGTTGATTTCACTTGTAGAGCTGAGATTTTGATAAAAAATGTTGTTTGGGCAAACACATTTGCCAAATATATAAACATATAAACATGAAATCTGATTGCTAGGAAACATCTTAAACATTTGAAAAAAGTGTATATTATGTTATATAATGTACTTATTCTGGTGTCTAATACAAAACTATTATGTAAATGGATTATGATAGAACGTAGTTTATCTGTTTATATTTTTCCAGAAGGAAACATGAGTTTGTGAGAGAACATTTATTGAAGCACCTGTATTAAAAGTTTTTGGTTTACTTTTTCTTTATTTCAGCCTACCAAAACGATCAAGAAGCGTTACTGCTGTGACCATTGTGATGAGAGCTTTGATTTACCATCAAAGTTAAAACGTCACCAACGTGTCCACACCGGAGAAAAGACGTTTCCCTGTGAGCAGTGTGAGAAACGCTTTAGTCGGTCATGGAGTCTGAAAGTCCACCAGCGGCTCCACACTGGAGAAAAGCCTTTTTCCTGTGAGCAGTGTGAGGAACGCTTTACTACCTCAGGTAGTCTCAAACGTCACCAGTGGATCCACACCGGAGAAAAGCCTTTTTCCTGTGAGCAGTGTGAGAAACGCTTTACTACCTCAGGGGAGCTGAAATGTCACCAGTGGATCCACACCGGAGAAAAGCCTTTTTCCTGTGAGCAGTGTGAGAAACGCTTTACTACCTCAGGGGAGCTGAAAGTCCACCAGCGGCTCCACACTGGAGAAAAGCCTTTTTCCTGTGATCAGTGTGAGAAACGCTTTACTTCCTCAGGGAGTCTGAAAGAACACCAGCGGATCCACACCGGAGAAAAGCCATATCCCTGTGAGCAGTGTGGGAAACGATTTAGAAAGTTGGGGAATCTGAAACGTCACCAGCAGATCCACACAAGAGAGCAGCAGTAACGTGTGACCAGTTCAAAGTTTTGGTGTCACCATCAACATATTTACCCTGATGGACCAGAAAAGTCACTTTAATGGGTCATAGTTTCAAGCCCAAAACATTGTTTGATTAATATAATTCTGCATTTGACTCAATGTGTGAATTCTTTTTAAATGCAATTACACACCAATGATTATCTTTGCAAAACCAGTCACGCTAACTGCCTTTAAAAGCTTTTGATCCTTGTTTTATAAAATACCTTCTGCAACCTCTGAATATGAATTTTGAAAGAGGACAGCCCACAGTAACAATGCTACTCTTAACTGTTCAGCACATAGAAAAAATTAAATATTATCATTTTACTGTTGATAACTTTAGCTCAAGCCAGGAAAGTTTCTAATGTTTCTTAAAATAGTCAGATCTACTTAGTGGTTTGATATTTAGTCTGTAAAAAATAAAATAGATTCACAGAGTTTTTGCACAATCAGACTAACTTCTAAAAGCAGCAGCTCATAGTTGAAGTTGAAGGTATTTGTGTTTTTTCTGTGCAAGATGATTACTCAAGTAGACGTACTTTGGGTTGGTAATGATTCAGTGATTTTTTTATATTTACAGAACAATTGTGATGAACTATAGAATATAGACAGTGTTTGTGAAAACATGTCAGACAGTTTTTTTTTTACCGACGTATTTTAATATTGTCCGACAAAAAAACTTAAAATGATCAGACATGCTGGCCGACGTAGGTCTCTTATAAACATTTTAAAAAGATTTTTTTGCAAATACTAAAAAAATCCATCACTCTGGGCTAAGCCCCAGACCTTGTTCAACCCAAAATCCACCCCTGAGCTCTGCAGCAGCAGAGGGCGTCAGGCACAAATGAAGAACAGTAAGTATGAGCAAACATGAATTATCGTGTGTTAATTATGTTTTTTTTTGGTGGAGCCACTTTGAGAATGTTACTGTGACTGTGCGCAGGACGCAGCTGCCCGGCGGAGTGCATCAGCAATCAGCGCTCTGCCGCTCTCCATCCTCTCTGGCCAAAATCAAAAGATCCGGTATGCTGATAGTCCAAATAAATAATGTAATATACGTAGAAACTGGATCTTTTTTCGGGCTCCCCCTGGGTGTGTAAGTTGAGGTCTTTCAGGGCTTTAGCTCCCCCATAATTCGAACCCTGCGTATATATATACATATATATGTATATATATATACATATATGTATGTATAGATATCTATGTATAGATATGTATATATATATATATAGATGGATAGATAGCAGCACTTGAGGACCAGGATACTCCTGATATATGCAAAGAAGAATAATTTTGCTTTGGCAAATAAAGGTCTATTCTAGGCTATGTAAACTCATCTGTTCAGACTGGCATTAGCGTTCATCTTCCTCACCTAGGTTCTTTTCATCCTGATGCCTCTGTCATTTCTGTATATTTCAGTCTCCCTTGTTTTCATTCTGTTTTTTTCTCATATTTAATCTTTCATTTCTATTATTAGGTAACACGTTGCAATAAGGGACCCTTTATTAACGTTAGTGCATTATTAAGCATTAATAATCAAATGATACTTTTATTAATGTTTATGCTGTCTTATTGTTATGTCCTCTGTCATGTGTGTTTAATTAATGACCTAACAGTTAGTACTAGAACTATACAAATTATTGAACCAGTATCTACAACCATCCACACCACTGTAAACAGATAACTTGTACTACTTGTATCATCTTCTTCCAATCCTAAATTATGCCCCCTCTCAAGAACATGCTAGCTATCAATACACACAATATATACACACCCTGGCAGAGCAGGTGGGAAGTGGTGTCCCAGGGAGGGTAACACCCCTGTCCTGGAAGATCATCCCATAAGATCTGCGGTTTTAATGCACTCACTCATTGCTCTGGCAGGTCAGGTGGGTAGTGGCGTTCTAGGGCAGCACCCCTGCCTCGGGAGGTTACCTCACAATAGGACCTGCGGTTTTTAATGCACCATCTCACAGCTTTCAACACCAAAGAGGGGAAACATATAACTCTACAAATTCTCTATTTCACAAAATTGAATTTAAATTGTGGATTTCTATCAATAGATGCATAACAAGAATTGTAATATGTATAAATAATATAATGTAATTGGACATGTGATAGTGTACAGTATGGCGAAGGAATGACTGTCTTCACTGCTCAAAGGTGGAAGTGGATGGTTGATAGTGTTGGTGGGAGGATTATGCTGGTCAATACGAAATTGATTGCTCAGTACAAGATTGGGGAAAGGAATCACAAGAATCATTAATTAATCAAGTTTATATATTAAATAAATAATGAGATAGATAGATATATTGTTGTATGTGTCCATAGTGAGTGTCCTTGTCTGTTTTTCTAATGTGTTTGTTTTGTTTGTACTATTTGGTGTATAAGATATAATATAGTACGGTATACATTACACTATATATTATTTATGTGTGTCCTTACAACATGCTAAATTGGTATTATTACACTACAACTTAAATTACGGAGCATAGTTAAATTACAGCATCATTCTTGCTTTGTTTAATGTTGATAATTATTACTTGCATTCAAGGTATTGTATATTGTGGGTATGGGTAATATATATTATACCATACTCTAGTATTTATCACATTCTATTGTGTGTATTGTGTAAATATGACATTGACTGTCGAATTCTCAAGTGAAAATAGTAGCAACCATATAATTAATAATTTATTAAGGACCAAAGAGGGGTGGGAGTAAATAAGTTATCTTCATCCCACTCCTTTCCAAGATGTCTTTTTTTGTTTTTGTTTTTTTGTGTGTACAGTATTTTATACTGGCTTGGAATCAACCATTCATTCATTCATTCATTCATTCATTCATTCATTAACGTTCTCAATATTGTTAACTATTAAGTGTTTTTAAGGATAGGACAAAGGGTCAAGGGGGGTGTCAGCTTAGTAATGCATTACTTAATGTTAACATTAATATTAAGCAGTTGTCAATACTTAATTTAATAGTTTAAAGCTTAATAATGCACTAAGTAACGTTAATAAAGGGACCCTTATTGCAAAGTGTTACCTATTATCTCTTTTTAATTTTGATTATAAAACCTATGATATTATCTGGTGCAAAATAAGATTCATGCAAAATCATCT